>CM053171.1:8865340-8925878 GCA_012977825.3 Pteromalus puparum | reverse complement strand
AATTCCAGTAATCGTTGTCTAAGAAAATTAAAATTAAACGAATACATTCATTGTTGCCAAAATCTCTTTTGAGGTTGTTGAATAATTTAATTGGCAGTTTATAATTTTCAACAGTGTATCGTTTTAATGAAGCTAAAGCTATCAGCAGATCTATCAGCTGAACCGTCAAAATGCCGTATTAGTCCGGGGGCCCTAATACTTTCCCGTGGCCAATTCGTAGGTCCAGTCTAACACCAAAATTTGTTGTGTATTTTTACCCCTGGAATTCGAATATCCGGGCTGGATTTGTGCCTGTTAAAATGCCGTCTTAGCCAAAAGTTATAAACAATTTATTGTTGAAAATCGAAAATCTCGGTTTTTAAACTTGCGACAAACATTTCTCAAGCTATTTCATTAATGTTACATTAATGCGGAATTGCCAAATATTAATTAATTTTTTAGATTAGGATGTGTACAAATAACAGTTCAAAACAAAGAGGCGCCCACAAGAGTACACACGAGGCGGGAACTGAGCACGCCTGGCGCGGCGCGGTCAGTAAGGCAGGTTTACGGTCGAACGCATTTTAAAAAAATAAGAATGGCAATTTTTTTACTAGACTGATGGACCTTTACTCTCAAACTAAGTGTATTCGTATAAACATTAATGAAATAGCTTTGAGAAATGTTTATCTCCAGTTTTGAACTAGATTTTCGATTTTTCAACAATAAATTGTTTATAACTTTGCTAGACGCATTTTGCCAGCACTCCACGCCTCGTGTGATTGCGGATTCAGGGAGGTAAAAATACATAAGAAAAGTCTTGCGTGTTAGACTGAGATTTCCAATTGGCCACGGGAAGTATGTGGAGCCCGGACTATATCAAAATTATGTAATTCTGAGAGCATATCTTCCCGAATAATATAGTTTTATAAGTTATTTTTCATGATACAGAACAGAATACAGACTGAGGTAACACCCCTTATATTTTGCAAAATATTGTTTAACCACTTGTTTCAGGTTTTCTCTTTATTAAATAAATGCTAGCGGGACTCGTACCGTGAATTCAAGGCGCCACAAAATATCTAGCTGATGTTTAGGTATTCTTACGATACTGATACGAGCAGTAGTAGACTAGCTTGAATTCTAGCAGTATTCGTTTTTGCTTTTCAGAAAATTGCATAATTTGAACCTGAGGCGATAATGTAAGCCAGAGATACAAACATGCACTCCGCAATTGCCACTATAATCTTAATCCAGCTGACTTGTGAGGGATTGTCTTTAGGCCATATACAATTTTCCATTCGTCCCATTTTATTTCCTCGCCGGCCCTAAAAAAATATTTCTAAAAATTTAAAAAAATATTTATCTATAAAAAAAAATTTCTACCAACTATTTAACTACGTTCGATTTCGTTTCTTTTATCTTTCGGTTTGGATGATAACAGAGTCTCAATAGTAGATTATTAATAAGAAATTCCTATGAACAGATGACTTTCGATTTCATCGAACTCAATATTCCTGAAGCAACTATAATATCGACTCGGGCAATAATGTAAATTTTTTCTCTATTTTCCAACATGATATATTACTATTAATTTGTTGAGTCTTTAACCTTGATTTTGATTCTAAAGTAGCCACAGTAACTATTTACAACGTTCGGGGAACTAGATAATTTATTTTTTTTAATTCGTATAGTTAAACAATACGTGAAACCGATGAATACTAGTTTGTAAAGCCTGCATATTTGTCCCATGTACAACGCTTTTTAAGCTATACCATGATATTTGCGAATGGAAGAAGACGTGGTTCCATAAGGACCGAAACGTCTTTACTATTTCGGTAGACTGCCAAACAAAAGGTCGCAGATTACAAGTCATATATCTTCTCCGCTACAAATGCCTAATCGAGATACGTATTCATTGAGACACTGATTGATTTTCAATCATTGGCACTCAAATACTTTCTTGATTTAATAAATATACAGCCGAGAACAATCAAACTTGCTGATGCGTTGAATATTGTTTCAGGCATAATATCACAGAGAATGGCGTTTTAAACTGTAATAAGTAAAAAAACAATTTTAGTCATGTGCTTCAGTAAGCTATGTCCGATGTTGTGCGGCGCTCAAACGGTTAACGAAATCGGTGGACAATAGAGCTAATCGCTTATCAATTATAGCTTGTACTGCTCTAAGGGGAAAACGCAGTTGCTGGTGATATTTACAGAATCTGAACCAAATTGTACCTAAGTTTCGTAATACGCATAAACGCCAAGTGCATGACGTCTATGGCTGTTGTTTCAATTACTTTATAACTATCTTGATAAATTTCGGTTGGCCCTTTTACGCCGTAAACATCTCGTTTAATCGCCCCAGCTTCATTCGGCCAATTGCAAACATTCTTCAGTACGTGCGCAATTCAAATTAGTCCTCATAAGGATAAACATGCACGTTGTTCTACTTGTTTGCCTTTTTCTTGCAATTGGGACATCCGTAATCGCCATTTGAAATATTTCAATATTAAGGAAATTGTGCTTCGAGGTAAAATTCGCATTTTGTGCCCGCACATTACTACCCCACGCCACTCGGATCCGACTTCAGCATTTGGTAGTATAAAATCGTACACCTTTATATAAATTTCGCAAGCCTTTGTCGAAAAGTACCCATAAATAAATTCCGCAGCTGGTTTTTTCACACCAAAACCACAAGCAGCAAAAAATCATTATTTTCGCGCTTGGATCTATGTACATACGGCAATTCGTTGATGACAAAATAGAAAGGCCCAGATGCTTAATTTTGAGACTTATATAGTGGCACGCCATCGGTTTTCCAAGTAGAGAAATATTGTTTCCATTTCGAAGACCAATCCTAGTATTTTCCAACTTCTTTGTAAACGCTTCCATCATAAATTATCTTTCTACTTTATCTGCAATTTTTTTTACACGGGTAAATCTTGTGATTCAGATAGCTCTTTAAAATTGCTTCCGTTTGTTATAGTTTTTCCAATTGCGATATAATAGGAATTTCTAATAAAATATTCGATTGCTATCTCTTTACACTCATTTGCATTTCAGCTTCTATCGCCATTTTTCTCGTTTGGTATAGCCGCAGATTTTTCGCAATAGAAATGTCCGCCGCAAAGGGGACTTTATATTGAAAAAAATTAATTGAAACTTCTACATGTGATTTTATGCAATAATTCGGCTGAATGCCCAGTGTAGTGTATAAGAGAAAATACTTGGCCATCAAGGAACTCCTGTCATTTTGACCTTAGCATCCAAGGATAATACGATAGTTACATGTTCTGTACAGTTATGGGCGCACCAGGGTACAGAGGTTTCGTGCATTTAAAATGCACAAATCGTTCATTTCGTATCTTCATCATCATCATCTGCTCTGTGCTCTGATAAATTATTTGTCGCCTAGATTTTCGCTTCTCATCGCATTCGTCTACCACTGGCCATAATATTCGTCGTCCTCCTCATCCGTTCACGATTGAATAGTTTCTCTTCTTCTCTTTTGAAATTGAATTGTTTTGGCGATCTATTACGAAATGTATTAGTAAATTACCATGATATACATTTAGCAAAATCAAAAGAGGCCAAGATCATAAGCCAAAGAAAGATGTAGTTAGTTTTTTTGTTGCGCACTATATCATGTATATTTTACTTTGTTAGTTTATAAAGATTGGCCACGCATATCGTGCCCAACAGCAGAAACCTCACAGTCGCGGGGCAAAAAATAGTATGTGCAACTCATATTGGCTGCCAATAAACCTAAGCGGTGGCTGATCGCTCATTTACACTCTTCACCCATGGCGGCCAATGCCGCCGCGTGTGCTATTGGCCAAAACTATACCGAACTTGTTGCCAATATTACTATACTATTTGTAATTATAATACTTGCCGTTATTGTCATTTGAGTCGAGAGAGAATTCGGACGGTTTATGTCGTCTATGTCGCTCTTGCGTATCGAATCATCATTTTCAAGGAGCTTCGGCTATTGCAGTGAAATATGATACTGCAAGTATTCTTTCTAATTTTGTATTTGCTGGTCTTCCCGTATTCGCAAAATATTAATTTGTTCGTTTCATTATCTTGATCTATAAAATTATTTTTAACGAAATCAAAATTGCGGTTTTCGACTTTGAAATAACCTACTGCGAGCAATATCGAATGTTTGCTATGAAGCGCGGAGAACCGTGCGTATGAAATATGAGAATCGAAATACGTTTGAACTTGGTGCGCGGAGTGCAAAAAGAAAACAAACAGATATTTCACGTTGAAAAACATCGAGGTAGGCAGCTGACCGGCAATAACCCTTTACATTATACAACAAATAATTACTTAATGAGCGATCTCAGCAATAAAAATGCATTCTTTGGTGCTGTGGTTGAAGCTGCATCAAGACATTCAAGCGCTTATAAGTGAGAAGCAAATCAAGACTAAAAACTCAAAACTTTCGGAAAATGGGGGATCATGGGCACGAAATTTCAAATAAATCATGAGCAGCTGGGTATTTATAATTTACATTTTGATTAAATCATTAGTCTCTGAAATCAGAAAAAACGTACGCGAATATGGGTTAGCGAGTTTTATATATGCATAAGATATTGCCGTCGTATTTGCGTATTTCGTGTAATTTCGGTATTTCGTATATTTTGCCGCATTAATTCATACGCTTATCGCACGTCTATTTTCGGCGTATTTTTCCTATTACAACGTATTACAGTACCTACGTTGAGTATTTGAGTACAACTGGAAAAATGATGGACGCCGTACGTACGCGAAATAATATAGGTTAGCGAGAGGTTAATCGGGTTTGACACGTACATAGTCTTTTGCGTATGTGCGAATTTCCGGCGCATTAATCGTATTAATCGTACGTTATCGCCTATTGCGTGTTTATTACATATTTTTATTCTATCGTATTACAATTCTGACGTTGAGAGTACTTGGAAGATCACTGAATGTGTTGATGTTCACTGGAAGAATTATGACCGCCGAGAGAAGAAAATCATTCCCGCACGTTGTAATAGTAAAGAAGCGTAAGATGGCTCGAATAAAAAGAAAGGATCACGCGCGGCGGCATCAAGTGTATCTTGAAATCGCGATACGAAAAACTTTCAAAGAAATCCATTTTTAGTACAGCGCAGACGTCGAAAGCCAGTATGTAAAATACGTATATTTTCATATAATGTTTTACTTATAATATAAATGAGTGAAATATCTAAAATGAAAAAAATTAATTTCAGTTGACGAAAAGGAAGCGATTCAACGTTGGAAGTGCAAGAGCCAGGATCTCAGCAGAAAGCTCTCTATGAGGATTTGGGGCGATGAGACAGACCAAGAAGAATGCGTCAAAAGCCTTAACGAAAATCGTCGTTGTGACAAAAAACGGAAATAACATAACGATGATATTGCAAAATTATCAATAAACGACGTGTTGAACTTACAGAGGAAAGAGGACGAGAAAGGTGAGCAGTGTGCGAAAGAAAGGGAAAAGAAGGATGGACAGCCAGCGAGAGAAGGATGTACAGGACGCGAAAGAAGACGTGCCTGCAGGAAAAGCAAAGCACTAATGATGAGGGGTTTACTCGAGACGAGAGGAGAGACCGAGACGCAGCTGACAAGAGCAACGGGTCGTACGGACCGTCGTTGAATGCTGACGGCCGGCGACTGCTTAAGACGGATTGTGTCAGGATCACAAGCCTCGCGATATTTGATGCAGCGGTTCACAGCCCCGAAACCGAAGGACAGCCAAGAAGACGAGGCAAAATGAAGACGAGCTCCCAAGAGCCGTGGTGAAGCCTGGGTAGCACACAGTCAAGTCGGCGAGCCTTCAGGAGGCCGTGAGTGCAGCCGCTAAAAGTTCAAGTCGACGAGCTTCTCCAAAGGCGTCGAGTGCTAGCGCCCTAGCAGTCAAGTCGACGAACTTCACAGGATGCGGTATTGCTGCATTTGATGTCGGTCATGCTCAAAAATAAAAGCGAGGCTGGTCAGAATGCGCAATGTCGAATTCGTAACCAACGGCAGACGATGAGCTCCACAGAGGCAGCATAGATGTTCGTGAATAACCATGATGTCGAAACCGCAGAGGTGCGATGCCAGGTCATGTCCGCGATGGTCGATTGACGATGAAGTCGAACCGAATGTAAGAATTGCGTTTCGTTTCTGATAGACCTGGAAGAAGGCAAAAGTAAATATTTAACTGTTTAATTAAGTAATGTCAGAAAACCTTGCAAATCGTATTATAAAATGATGTATTACTTAGTTGCAGCTTATCAGAGCGGATTTCCTGTATACGTGGATGCAACAGAGCTCAACTATATGAAATGAATGGCGGGCAAAGCCCTGCAAGAACTGACTCGCAGACTGACATGAAAACTCATCGTTGGCAAAGAATAAGTTGAAGGAAATGACGCCTCAGGACGAGCAAACACTACTGAGTATCCCTCAGCAGTGTACAGAGCAGTTTTAGTTCAGTATTATAAATATTTCAAATCAGTATTATGCTTTACCGAGTTTTGATGTAAAGTTAAGTATGTATGGTTCGATTTTTTGTATTCGTTTAAAGTGAATATTGCGTAAAAATAGTTATATATAGTTTCAAAAAATCGAACATAAAATTCCCACTTTACGTAGAAGCATAAGAAACTATATGTGCGTCAATTCCTGCAATTAATTCTTATATTTTTATAGTGTACGTGAACAAGAAACTACCAGAGGAGAAGATAAGTTGCCAGAATCAGAGATATGACGGGTTCTAGACGAATATGCTGCAATACATTACGAAATCCAAGAAGAATCGTTTAATATGAATTATTTGTAGTATAATCGTTTTAAAATAAGTTTTCTTTATCCAAAGTTCATGCGAAAATGTGCGTTGTAGAAAATCGCTATTCTTAAAAGTTAAAACTATACTTACCTTATCTAATCTCTTCGAGAGAATGGCAATACCGGCCGAATAAGTACCGCCGAAATTACAATACATGTGGCACTTAGTGTGCGAAAAGACTTTAACTATAGACGACGTAGTTTTTTGAAATTTTCTAAAACGTCGGCATAAAAAAAACAGAAGTTCCTGCCAGAAAATCTGGGAAATTCCTAGACTTTGAAAGTAATAAGCGGAAGTGGTGAAATCCCAGACTTTTGGAAGTAAGAACGGAGAGTCTAGCATTCCAGACTTTCGGAGTAAGGAAGGAATCTGGGAAATTCTCAGACTTAAAAAAGTTAAAAAATTCAGAAGTCTGGGAAATTCCCACCAGCGAGGACGTAAGCCAGACAATTCAGTCGCGACTTAAGCCAGAGTTTGTCAAGACTTATTCCCAGACTATTTTTTTTTGCAGGGTTATAGTTTTCGTGTTGCGAAATGTGTGAGATGCGATATCTCACGCAATTTTCGACGATCGCGGCTGAAATTTTTAGGAGGAGTCTTCTCTCGCAACAAACTAAAAAACTATTTTTTTTATCCCGATCCTCTAGCGTTGGTTTTGAAATTGCCGGCACAATTTGTTTGATTTTTACATGTAAGTTACCATGTAATTTTGAATAAAATTTTGTTGGATGCAATTATCTCTGAAGACTTTAATCAATCAGGCTAAACATTATTTTTGGGATCTCCTCTTTCATGTGATAGTTAAGGGTGCCGGTTCCTATTTGGATTTGATCCTTGCCACATAATTACGCAGATGCGTTACCTTCAAAATCAGCTAAAACCGGTTTTTTTAGCTGATAACTCGAATTCTAAGCATGGGGCCTACAAACAAAAAAAAGTTAAATGGAAAAGGTTTGGTAGATCTTTGAAAAATACAAACTTTTTTTCCATTTTTACATAAAATCGCTGAGAAATGCTTAGAACTCGAGTTAAACAGCCCAAAATCGATTTTTTTTCAAATATATTTGCCATAAAACTTTTCGGATTTACCATTTGTACATAAAAATGTTAAATGAAAGTGTAACAATTTTAAAATACAACTTTTTACCGTGGCAAAGATATTTTTTAATCACTTTATTAGACATACACTATTTCTTAGAAGCGATTTTTTTGATACATAAATTCATAATAACTGGCGCTGCACATGCCCCATTCTGACCCCAGCTGCGAAAAATGTGTGAGATTGATATCTCAGTCCTGCTATGAGAAGCCTGACACGTTCCTCTAAACTGTGATATTATTCATACATTTCTAAATAACACCTTATTACTAAATCAAATCTTGATAAAATCTTGAATCTTCTGTTACTATCTGTTAAAATCCTCTGAGTCCTTCCATGTTAAAATTGTTTTTTTTTCACCTACAACGTGAAAAAATAGAATTTAATTAATAAAACTAGAAAACAATGGACTGTATAATTTAATTAACTGTTAAAGAAACAACCAGCCTTCTAAATACATTGATTATAGATACGTATAGGTTTAGAAGTTATAGTAGTGCCATAGTCTTGAATGATGTTACGTTCCAAACTCCAAGATTTTGATAAGCGCAGCTTTATCAAACACCATCAGTATTCTTAGGTTGCTCGGTAGACGCAGTCGACCCATAATCGGACAAATGCCAGAAGTTTTTATACACCTAGACATACAGAAAAATATTACAAATCAAACTCATAAATATATTGAGAGATTCAGACACTGATCTCTGCCATAAAAATTTTGAAAACAAGGCAGCTTTTAAGTATGAATACCCGTCAACCATATGTCTCAGTCAAATAATTTACATTTACAAACAGAGTATTATCATCATGTACACTTGAAAAAGCTATTCGCGACGCCATTAGACATCTGTTACTGAACTTAATATTTCCAAAATTACCTTGTCAGGATAGTATAAATCCATATCCAGATTTTCGTATTAAAATAGTTGAAGTATCCAAGAACGCCAATCAATTACTCAAGACAGCATCAATTCAGTTGCAAGATCGTTCTCAAGGGATCCAATCAGCTGGCACGCCAAACAGGACTGCCGGATAGTAGAGAGCAGAGTTTGAGTTTGAGCTTTAGATTATTCCACATAAAGACTAGAGACTTGAGGTCCGTTTTAGTCAAATTACAGTAAAATTACAGTATTGCTCAGGAGAGCTGCGGAACTGACCTAGAGTAATTAGGTCCTTACAAAATTTTGACAAATTGTGTTGAAAGTACAAAGTATTAAACTGAAAATTAAAACTAGTTAAAACTAACGTTAAAAATTATAAATAAGATAACGCTGTGGAACATGTATGTATTAAGGTGAATCGTAGAATTTAGTCGCTCGTACAGATAAAATAAATAACAAGATAGTCGAAATGGACGAGAGAAGAGAGAGAGAGAGAGAGATTGAATCCGCAGTCCCAGGTGATCTTTGGGAGGCATCGGAATTACAACTCTAAAAAAACAGATCACAAAATTACACTGATTATACTGCAACTATAACACAATTAGATATCACAATAGATATAACATTAATGAACACAGGAAATAGAACAAAGGAAACAGTCGTAGATCTTAAGACGATGTGAATCTTCAATTCCAAGCAGCATCTTGCAGAAGAATGTACAGCACCACAATAGATGAGGCGAGAGCAGCATTCGCAGGTACTCAAATTCAAAAAACCGCTGCCAATTCTTTGGCACGTAGCTTCCTTCAACCTTATGTATCGCTTTAATATCTAAATTGTTTTTACTTCATATATAATTCTATAAAGTTTTTATGCTTTTTCGTTTGATGGATAAAATTATTTCGAAATAATTATATTACATAATCAATTCGTAACTGTAAATATTGTTTTTAACGATTTAATAAAACAAAAAACAGAAAAAAACTAGCCAAGATATAGATTAAAATCCATCAAATAGAAGCTAAGATCTAAGCGATGCAGTTTTCAGTTATATAGAGTATACAATATACAGGGTGAGAAAACGAAATTTTGAAGCTTAATATCTTTGAAACCATTTGGTTTCATAACTCTTTGATGCATAGCATATTTTCAAAAATTTTGAAAAATTTTAAAATTTTTAATCGCCGTAGACTACTTAAAATTAAAGTAGTCTATAGAATAACATTCGATAATCATGATGTTTTAACGAAAAGTTCAAAATTTAGTTTCCGAGATATAATGATAAGGATATAGTTCGCGGAACGTATCTAAAATCACCAGTGATCGAAAAATCGCCATGAATATACGCACATGCGTAACTGAAAATCTTATTTTTAACGAATTAATAAAACAAAAACAGCAAAAAACGAGTCTAAGTATAGATTAAAATCCATTAATGGAAACTGAGATCGAAGCGATACAGTTTTCAGTTATATAGAGTATACAGGGTAAGAAAACAAAATTTTGAAGCTTAATATCTTTAAAACTAACTGGTATCATAAACAACCCAAAGAAAGAGATAAAGGTGCTATATAATGCTAACTAAATCCAAAATTTTAAATTGATTATTGCCTTTTTACTCCAGTTATCGCATCACGTAGAAAAAACGACTCATAGTATACAGGGTGAAAAAACAAAAGTTTGAAGCTCAATATCTTTGAAACTAACTGGTTTTATAAAAATCCCAAAGAAAGGGATCATTGTGCTATATAATGCTAACTAAATCCAAGATTTGAACTTGATTATTGCCTCTTTACTCCAGTTATCGCGTCACGTAGAAAAACGATTTTTTTCAGTTTTTGATGTTTTTCTCAGGATCTGCCCCATGAAATGACTTAAAATTTAAGTGGTATATAGTTCTAATTACCTTCAATAATCATATATTTTTTTACAATGATTTGCTATTTAGTTTTTGAGTTATAACGATTTTAAAAAATTGCACTGTATGGTGTGTAATAAAAGAACGACGAACGATAATATAAATTTTTCACGGTAAAAACATAGGCAATTTTATTCTCTTTCAGGCACATATTAAGCAATTTACTTTTATTAACTTTTCCGATAACTCTGTTGGCCAAAACTTAAATCTCAAAACTAAAAAATCACTATAAAAAAAAACACGTATATAAATTGTAAAAACGGACTTTCGTCCCACTATCTTCTAGCAAAAACAAAGAAAATGAGACTTGGTGGGTTAAAATCCACCAAGTAGAAGCTGAGAAACAGGCGTATACATACGCACACACACACACACACACACACACACACACACACACACACACACACACACACACACACACACACATCCGTACGGACATTTTCTAAAAACACCATTTTTCGACTAAAAATTCATCAAAACACACTTCCCACATGTTTTTACACAAACTCCAAAAATTACTATTACAAGGCTTCCTTAGGAAGGAAGCAAAACAAAGGATAACCTCCAAGCAAAAACTCAAGTTTCTTGTTGGTGCTACATTTCTTCCTATACTGCAGCACTCCTTCATGAACTGACACTCACACTGTTCACACATCGTATCGTCGGTGCCATTCCGGGTGCATCACTTTTGAATACCTTTTGCACTGTCTTACAAAGCAACAACCGCGAGCAGCTGATCCGCGAGCGGGATCGCGGTGAGCAGATGTTGCTTGTAAACACGTATAGGCACCATATCAGCACTTCTGTTCTGATTTTAAAACTACATATAACATTACTGCATCGCGTCGTTGTTCCCGTTTTTTCACTACGCACTCACTTATATCGCCGAAAAGTTAAACAGAGCAAAACATTGCGGTTAGCGGAGGCCGGGAGGCAGCTTCAAAACGTCAAAACACACACGGCAGACGGCTGCATGGGCATGTCGCCAACCGGTCGCAAGATCGATGCGCACAATGTATGCGCAGTGGTCGAGCTCGCTGCCTCGCTTCGACAGAGCCAACGAACAGCTGTTCGGCTTTGCTTAGCTGATAATAAAACTAATACTTTTTCTGTTCAAATTATGTAATAAACTATCTTTGCACAAAATTCACGACTTTGGGAACGGGATGGAATTCGGTTAGTTAAGCGTGACGTCACAGTCACAGCTTACATATAAATGTATTTTCCACCAATAGGATAGTTCCGAATTTGGCCACCTTATGAAATTTCACGCGAATAATTTGAATTCAAGTACTATAAAAAGATAATTTTTTTTTAATCTTACGGAATAAAAAAGGGTTGTTAATTATTTTGTTGCAATAAGAGAATACATGTTAAAATTTATATGAATGTCTATTCGAAAATCAACAATATTGAAAATTATAAGTCAAAAACTAAAATATTTCTAAAAACTTTAAAGCTATGTATGGCCAACACATTTTTTAATTGTATATAATACGAAAACCGCTGCCAAGTCATTGGCACTTAGCTTCATCCGATTCTGCTAGTGGAAGATAATTACATGGGACAATCAACTCATTCTTTGATTTAAATATTCGCTACTATTCGATACTAAAAGGACGTCGCCAGAGAGAGAATCCACAGAGTTAGAATGTCCTGGAGAGTCTCCCGAAATCCGCATCGGAGCTTGCAGCCGCCAGCTCTTGTACAAGGACCCCGAGAGAGCGCGGGACGTCGGAGAAGAGGGAAAATATTCCACCGTAGTGCGGGGCTAGCAGTCTTTTAGTCACACTATTGTTGAATAGATTGTTATAAATCATATCAAATAAAAAGCAAAAATATTTGGTTCAAAATCGAAAAATGGCCATGAAATGGTCATAAAATTAGTCTAATCTTAAAAAAATTTTACTCGAATTCAGAATCAGAAAACATATATGCACGTCCAATCTTATTACGAATCGATCACGTAGTTCCAGAATCTATAACGTTATACGTACGCACGCATGCACGCACAGCACGCACGCCCACACACACACACGCACACACACAACACAGCCATCTGCACGGAGCATTTTATAAACCATTGAAAACTCTCAAAATCACCTTAAGCCTTTAATTATCAAATTATTATGTTTAACAAAATAATAATGTTTCAGTCGCACAGATATAACAGGGTGAGAGTGAAGAATTTGTAATTTAATATCTTTTAAACTAAAAGATTTTCATAAGCTACAAATAAGAAACCTAGCCGACAGGTAATGAAAGGATCAATCTTTTCCTAAAATTTCAACTCAATTTAAACCTTTTTTACTCCCATGAAATAGTATGACATAAAAAAAAAACATTTTTTTTTAGTTGTTGATTTTTATTCTCAAAAACTAGTCGCAAAATTTGCTTAAAATTTTAACAACTAGTCTAGATATCGTTGTTTTTTATTGTCATGAATTTTTTCAAAACATTTAATATTTATGTTTGACGTTATTATATGTTTATCGAAAAATTACTTTTATATCATAAAAAATGAACAGAATCGTCAAGATAAAATCTTGCAGGAAAAGTATGACAAATTTATGTTCTTTTAGATCCCTATTGTTGAATATATTGTAGAAATCATATCATTATAACAAAAGCAAAATATTTTTTCAAATAGAAAAATGGCTTTAATATGTGGCCATAAAATGGTCAGAATCATAAAACGAAAAATGACCTAAATTCAGAATTAGAAAAAATATATGCATGTCAAATTTGATTACGATCCGTCGCATGGTTCCAAAATTATGGCGGTATACGTACATACACACACACACACACACACACAGCCATCCGCACGGACATTTTCTAGAAACGTATGATTCGTACTCCAAACACCTCCAAATGCGTTTCCACGAAGTATTAGCAAAACTGAAAATTTTACTATTACAAAGCTTCCTCTAGAGGAGGAAGCAAAAAGATGAATAATCAATGTTTTTTCATTGATTTTTTTTCTAATAATTAGAGTAAGTAGTAAGGTTAGACAGCGAGCGCGAAGCGCGAGCGTCGGCGGTCGTGCCTTATGCGCAAAACGCGAAGCGCGAGCCACATAGCGGCCGAATGCCGCGTTGTGGCGCGCTAGTTTAACCTATTTCTGCCACATTTTTTTTCATAAACGATTTTCTAAGTATTCAAATCAAAATTCCTGTATTCATACCAAAAGTATAAGTGTACAAAGCATGCTCCTAAAATTTTAGCCCAATCAAACCATGTGGTCACATGGAATCCTACGGAGAGTGCCAAAATGCTCAAAACAGTATACGGAGAGTCACCATGGGTAAGTAGGTGCTAATAATAATTTTTTTATTTTATTTTATTTTACGAAACTTACAATTAACTCTATTAATCACAAGAATTAATTCTATGTTGATATACATAAATATCTCCCGAGATCAACATCCACAGACGATTTTTATCAGTGTAATGTTTTAGTATTCAGTTCGATTTTTGGGGAGTGGCTTTTCCATTATGCGAGTGGATTGAAGAATAATGAAGGGACCAAGTTTTTTTTTGTATTCAATCAACGAAAATACTTCTTCCAATTGTTTGGCTCATTTGAAAAAATAGGGGTTGCAACCCTTATGGCCGGAACTACATGAGTTAATGGCATTTTTTTACATTAGATGCAATGCGCCCTGTAATTCACAGTAAATTATCAACTAGAACTTGTAGTATACCGAAAAAAATTTTTTGAGGGTAGTTTTTCCATTTTGAGGGAGGTTTGAGAAATAATCTCGGACCGGTCAACTTCATTTTTGTATTCAATCCACGATAATATGTTATCGAATTTTTTTTGGCTCATTTAAAATTTTTTTTCATAAAAATTGGCACAAAAAAGTGGAAATCTAATTGCAAAAAATAGGGGTTGCAACCCTTATGATCCGAACTGCGATGGTTAGTCGTGTATTTACATGATAACTGAAATTAATTTTTTTCTTTGAAAATTATCAACTTGTTACGCGACGACGTGTCGGCGACCTTATGTTTGTTCCGAAGTATAGCGAGTAAGATCTTGGATGCGCATGACAAGTTCCCTCTCCCCCCGCGACTCCTCGACGTTCATTGGCGACGGATCAGTAGGTGGTAATTCGTTGTAATTAGGGGCAGCGATAGATCCAAAGCGAAAAGGATCAAGGCGACAGTCAGATGCATTCTGACCCCGGGCGCTACTGGGTGTTGAGTTATAGATGCTACCCACGATTTCGGCAAATAAAATTCATCTTTGTATTTATTCGTTATTCATTCAATTGTATTTGATTATGAGTTGTTCTGCGACGTCTGTTTAATAAGTTCTGATTTATCTTGAGCAATCAAAAAATTGCATTTAATGTATAAACGGATTACGGATTCGTTTGTTGTCTACGCAATGTGTGTTGATTGAAAGTATGTAAAAATGTAATGCTACTCAGAATATTCTCGTCTATCGGTAGTGTAAACTTACAGGTAGCATGTAAGGTGTAAATGAAAACGAATCGTGCATGTTTATAATTTGATCTTTTAGAAAACTTCGGTAGGTGTAAAGATTGTAAATATCAAATGTAACTAGTACGGCGAATGCGAAATTCTATTAGCTTTGTAAGTCAACAGAAAAGTGTAGTTTCGCAAAGGATGATTGTGAGTTAACAGAAGAAACGTCAAAGGTACAAAATGAAACACCAGCAAATTCAGTAAACAGTGCACTGCGTTGATGGAAGTGCCTGCTGAAGTATATAGATATGTAAGAGACAATAGAAATAGAGTGTATGTAGGCTATCAAAGTTGTAAAGTCTACGATTTGATAAACATTGGACCGTGCAATAAGTGTGGCAGGTTTCAACACAGTGAAAAGAAGTGCCACAATGAAACCGTATGCTTGAAATGTGCTGAAAGTCATAATACATGTGAGTGTGCAAGTGAAACCGTTAAGTGTACAAACTTGGCATTTAGTAAAAATGCCAAGTATTCCACAAAACTTGAAACAAAACATACTGCATATGACACTAACCTTTGCTCTATTCTGAAAAAGAAAATTGGAAAGTTCATTGACTCAACGGACTATCCGATGAGCCCTTCATTACCATCACTAGACTCGATGTACAATAGGAGGAAATCTACAAAACAGCAGGTACCGGCGGATGATAACAAGGTTAACAAGGATCTAGAAGAACCAAGCAAGATTAATCCGAATGAAAAACAAAATACTCCACAGCAACTGAAACTAGACAAACCTCAGATTGTGAGGGTTGTCACAAGAAACCAACAAGCACTCCAAAAACAGAAGCAACAACTGGACCAGTACACTACTCCACCGGCGGCTCGCAAAGATAAGAAAGTCAAAGATAACAATAAATAGGTTATAATGGCTACTTTTGATTACTTAGATATAATCCAAAATGATTCTTTTCAAAATGAAAAAACATGTAGTAGTGTTGATATTTTTAATAAAATCAGTAGTAGTAAAAATGATACGATCATGCATATAAATGTCAGAAGCATGAATGCTAATTTTGATAAAGTAAAAATACTAATTGAAAGTTTGGCTATAAAACCATCTATTGTTGTCTGCACGGAAACTTTTCAACAGTTTAATTATAAAATATACGAATTAAAAGGATCTGACTATGAATATAAGTGTTATTATAACCATAGTTCGATAAACAAAAATGATGGCGTCATAGTCTTTGTAAATGTTATATTAGACCAAAACACAGATGTGATTGAAACGGGTAGGATTAAGATTGTAAATACGAGTATTAAGCTAAGTAACCAAAGTAATCTTGAGGTGTCAGCGGTTTATAGGTCACATGGGATTCCAAAATCTGAATTTATTCTAGAGATAAATAAATTTTTAATTGCGAATAAAAGTGTTAAAAATCACCTAGTAATAGGTGATTTCAATATTGACTTACTAGAATATGATAATTACAGTCAGGAATTCCTATGTAATTTCTTTGAGAAAGGATATATCCCTGGCTTTGTTGGTATTACCAAGCCACCAGTTGGTATCGCTAAGGGTTCCTGTATCGACAATATTTTTATCAAAACAAACAATTTAAAAACAACTACATACAAAATAAAACTTTCAATAACAGATCATTACCCAATATTTATTGCGTTGAACAAGATCAAGGAAAAAGCAAAACAACCGGAAAACTTTGTAAATTATAAAAAATTAATAAGCATTGCTAGAAATAAAAACTGGAGACGAATATTTTCGATTCAGGATCCTAACTTGGCGACCGATGTACTAGTAAATGAGATCAAAGATTGCATAGACCTAGCAACTGCTAAAAAAAAGAAAAAAGAAACAAGGTGGAAGAAAGAGCTGCATCACAAGTGCAATAATAAAATCATGTGAAACCAAAGAGTTTTTGTATGATTTATGGCAACTGGATAAATAATGATCAACTTAAATTACAGTACAAAAAATATGCTAAAATACTAGTCAAAGTTATTATGGATGCTAAAATTAAACACGATCAAAAACAGGTTCAAAGCAATATTAATAATCCAAAAAAGCTATGGAAAGTCATTAATAGTAAAATTGGAAACAAGAAATCCAGAGAAACCATAAATCATGTAAAAATTAGTGATAGGAAAGTAACTAATAAAACTGAAATTGCGAATAATATGAACAGTTTTTTCTGTGAAATAGGTCGAGAGTTAAGTATACGAATTGAGAAACCGGATAATGTGGAACTCAAACTACCGGCGATGAACCCTATTACAATTTTTATTAATCCAACGAACACGAGAGAGGTAATATCTGTAATCAATGCATTAAAAATTAGAAGTGGTGGAGTTGACAATATCAACTCAAAAACCTTGAAATTAATTAGTAACTATATAGCTGTGACGAGATGCAAGTCTCGCACATAAAGCAAGCAAATGCGGCCCGAGTCAATCAGCTGACGCCAGCGAGCGCGCTGCGCGCCAGCGAACAAGGCGAGTCCGCACGACGCGAAGTTGAGCCGCACACGCACAACGAAAGGCCAGTCCGATGCCGCGGAGCCGCGGGAATCAGCGGCGACGCGCCAGGTGGCGCGGCGGCGCACGCGGGCACACCTATATAAAGCGGCCGCGCAGCGCACGGCAGTTCTCCTCGGCTGAACTCCTGGCGGCATCGGTCGCACACGTTACCAGAGGAACAGCTAAAGATAGACCGACGCAACAACGTCGGCTCGTGATGCACACGTGACGACAGCTGTTGGACGAACCCGAAACTCCGAGTTGCCGTCGTTGCGCACACGAGCAAGAGTAGATCGAACACGCCGAGGTCTCTCTACGTGAGCACACGTAGCCGATACTCGACGTATGCCACCTGCTTCCGAACACCCATGCCAAGGACTGCGTTTTCCCGCCACCGTGGAGCACACGGGGCTGAGAAAATAACTAAAGCCCCGCCGACGATTCCCAGTCGTGCGCACACGTCTGAGATGAACACACCGCCAACTCCTCCGAGTATAACCGACACACCGCCGAACCTTCTTGAGATTCGCCTGGTCACTGTGCGCACACAGGACTAGCGAGAAGAACGAGACGAGCGACCTCGCTTCCCGTAGAGCCTGCGCTCACGAACTCATTGCGACTCGAGGGAACCTAACCTCCGAAACCCGCGTTATACCAACACGTTGCACCGTCCGAAACTCCGAGTACCGCGTCCGTAACCAACGATAACCGGCAGCCGAATCACGTCACTCCGGCATCGTCGTGTTATATGTACCGTTACCGCCACTAGTTTAAGCCAGGACCGATTGTAAAGGCAAATATTCTAACAAACCGCGATCTCGATTTCCGTTTACTATATGGAACCTAACTAATTGCCAACGATGCACACTTCTGAAACGGTTCATCGACTCTTAATTTGCCTGCTGGCGTATTTAGCATTAAAAAGAAAATGTATGATTCTATTTCATAAAAGTTGTGATTGTTTACGGCTCTGCGTCTTAATTCTGACAACAGGCCAAAAGAATGATTCTTTTTATTGATTTCATTTATTTTTAATCGTCGCATAAATGTTAATAATATTATTTCAGGTCCGGGATACCAGGTAGTGGAATGTTTTCATTATAATAAGAAAAAGAAGTTTGATTTATGTTCAAATAACAAAAGAATTATATTCATGAAATTAAATATTTAAGTAAGAATATTGCATAACTTGTTGCATATATTCAATTATACATATTTGTTTTTGTTAAACCCGCTTTGGTTCATTACAATTGATTTTTGGATAAATACGCTTGGTTTTGCGTTATCTATCTATATCCTAAATTTTATAAGTATAATCAAAATTCATAGTTTTTCTAAGTATAATTTTATATAATACGCTTAACATTGCGTTATCATATATCTTTGAAAATTCCCTAATCTATAATCATTTCGAAGATTTTATAAGTATATTTTCTACACAAGGCGTAAATTGCTCTTGAGTAGAGACTAGGCGCTTAAATTGCGCCGAGGCTATTGCTTAATTGTAGGCTGCGCGGGCAGTCTTATAAAGGTAGCGCCGGAGAGCGGGACTCGAGCCGCCGAGAAAACTATCACATTCATACATCCATATCCCATTACAATACATTCATACTTAGGTGCGCGCGCCGCACCGTCGCTACGTCACTGTTCGCTTTCATACTCACACATGCATACTCGCTCGCTTCTCACTCACACTCATGTGCGCTCGCTGCGCCGCTCTGCTGTGCGTTCTTGCTCGCTGTGCCGGTCTACTGGTGCTGGTTGCTGTTCGGCGCAGGAGCAGGGGAACTGCTGAGATTTTCTAAAATTAAAGTCGAATGACTTTAGTTTCTTTTAATGTTAATGTTTTCAAAATCCTCGGAAACGTGTACGGGGTATTACAACTTGTTATCTTAATTACTAGAATATATCTATTTTGTTATTAATTACATAAACAGTCTCTTCAATTAACCTTTTCCCTAACCAAATCCTAGCGTCCGGCCGACTACTCAACCCACGGGGAAAGTCGAATCGTTACATAGCTGAAGCAATTTAAGCATTGAAACAGGTATATGGCCTAACGCACTGAAGAAGGCTGAAATTGTCCCAGTCTACAAATCAGGTGAAAAAAGTAAAATCACAAACTATCGGCCTATTTCATTAATATCAAACGTAGCGAAAATTTTTGAGAAAATAATACACAGTAGACTTTATGATTTTGTGACTGAAACTAGCATAATCTCTGATCACCAATTTGGTTTTGTTAAAAAAAAAGGCACTAAAAATGTACTAAGCTACTTAATGAACTCGTTATATAACAATATCGACAAGAGTATTCCTACCATAGTCACATTTCTTGACCTGGCTAAGGCCTTTGATACGGTGGACCATAGTATCTTATTGGATAAACTGTACTGCATGGGAATTAGGGGGCAAGCTTTGATACTGCTCTCTAGTTACCTTAGTAACAGATATCAAAATGTAAAAATTCATGGTTGTGTGAGCGATAACCTATTAATAAACACCGGGGTTCCACAATGTACGATACTTGGTCCACTGTTGTTTATCTTATACATAAATAATTTGCTACAGGAGATACCTATGGAGGCTATTCTGTCGTATGCAGATGATACTGCTATAATTGCTACAGGAGAATGCTGGAAGAAAGCCCAAGATAACATGAATAATTATTTGTTACAAATACACAAATGGCTTGCGGTAAATAAGCTGTCATTGAATGTTGATAAGTCGGTTTGTATGACTTTCGGTAGCTATGTCGGCAGTGTTCCTAACCAAATAGATGTAAAAATACAGGATAAAAAATTAACTAGAGTTGAGAACTACAAGTACCTGGGCATAGTTATAGATTATAAACTAAAATGGGATATGCATATGTTATATATTGTTAAGAAAACTAAGTATTTAATATACATTTTTTACAAAATTGCGAAATCAATGTCTACCGAGAGTTTGATATTAATATATTCCCTGCTAATAGCTGAAGATTAAAAACGATAAAATTTGATTAATTTTAATCACATTTTAATCATTCTTAATACTTCTAATCCTCGTGATCATTTCAGAAGAATCAATTTTAATACATTTTAATCATATAGCAATTAATGCTTATTTTTAGCATTAATTTTAATCGTTTTTGACCCGCATTAACACTAACGATTCGATTTAATTTAATTTTAATCTATTTTAATATCCTTGAAATCGCTGAAAATAATGCGGCAATGTCAGGTTTAATCCAAAATAATCGTATTGTTTTTAAAAGACTATATTATAACTAAAAGTAATAAATTTTAATTCTATTTGATTGTTTGTTAGTTAAACGTAATTAATGATGAGCCAAATGAAATTGTTTCTAATCGCATATAATTAAAATCATTTTAATCGTTTGTAATATACAGTATTAGAATCGCAAATAATACATCTTATAGCTGTTAATCACCATGAGTCATATTTCGATCATTGCTCATTGCTATCATTTTTGATCGTATTTAATGCATATCATTGAAATCATTTTCAACTACTTATAACGCAATTAAATGTGATATAAACTTTAATTGTTTGTGATTGTTAGTTGATGAATCCGAATTACACAAATAAAAAATACGACACGCACTCCCTGTGACCCATGATAGCTGACCCGAAAAACCGACACCGTTTATAAGCATTCTTATATTTAAATTCCAAAAACTACGGAGCGTTTTTACTAGACTCTGTCATTGGCGATCTAGAGCTCCTACCTAGAAGTTGCATTACTCCACTCTAAAAAATGTGAGTGCATTAAAACTGTACATCTTAGGCTTTAAATTTAATAATATTTTGTAAATGTGAGATAATACATCGCCACTCCCTACGAAGAGTAGTACATTTCAGATCTCGCACCGAAGACTAGTACATTTGGTTATTCGCCGCAAACACTAGCACTTTTCACTTTTCGCCGCGAAGAGTAGCACGTTTCACGGCCCTAACTAATGCTTTTGTAGTATGAGAAAAACGTATGATAATTTAATCATTTTTGTACTAGCTGACTCTTTGCATGTGAATATTACTATTATGTACCACTTTGGCGTTCATAAATATCATGAATTGTTTAAGTAATAAATTCCCGAAACCACTAGTGTTTTCGTGAAATGTGCTAGTCTTCGCGGCAAAGACGCGATACGTGCTAGTCTTCGCGGCAAAGTTGTGAAAAGTGTTAGTCTTCGCGGCAAGGGCGCGAAATCTACTAGTCTTCGCGGCGAAAAAGGAAAAGTACTACTCTTCGAGAGGGATTTAGAACGTGCTAGTCTTCGTTTGGAGCGACGATATATGACCGATTGTGAGAAAACGTGAAATACAGTGCACAAATGTTACTATTATAAAATGAACGCTTTTCTGGGTTGCCAATATAAATTTGTAAAAATGTGAAACATTTTGAAAAATCATGAAAATTTGTAAAAATTATGACAGGTTTCATGTTAGCGATGCTCCAAATTTAAATGTAAAATTTTTATTTTTCACATTATTTTACATTCCAACACAATTACTCAAAGTTTTTCACATTTATCATTTCCACAACATTTTTATTGTATTGAACAATAAACAATTAAAAAGTATTAAAATCTTCTACTAATATTATATGTTAAGAACAATTAAATTAATCTTGATTAAAAACGATAACACGACATTATGGCCCATTGAATTTCAGACAATATAAAGTGCATTGTAACAAATTGTCGCATTGCAACAGATTGAAAACGTTTAGATACGATCAAATTTTATACCAAAAATAAAGATCCATTGCGATTATGAAAAACGATTGAATTATACTAAGAAACGATTAAGAATGACTCGTCGCCAGGTGGCGTCCGGATTTTATTACTCGCAAGTGGTAAAGAATCTATGATGGTCAGTATATAAGACCATTCAAGGTAATGCATAAATAATTCATTGTAACATGCGTGTAATACATGTATTAAGTAACAGTGCGTGTAAGATTAGGCAGTACGAGTGTGTATTTATAAAGTGTTCAGTAAAATATATGAAAAAAGTCCTAAATATAAAAAAAATGATACATGAATATTAAATACGATTATAAGAGATTAAAAACGATTAGATTTATAAATGCAGTAATAAACATCAAAAACGATAAAAAACGATTAATATATATAACGGATTTTTAATACATTTTATAATAATAGTTTAATCGTTTGTTATACCATTCTAATTGTTATCTATTCTAATCGGAACTGATACAATACATTCTAATACCTAATAAAGCTAAAATTACGTTACACAAACGACTATCAAAAACGATTACGGTTTTTGAAATCGTTTTTAATCTTCGGCTATTAGCAGGGTTATGCGTTCTTTCATAGTATTATGAGCTATGGTATCATTGCTTGGGGTGGAGCTTATAAGAATAATAGAGATTTAGTACAAAAAATACAGAAAAAAATACTTAAGATAATAAATAAGAATAAATTTGTCACGCATAATAAACCACTCAATCTAGAACAATTGTTTACCCTGAAATCAGTAAAGATATACTATAATGATCTCGAGAGTTGCCGGGGTGGCGCTAGAGAGCACACGCGTGTAAAATAGCTCCGGAGGAAATTAAAGATTTATAGGAGAAAAAGAAAGTGGAAAATTGAAAAAGGCAAGAAAAGCAGCAGGAAGGCGAGAGGAAGAGAAGGTGGAAAAAGTTTTTTGAGAGAGAAGCAGGTGAAAAGTAAGTAAAGCGAAAGGGAAGAAGACCAAAAAGTGTGGTTAGAAAGACAAAAAATAGCGGATGAGAAGCACGAGATAGACGCGAACGGGCAGGTACCCGAGTTAATAGTAGCGAAAAAGAAAAGGGGGAGGCCGAGGAAGGAAAATAAAGAACAAGTAATACAGATGAGAAGCTACTTGGAAACTGGAAGCTGCGGATTTGATGTGGTTTTTGGAAAAAATAGAAAATTACAGCATTCCCCGTTGAATGCAAAAAACGATAATAAGATGGAGGAAAAGGATGCTAGTAAAGAAAAGGAAAGAAGGGAGGAGGATGAAGAAGAAGACGAGATAACGGAAGACGAGACAACGGAGGACGAAGATGACAGCAAGGCAAGCAAGGACAACGGGCAGAAGGAGGCAACGGAAACAGCGGGTTCAGCGGCAACCACAAAGGAAAAGGAAGGGAAAGCGGACTTACCGACAGAGGGACACGAAGAGGACAAGGAAGCAGCAGCAGGCGGGGAGAAGAAAAGAGGCATAGAGGAGACGCACAGGACCGTCAACAGGTACATCAAGAGAAGATTCGGCGTTAGAGTTAAGGTTAATTAAGTTACTAGAAAGTAAGATAGGTAGGTGGTGATAGGAAGTGATGATAGGAAAAGAATGGAAAGCGAGATGCGTAAGCTCAAAGAGCAACTAGATAATGAAATAGCGGGGAAAAGGGAAATGTGAAGGGAAATAGAAATACTAAAAGAGAGGAGAGAAGAGGACAGGAGCAGGTTAGAAAAACTTGAAGAAGAGATAGAGCGAATAAAGGAGGATAAAATAACTACAGCGGTAGAGAACACAGAAAGAAATGTGAACAATGCGTTAGGAAGTAGCAGTAGAGACGTAAATGGAAATGAAGGGGAGGGACGCGAAGAAAGGGAAATAGTGGTGGATGAGATACAGGATAGACAGGTTGAGGGGGATAATTATGATAGGAATAACAATGTGGGAAATGAAAAAAGAAAGTACTTAGAAGTGATACCGGATAGTTTAGGGGAAGAAGAGTTAGAGTGGGAGATGGCGGAAAGGAGGAGTAGAAAGAAAAGTATAGTTATTAGGGGAATTGGGACGACCGGTGCGAAACTTAAAGAGGAAATTAAGGGGATTATGAAAGAAAAATTAGATGTAGCAATATATATTAAAAGGATTAGGGCAATTAGGGGGTGCCTGGTGGTAGATTTAGACTCGATGGAAAACAAAATTGAAATAATGAGGAAAAGGAAAATGCTGAAAGGAATGAAATTATGGATTGAGGATGATTTAACGAATAGTGAGAAAGAAATACAAAATTGTTTAGAAATGGTAGTTAGAGAGGAAATGAAAGAGGACTGGAGACTCAATTAGGATACCAGAAAATTAAAATAAGCGGCGACTAGTATGAATGGAGTGAAAAAGAAGGGAGAATCGTAGAGGTAGGAGAAAAGAATTTTCGAGAATGAAGAGAGAGGGGAAAAAGGAATTAGAATGGTTTCATGGAATATAGCAGGGGTTAACAAAATGAGAGGGGTAAAAGAATATCTGAATAAATTTGAAATTATAGCGATACAGGAAACATGGATGGAAAAAGAAAGAGAAAAAGACTGGATAAATAGGCTAAGTAGAAATTACACGTGGAAAGCGAAAGCGGCAACAAGAGTAAATAAGAAAGGAAGGGGAAGGGGGGGAGTGTTAGTAGGAGTAACGAAATCAATAGAGACAGACAGTATTATAGAGTGGGTGTATGGGTTAATAATAAAGGGAATTAGGGTAAATGAAGAGAGGAAACTAAATATAAGCATAGTGTACATAAATGTAAAAATAGATATAGTGTTGAAAGAGATCATAGAAATAACCGAAGAATTTATAGATAGAGGGGAGCAGGTAATAATTATGGGGGATTTTAACGCAAGGATAGGTGACTGGCAGATAGGGGAAGAAGGGGAAAGAGAGAGGAGCAGGAAATCGAGCGACGAAATGGTTAATATGGAGGGAAGGAAACTACTGAACTGCTGCGAGGAGCTAGGATGCGTTATAAGGAATGGATGTACAAAGGGAGATTGGGAAGGTAAACAAACGTTTGTGGGAAGCGACAACCACTCAGTGCTAGACCTGGTGATAGAAATAGAGAATGAAGAAGGAAGCATAATTAAGGAATTAATAGTTAGGGAAAGAATAGAGTCGGATCACCTACCGATAGAAATAACATTAGAAGGGATAGAAAATAAATTAGGAGGAGAGGACAAAGAGGGAAGAAAGGGAGCAAAGGAAGAAAAGCTAAGATGGATAGCAAAAAGGGGAAGAGAATACAGAAATAAAATGGAGGAGCAGATAGAAAAAATAATACAGGGAAGAGAGGGAATACAAGATAGATGGGACAGATTCGTAGGAGTAGTTTGGGAAGTAGGCAAAGAGCTGAAAATGACAAGGAAAGGTAACAATAGGGAGGATAGAAGGGAGGAGGATATAGAAATCTATGAACAGAAAAAGAAAATATGGAGGGCGCACAAGCAGTGGGTGCGCTCGAAAGTAGCAGAAGATAGGAGGATTTTTAAAGAAGAGAAAGAAAAATTAAAGGAAGTTAGGATCAGGAAAAAGGAGGAGGAAAAAGAAAGAATTGGCACTTAGCTTCCTCCTATTCTGCTAGTGGAAGATAATTACATGGGAAAATCAACTCATTCTTTGATTTAAATATTCGCTACTATTCGATACTAAAAGGATAGGTTTACTCGAATTCAAAATCTGAAAACATATATGCACGTCCAATCTTATTACGATCGATCACGTAGTTCCAGAATTATAACAGTATACGTACGCACGCATGCACGCACGTACGCACGCACACGCACACACACACACACACACACACACACACACACACAGACAAAACCATCTGTACGGACATTTTATAAAACCACGAAAACTCTCAAAATATACTAAGCTTTAATTATCAAATTATATGGTTTAACAAAGATTAACCGCTGCCAAGTCTTTGGCACTTAGCTTCCTCCTTTTCCGATTTTTGATATTGTTTTAAATGTAATATTACGCACGCACGCACACACACACACAGACAGACAAAACCATCTGCACGGACATTTTATAAAACCATGAAAACTCTCAAAAATACTAAGCTTTAATTCTCAAATTATATGGTTTAACAAAAAATAATAATGTTCAGTCACACAGAGTATACAGGGTGAGAGTTGAAGTATTGAATCTTATATCTTTTGAAAACTAAAGGTTTCATAAGCTACAAAAAGAACCTAGCCGAAGTGAATCAAAAGATCAATCTTTCCTAAAATTTCAACTCAATTTAAACCTTTTTACTCCGTAATCGTACGACATAAAAAAACATTTTTTTTAGTTTTTTGATTTTTATCTCAAAAACTAGTCGCCAAAATTAGTTAAAATTTTTACAACTAGTAGATATTGTTGTTTCTTTATTGTCATGAAATTTTTCAAACATTTAATATTTATTTTTTGAGTATATATGTTTATTGAAAATTACCTGTTTATATCATAAAAATGAACAGATCAGTCAATCTAGAAAATCTTGCCGGGAAAAAGAAGAACAATTTTAATGTCTTTTTAGATACACTATTGTTGAATATATTGTATAAATCATATATTATAAAAAAGCACTAATATTTTTCAAAAATAGAAAAATGGCTATAATATGGCGCCATAAAATGGTCAGAATCATAAAACAAAAATGACCTAAATTCAGAATTAGAAAAAGTATATGCATGTCAAATTTTTTTACGATCGTCGCATGGATTACCAAAATTATGGCGCGGTATACCAGTAACACACACACACACACACACGACACACCCACACCACCAAACAACACACACACACACACACACACACACACAGCCATCCGCACGGACATTTTCTAAAAACGTATGATTCGTACTCCAAACACCTCCAAATGCGTTTCCACGAAGTATTAGCAAAACTGAAAATTTTACTATTACAAAGCTTCCTCTTGAGGAGGAAGCAAAAGGGATAGGGATAAAAGAAAAGGAATGGGTAGTACACTTTAAGAAGCTACTAGGTGCAGAAGAAGAGGTAGGAGAAAAAGGAGGAGGGGAAGAAAGGGCAAATATCTGGATAAGAGGAAGTGAGGGGGGGATTGAGGAACTAAATAATGAAATAAGTGTAGGGGAAGTCGAGATAGCATGGAGAAAAATGAAAAATAACAAGGCTGCGGGAGAGGACGGAGTAGTGTTAGAGTTTATAAAAGAATTACCTAGGGGGTGGAAGGAAGAAGTAGCGGGAATCATTAATGAGGTATTCAAAGAAGGAAATATGCTGAAGGGATGGGAAACGGCAAGGATATATCCAACACACAAAGGGGGGGATGAGGAAGATGTTAAAAACTACAGGGGGTTGTCACTTCTAAACGTAGGGTACAAGATATTGATGAATATCATGGCGAGTAGACTAAGAAGATGGTTAGAATCTAATAAAGGGCTAAAGGAAAGTCAAGCAGGATTCAGAAAGGATAGGGGAACAAGGGACCATATTTTTGTTTTAAATTGCCTAATAAATAATAAACTGAAAAAGAAAGGAGGGAAATTATATGTTGGGTTTGTAGATTTTAGAACAGCTTTTGACACGGTTGATAGGAAAATTCTATTAAATAAATTAGAAAGAAGGGGAATAAAAGGAACATTTTTAGATGCAATCAAGGGAATTTATAGGAATACAGAGAATGAGGTAATTGCAGAAGAGGGAATTACAGAGAGATTCAAAACAGAGAGAGGGGTCAGGCAAGGATGTCCGTTGAGTCCAACGTTATTTAACATTTACATAGAAGATTTGGAGGAGGAGTGGGAAAGAAAATTGGTGGCAATGGTTGCAGATACGAGAGAGGGATTGCAGGAAATGTTAGACGGATTAGAGAAATTTAGTGATAGAAACGGAATGAAAGTCAATACTCAAAAAACGAAAATTATGGTGTTCCAAAAGGGGGGCAAAAGAAAGAAATCAGAAAAATGGAAATACAAGGGAGAGGAAATAGAGATAGTGAGGGAGTATAAATATCTGGGTTTTTGGTTTAATTCAAGGAACTGCACACATGGAAATCATATTAAAAAGATGACGGTGAAAGTGAAAAAAGCGATTAACACGGTGTGGGGAATATGGAAAAGGGCGAAACTTGATGAGCTGGAGGGGAGATTATATCTAATTGATGCGATAGTCAAATCAGCGTGCTAATACGTGGCGGAAATATGGGGATGGGAAAGATGGGAATAGATAGAGAGGGTACACGGTAAATATGTAAAAATGGCACTGGGGGTGAATGGAAACACTCCGGAGTACATTTGGAGGATGAAAGCAGGAGATATAGCTTAGAGTTAGAAACGAGAAAGAGGGCGGGAAATTACCTACTAGAAATAGTGAAAATGGGAGAGGAAAGGTGGCCGAAAATATGCCTAAGGGAGGAGCTAAGGAATATAGGGAATAAATACCCGTCGGCGTGGGGGGAAAAACTGGGGAAGAGGACAGAAAAATCAAAAGGGATCAGGAGATACAGGGGAATTGGGGCAGAATAGAGAAGTCAAATTAATCCAGAGAATATGGGAATTGGAAAATAAATATAGGAAGAGAGGGTTACTGGCAAGATAAAAGATGGGGAGGAGATATAAAAGAGCAATGGGCAAGGATAAGGTGTGGAAGTATAGGGAGGTCATGGCGGAAAGGGTATGAAAATGACAGGTGCAGGATATGTAGGAAAGAAAGGGAGAGTCTAGAGCATATATGGGTATGTCCGAAAGCAAGGGAGGGAATACAGGAAGGACTGATAAACGCAATAGAGGACTTAGGGCTGACGGGGGAAGAGGATAGAATAAAGGAAAGATTGAGTGAATTAATGAGGGGAGAACCAAGTGAGGAAATGTGTAGGTATAGTAGAAAATTCGAGGAAATAGCCAGGGCGAGCACTGAATTGGGAAAGGGATAAAAGTAAAAAGCGAAAAGAAATGTAAATAGCGAGTGTGTAGATTTAAGGCGGAAAAAATGTAAATAAAAGCGGAAAGGAAATGTAAATAATAAAGATAATGTAAAATATAAATGTAAAACCTAATAGATTAAGCAAAATGTATTTATTTTAAGAAAAACTGATGTAAGGAAAGAGACATGGGAGAACTGTAAAAGGACGCAAGTCTTACATGGCAAATAAACATAATAATAATAATACTATAATGATCTCAAAGAGCAATACCTCAACTCATCTAGTATTACTAGAAATAAAAGTATTATAGTACCGATAAATAAAAAGAGAATTAGTAATAAGAACTGTTATATTAAAGCAATCTCAACATTTAATGCTTTGCCGAATAACCTAAAAGTGCTAGAAATTAGCAAATCGAGTCAACAGGAGATAATTAAAGAATGGATAAAATCCAACTGTTGATATCTGAAATGTGCATCTCTTGTTCAAATTGTTAATCATGAAATAATTTATGTATACATATAATGTGTAAAGTAGTGAGGAGGCCACTACTAGTCATGCGTAAATATAACATAAGTTTTAGTTTTAAGTGTTTTTTTTTTTATATTTATATCTTTATTTAGTTTGTAACTAAATGCCAGGCCTGAGGTCAGATAACTTTGTTTATCTTTGCAGGAATGCAGAGTATGTATTTTATTTCTGTATTTTATTTCTGGTCAATAAATATCAAATAAATTGTATCAGTTCCGATTAGAATAGATAACGATTAGAATGGTATAAAAAACAATTAAACTATTATTATAAAATGTATTAAAAATCCGTTATATATATTAATCGTTTTTTATCGTTTTTTATGTTAATTACTGCATTTATAAATCTAATCGTTTTTAATCTCTTATAATCGTATTTAATATTCATGTATCATTTTTTTTATAATTAGGACTTTTTTTCGTTTTTCATAATCGCAATGGATTTTTGGTATAAAATTTGATCGTATCTAAACGTTTTCAATCTGTTGCAATGCGACAATTTGTTGCAATGCACTTTATATTGTCTGAAATTCACTGGACCATAATATAGTGTTATCGTTTTTAATCAAGATTAATTTAATTGCTCTTAACATATAATATTAGTAGAAGATTTTAATACTTTTTAATTGTTTATTGTCCAATACAATAAAAATGTTGTGGAAATGATAAATGTAAAAAACTTTAAGTAATTGTGTTGGAATACAAAATAATGTGAAAAATAAAAATTTTACATTTAAATTTGGAGCATCGCTAACTTGATACCTGTCATAATTTTTACAAATTTTCATGATTTTTCAAAATGTTTCACATTTTTACAAATTTATATTGGCAACCCAGAAAAGCGTTCATTTTATAGTAACATTTGTGCACTGTATTTCACGTTTTCATGTGGTGCTGTGTGTGCTTGTCAAATTCAAAGTGGTACATAGTAATATTCACATGCAAAGAGTCAGCTAGTACAAAAATTATTAAATTATCATACGTTTGTCTCATACTACAAGAGCATTAGTTTGAGCCGTGAAACGTGCTACTCTTCGCGGCGAAAAGTGAAAAGTGCTAATGTTCGCGGCAAATAACCAAATGTACTAGTCTTTGGTGCGAGGTCTGAAATGTACTACTCTACGTAGGGAGCGACGATGTATTATCTCACATTTACAAAATATTATTAAATTTAAAGCCTAAGATGTACAGTTTTAATGCACTCACATTTTTTAGAGTGGAGTAATGCAACTTCTAGGTAGGAGCTCTAGATCGCCAATGACAGAGTCTAGTAAAAACGCTCCGTAGTTTTTGGAATTTAAAATAAGAATGCTTATAAACGGTGTCGGTTTTTCGGGTCAGCTTTGATGGGTCACAGGGAGTCCGTGTCGTATTTTTTATTGGTGTAATTCGGATTTATCAACTAACAATCACAAAGAATTAAAGTTTATATCACATTTAATTGCGTTATAAGTAGTTGAAAATAATTTCAATGATATGCATTAAATACGATCAAAAACGATAGCAAGGAGCAATGATCAAAATATGACTCATGGTGATTAACAGCTATAATATTATTTGCGATTTTAATACTGTATATTAAATCCGATTAAAATAATTTCAATTATATGCGATTAGAAACAATTTCATTTGGCTCATCATTAATTAGGTTTAACTAACAAACAATCAAATAAAATTAAAATTTATTACTTTTAGTTATAATATAGTCTTTTAAAAACGATACGATTACTTTGGATTAAACCTGACATTGCCGCATTATTTTCAGCGATTTCAAGGATATTAAAATAGATTAAAATAGATTAAATCGAATTGTTAGTGTTAATGCGGGACAAAAAACGATTAAAATTAATGCTAAAAATAAGCATTAATTGCTATATGATTATGATTAAAATGTATTAAAATTAATCAAATTTTATCGCTTTCAATCTTCAGCTATTAGCAGGGAAGCCTAACAGAAAAGGTCAGCGCTTGACCTCTTTCTCTCGCGAGTCGTCGCCAGTAACTGTCGCTACGCTCATTAATCGCCGCCGAAAACGTCATCAATGACGGCCGAAAAGGGACGAAGAAAGCCGAGCGCATAGTTCATATTGCATCATTCTTTTAATCTTGCTTTTTTCGCGTCGACTCGGTAAAACAGGCAACTGCCATGTATGTACGCGATTCTATCCGTAACACTGCGATTGATTCATTCTGCTTTTGTTTTGCGCGATTAAATACGCATCGTTCTATTACCTCTGACGGTGCCGGTGTGATATGCTTTGTTAGCATTTTAATATGATCGTCGTATGATTTTGTAGCTGGTTTATCAGGTGTTCAAAGATTTTTAAACAGCTTGTATGTTTCTTCATCAATTTGAGTGAGCAACATTGCTCTCTTCATTCCTGCATCCGTAACTTACTTGGCAAAAAAATATGATTCTAAACGTTCTGTGAAAGACTCCCAATCATCCGTCTCCAAATGAAAAAATATTTTAGAATTATTTGCCATATCGTCGTCACTTTCGCGATCACTGTTTACGTTATCGTGTGTCGTTTCGTTTCGTTGTGTACCGTCTTGATTTGGCACGTTCTTGCTTACGATCTCTGTGTTTACGTTTTGCGTATCGTTCCGTGAGGTGTTGTCGCTGGTTCCTTGTTGTGATTCGCTGATTTTCGCGTTCTCTGATTTGACTATATAGGTACGAGTTGCGTATGTAGCGTGTCTCTCGATTCTTTTTCATCTACCGTTATACCACGTTTTTTCAACTCCTCAATTATTTCTGGTTTCCTCAAATGTTGTGCTTCGTTAAGTGAAAGTTTACTCGGTACTACGTTCTCTAACTTTTGACTTGTACTTTTTTTGTTGTCGGACATTAGCCCTTTATGTATTCAATATGTGAATTTTACAACGATCTTCACTCAACTCGTTTTCTCTTTATGCGAAGCTTTATAAACACTTTTGTCGCTAAGTCACTGAAACGGTCCTAATCGCTTCCAAAGAGAAATCGCGAGACCGAGAGATAAAATAAACCCGAGTGAATCGAAATGAGGGTACATGCGCTAGAAGTCGGCCAAAGATCCGTGGTCAGCGTGTAACAGGTTGCGCTGATTCGGGATTTTCCTACTCTCATCCGACTACGAAAGCAATGTAGCCGTAAAGAGATTGCTGAGAGTCATGTACACTGATCCGTAACGGGGGGCGATATTCCCCTAGATCCAAACATAGACTGCTGCAGCTAGACAGACGTCGAAGGTGTATCAGGGTGCCTTCTTAGTGTGTCTGAGACCGAGCTCACCCTAGATAGTCACGGGGGCATATTGCCCGCTTTACTAGAGGTGATTCGGTGGGGGTGAGGAGGGAATGATTTGACACAATCAAGGTATTAAGTATTCACTAATATTTATTTAGAACTTCTCTGCATATTGATAGCAAAAGGAGGGGATGACAATCTCGAGTATCCTTCATACGTATGCTTAAGGCATATGTATATACTAAACGCTCGGGTAGTCGGAGCTCGCAGCTAAGTAGTATGATCAGCGTTGAGAGTATCTGGAATGAGAGCCAGTCGACGAGCAGAGAAGGAATAACTAGCTGCTGTTCGCGGAGCTCCTTATATACTCGAGTTTGCCCCTCTATGCAATACATTATGCGCGCCCGCCATCTGTGTCGGGTTTACTTATTATGATGACGCTCGCGTGGTAACCGGCGGCTGTCGGTAACTTATCGGTTGTCGGTCCTTTTCCGTGTAGGTGGTGCGGCCGTCTCATTGCCCCCCAAAAAAAATTTTTTTTGTTTTCACTTGTCCCCAGAAAAGAGAAAAAAAAACTTTTTATTTGCTAGAAAGGCCTAGGGAGAAAGGATCGACAACCCACAAGTTGTTTTTTATTATAAAAAAAATATATTTTAAAACATTATATACAAAAAGTTTCCAACTTAAAAGAGCGTCAATGCTTATAACAATAATAAAAAAAATATGAACAATTTAAATAATTAATAATTGCGTCAGTGCANAAAAAAAGATCACGATTTCGTGAACTCCTCAAACTCCTTGAGGCGGCTGGTGTCGGGTCGCCTTATTTCGGCGAAGATCTCCTCGATCGTTATTACCGCCTTCTTTCTGGCCCCGATTTGCTGGCGTGCTGCCCCCTCCCAGACTTTTCTTTTTTCTCTGGTCTCGACCAGGGATAGAGGGACGTATTCCTCCTCGTTGGTTTCTTGCGCCTCGGTTCTTGTGAGTTTCTTCGGTGGTGGTGCCTGGTGCCATACCGGTGCGGGAAGCACCCGCTTTCTCAGCCTTTCCACCTCCGGGACCATCTTGGGAGGTACCGGGATCGGCCGCTGCAGTGTGCACTTGGTGTACACTTGCTGCAGGCTAATCTCGGCTCCTACCCAGACGCGGGGTGCTAATGTGCCGGTTGCTGGTTTCGGGGGGTGGCGCAGCGTCTGCGTGGCCGCGTTTCGTGCGGGTGTCTTCGGGGTCTGGTAGAACCAGCCCCGCTTGTACAGGCCCTGTCCTGGCTTGAACCGCCCCGCGACTCCTTCTATTCGTCGCCGATGGCAAACTTCTATGCGGTCCGTCCTATTAGGATTATTTTTTGTTATTAACGCGTGTGAGAGAGCAAATAAAAATATTAGTTCGTATAGAGTTGTTTTTACCAGCACTGTCCGCGACGGTGCGCAATCTCCCTTTCGTCTGCTTGCGTTCCCTGGTGGCAGACGGAGAGCCTCTCCGTCTGGGTCCAGGAAGACGCCTTTTCTTTGCGTATCTCGGTAGGTGTGCTCATGGTAGTAGCTAGACTTGAACTGAGCTCTGGCTCGCTCCAATTTTCGTTTTTCGATTTTAAGGAATTTATTCGGCGGCTATTGGCCGCTGTTTGCCGGTCAAAAGGTTTGTTTTTATTTTGAACCGCGCGCGTGTGACTCTAGTGCTCTCTCACTAGGAATTTACGTTCTCGTTTTTTCTATGTACTTATGCACTGACGCTCACATTCGAAATATGGCTTTAGATTATTTAGGTGGAACTTTCCGCGCTCTTTTTTCGTGCCTATATCTATTAACAAGTATGTGTCTATGCCTACATTGTCTTTGATTTCGTATGGGCCTTCGTAGACGTTAAAGAATTTCGCTATTTTGCCCTTTTCTGTGTCTGATACATTTAATGCTTTTACTAATACTTTATCGCCTGTTTTAAATGTGTGGTGTTTAGTGTGTGTGTTTTTCTTTGCAGCGCGTTGCTGAGCGATTTTATGTGATTGTTCGCACGCTAACGATATCCGCTTTTCGTGTGTGTATGTGTGATTTTCTGGTGGTATTAGTAAGTATTTTTCCCAAACGCGTATGGGTTGTTTGCCGAAGTGTAATTCAATCGGTGTGAAACTTGTTGTTTCGTGGTGTGTTTCATTCATAATGTTTTGTATTATTTTGATATAGCGCGACCAACCTTTGTGGTTTTCTTTTAAAAAAGTACGGAAAAAACGTCCTAATTCTCTATGTACTCGTTCAATTACATTAGATTGCGGATGACGTATTGAAGAGAATAATATTTTAATGTTTTCATTTTTTAACGCATTAGTGTATTTCTCACTCGTGAACTGAGTTCCATGATCTGAAATTATCGCGTCTGGTTTACCGTATGTCGGTATATAGTCCTCCACTATCTTTTTGATTACCGCTTGAGTCGTTGCTCTGCGGAGAGGGTAGAGTACTACATATTTACTAAAGACATCTATGGTTGTCAGTATATACTTAACGCCCCCTGCAGAGGTAGGCAGAGGCCCGTAAAAGTCTATAGATAGTAGTTCATTGGGCCTTCGTGTCAGGATAGGTTGTGATATTTCTTTATATTTAATGGTTAAATATTTGGTTTTTTGACAGTTATCACAACTTTTTAAAATTTCCGCTATCCGTTTACGTAAACCCTTTGTAAAAAAATGTTCTCTTATCATTTTGTATATCTTACGTGCCCCGATATGGCCGTAAGTTATGTGTGTTTCTTCGATAAAATCTTTTAATATTATTTTTGGAATTACAAGCTTTGGTCTGTCGTTCGCTTTTTTGTACAGATTGTCATTGATAAGTTCAAAACGCTTTTTTGTTTTATGATCATTATTTTTGATTTTATCAATTAACGATTTCGTATATTGGTCCTTATTTTGGTTTGTTTTTATATTTTTACATATGTTTATAAGTTCATTACTTGGTTTTTGAACAAGAGAAGAGATTATTATTTCTGCTTGACTCTCTGCTTTTGTTCTTACATCATCGTCAATACGACTAAGATAGTCGGCAACGGCGTTATTTTTTCCCGGAATGTGCATCGGTACTAAATTATAATCCTGGATCGCGAGGTTCCATCTTTGTAATCGCTGGTTATTAAATTTACATGTTTGTAAAAATGTCAGAGCCTCGTGATCCGTACGGACTATGATTTCTTTTGCCCCCCTTAGAAATGTGTCTAGCTTTTTCAGAGACCATACTAACGCGAGCATTTCTTTTTCTGTTGTGAAATAGGCGCATTCGCTGCCTTTAAATGTTCTACTGACAAAGCAGACAATTTCTTCTTCTTCTTCGTTATTTAATTGTGATAAGGCTGCAGCGCATGTGTGATCAGATGCGTCTGTAGTTAGAATGTAGGGTTTCTTTGGATCAGCATACCTGAGAAATATGTTTTTGTCAAATAATGTTTTTATATTTTCGAATGCCGCTTGGTGAGTTTCTGTCCATAGAAACGCGACATTCTTTTTTACTAAGTCCAACAATGGGACTATTGACTCTGCGTAATTTCGCGTGAATTTAGAGTAAAAATTAACAAACCCGAGGAAACTTTGTAACTGTTTCAAATTTCGAGGTCTACTAAAATTTTTAATAGTGCGAATTTTATCCGGATCCGGCCTTATTCCTTTTGAGGATATAAAGTGTCCGAGAAATTCCACTTCTTCACAAAAGAATTTAGATTTTTTTAAATTTAGTCTTAAATTGTATTGTATGAGACGTTCGTACAGCTTATCGAGATGCGATAAGTGTTCTTCGATGTCTCGTGATCTTATCATAAGATCGTCTACAAAAAGGACTAAAAAGTCATCGAAATCGTATGTTGCTTCTGCCAGTCCTCGAATCAAGGCTGCTCCACTGGTTTTGATTCCGAATGGAACGACGTTGAATTCGTAGACATGACTGTCTATTTTGAACGCGGTGAATTTACGTGAGTTTTCTGCAAGTTTTACTTGCCAGTAGCTAGATGTAAAATCAGATACGCTCGTTATGGGCTTATCTGTACACCTTTGAAGAACCTCGTCGATGCCGGGAGGTCCCTCAAAGTTATCTTGGAGAACTTTGTTTAGTTTCTGTGCATTTAGGCACGGTCTGACAGAATTTTCAGACAGAATCTTTCTTTCTGACTACCTTGATTGGATTAATATAGACGCTATTTGAAGGTCTTATAATATTCAAATCTAGCATTCGATTGATTTCTTTTAATGTGTCTGGTCTGTCTGCTATCGGGATTGGATAGGGTCTACAGAACCATGGGGTGGTATCTGTTAGTATTAGTTCATTAGTGTGGTTACTCCTAAGCCGTTAGTTAATCCAGGCTTCTTTAAGCTTCTTTGTTTTTTATTAGTATTGGTTTAATTTTTCTTTTTGCGCCTCCATTGAGGTTTTCGCAAGTGTTAACTTTTTCTCGATTTCTCCGTATAGAGATTTCGTAAGGATTTTCTACTTGTTCTCGTAGTCTTCGTAAGGTATCGAGGTTAGAGAACCATCTTTCTCGGTGATCCTGTTGTTTGGTGCGATCGCGAGTGATGTTGAATTCGTTCCGCGGTACAATTTTGTTCTACGTACGAGTTATCAACGGCGTCGATCTTACTATGAGAAAAGATTTGCTCTTTTCTAGTGTCCAATAAGCATTTTTATAGTTTGACGTGTCGAAGCCTATGCATACATTTTTATTAGTTTTTGGATTACTATTATATGATTTGCATTGTTGTTTTATTTGATAATTTAGTATTTAACCTACTTGAAATTTTAATCGAGCCGATTGTAACCAGTAGCACCTCTTGATATTTTACACTGCATGGGTAGTGTTGAACAAGTTTATAATAAGTCGTGATTCTGGTAATCGAATTCTTCGATATAGCGTGTTACAATGGAGATTCTAATCTTGACGCCCGGGTCTATATGTATAGCAAGTCTTGACGCGGTCTTCATGATAGATGCCATTAGTTTTATAGTTGCGTCTTTCTTCGGTACACTTAGAAGCGCATCTCCTGGCGCAACTACTTTTTCGTTTCCCGCCCTCATCTTGGATTTGTATACTGTTACCGGGTCTTGGAAAAAGCTTTCTTTTTTTGCCCCCCGTAGAGTCTGATGTTTGCTTATTATGCTGTTTTTGGTCGTGGACTGCAGGTTTGTATTTCTGTTCTGTTATGTTTAGTTTCTGCGGTGTGTGTGTGTTTGTGTATGTTTGTGTGTGAGCGTGATTTGCCCTGGTTCGTTGCGTTTGTCGTAATTAGGCGCTACCACATAACGCGCACAACGCTAGACTGCGTTGCGACTGCGTAACATGATTGCAACTGTAGTGGTGCCAACAGTAGCCCGCCGTTAGGCTACTGGATCATTATTGACCAGACTGCGTGAGCAAGCAAGTCGGCATTTCGCCAACACGTACCAACGTTTTATCGGGTATTTTATTTGACAAGTATGAAGATGACTTCGATTGATAGCATTAATATATGTCGGTACATGCGATACTTTATATGTTAATTAAAAGGTTATAGTATTACATACGCAATCTGAAGAAGAATGTTTTTAAAACATATGACAAGGTTGAAGGGACTGCAACCAAATTCTGACAAGTAGGTATATACTTTGCTTTCAATTATATAAATATCACTTTGAATTGACGTTAGTATATTTCTTATTTATAGTATGACAGTACAACAGCGATTTAAAGAATCTTCGAGATACTTTTGTAGAAGTCATTGAAAATACAGAAGCAAAGAAACTTAACTTATTATGAAAACATCCTTTATCAAAGGCTCTTTTTTTAACCGTATATCAACAAATTCAAAAATGAAAGAGACATTCAAAGTATGAGATGATGAGCGCAGTCTCTCCCTATATAAAAGTCATGGACTGCCCCGCCAGGATGAAAGTGAAGCAAGATGCGTCATTGATTGGCTCGTTAGTGCGCCATGCGTCAAATTCGTTAGATTTTTTGATTTGTTTTTGATTCTAAAATTGATTCTAATACAAAAATGTGAATATATTACTATAAGTACATATCAATATTAATAGGTGTGTATCTATCATATTCTATTGTAAATATTATCATTGTTACAAAAAGTGACATAATGGAACGTTGACCACGACTGAGTTGCAGAATAACCTTAAAATTTAAAGGTGTGATGGACGAAACCGCGGCAATTTCTCAAATTTACACATGAGCGCGAAATGAATCAAATCATCATTGTAAAGTTTGTATATTTCCCGTAATAGAAAAGCAAATATTTAAAAAATATCAATCAAGCATTTATATGTTCATTTATAATGTTAATGGAATTATATGTCGACTCCGTGCGCGCAGGCACTGCGCAAAAGTCTAGTACTAAAGAATCCAGCAAGTTGACGCCAAACATTAACATGAGACCAAAGGAGTATTTATAGAAGTTAGAACAATTCAAGATTCAATTTAATTTCATATTCTTACATGCATTTTTTCTCATATAAACTAGTTTATTTTAATGTGACAAAATCATTGTTATTTTAAAGAAAAACTAAAATGTAAGAAAAATAATAAATAATAATTCTCTATATTAATTGCAATTGTATTCCAATAGATATTGTTTGTATTATTCCCTTGAAACTATTATATAAAAAAATAAAGCAATTTTGCGCTTGAAACCTACAAAAATTTGTAATTTTATACCCATGTTAAATAATAGTACGTAATAGCAATAATTCAGAATTTCTATTACTTTACAATACATTACAATGAAATCAATATTCTCAATATATTACATCGCATACATCGCTACATATATGGTATCGCTAAAGTCTTCTCTCATTTATTATTCTGCTTTCCCTGCCATGGACAGCACCTTCATTGATACAAATTAATCCGTACGTAGTTGCGCGTTTCCGAAATCTTCGTTGTGCATTTCACTACTTTCGTGCTGCTGCATGTCATTGTTCTGTGCAAAAATTTATTATTATAACGAATCTATTCCATCTATTGTAAAATCTATTTTGTTGCTATGCATAATATTAGCAACATATAGTGACATAATTATTTTCTTATTGCACTTTCCATGCTAAGTATTTTCATTAGCCGAACCATTTTGCAGATAGTTCGCACAAATGCACATTCTATATTCTCCTTCCATGGCTTCAAGCGAATTATAGAGTGCGTTGAGCGTACTGGTAATATATTTCTTAAATATGGTTTCATTAGTACGAATGAAGACCACATCCACCGTTCACCAATTAGAAATTGTGGACAAACTATATTACGAATGGTTGGTAAAGGCCCTGAGTGGCAGCCGTCGATAAGCTCTTGGCAGACCACGTCAATCACTATTGTTGAAAATGCTGCTCAGTTAATTGAACCTTGAAATAACATTTATTATTGCAATATTGTTTATGATAAATGGCAAATAATTTTCATACGTAGTCACCAACATTGGCCCATTAACGCTTCTTTGATCGCAGCATTGCAATTAAACAATGCTGTAGAACTTCTGTAGTTTTACAAGAATAAACTACCACTTTTGTGGCTTCTTTAATTCCGCAGGTCGACCGTCAATTGCCCACCAATGAAGTTGGAACATGCCAGATCTGACATACAATTCAGCTGCTATGTTCTGGAACTGCTGCTGAACTGTTAGACATTAACAAACAATGGTATCATATTTCACATACACAGTGCCCACTTCTGGTATTACAGGCTGTTCCTTTTGACAATCCAACACTATGAGACATTGTTGTTTGCCATGGTATCACCATGTCCCAGAATAACTGAAACAAAAAGTAGGTTATAACATAAGCTATTTTTTTATCAAGACCAATGTATTACATTAGTTTACATCCTTACGCACTATCCAGGTACAATACACTAATTATGTATTAATCAAAAACTTCACCATAGGCATATTAATAATTTACATCACTTCAGTTTAAACTGAGCACGTAACTCTGACTGGAAGAGCAGTCTTCTGCTCCTTTGGTCAACGCACTTCAACAAAAGTGTTAGAAGATATTTCAAATGCCTTCGACATTCATCCGTGTAAAATTGATGAACTCGCTGCTTCGCTCATTTAATTAATATTTAAATCCTGTCTATAACTGCCATATCCTGTCAGTAATTGTATCTAATTTTAAGGGTTTGCTCCACCAGCGTCGAAATCTTCTTCTCTTAAAATTTCTTCATATTCGCATGTAAGCCATACCCAGTCAGCCACATCTACGCAATTTCAGCGGCTCCATTGTCACTTATTTTAGTTTGTGTATATATTTTTATGTAGCGAGCAGCCTGTTATCTTATTTTTGTTAAGCTTGTGAATGTTGTCCATGAATTCTAACTAACACTCACTACGCTGTGTTATATAAACCTTCCAATCATCACCTTATTTATTCCACAGAATACGTCTGTTCGTTGCCGATAGGATTTATTTTAGTACATTGCCGCTGATGGCACCATCGAAAATTACTAACTTGTACGCTGTTCGAACGCGCCGTCGGAACGCATGTCTTCCGCCGTTGTGCCGTTATGTGTTTTAGGCGCGCCTTAGTCGGCTTTATGTTAGTATCTTACTTTGGCGTTATTTTGTTGTTGTAGGTATTTCTTATCTTTCTTTGACATGTCGTCGATCTCAAAGTCGGCCAGGTATTTTCTAGAAATTTGTTTCTTCTCTGAATTTGGTGCCTGTCACAGTCGTCGAATTTCTCTCTCGAACTGTTCGGCAACTCGTTTCACGAGCTCGTGGCTCATCTAATTCAGTTTCTAGCTCCGGGCAAAAACCAAACAAGGTAGTAGCATAAGCTGACCCGATTCTAGTTCCGGTGTGAATTGAGCGTACTCAATTTTTCTAGCGTTATGATTTTTTGAATGTTTTTATTCCCAAATTTTCTTTAGTAAAATTTTGCCATAAGGTCTCTGAAATTGTCTATGCTAGCTTGTAATAAGTACCACCAATTCTGGGCTTCGCCTTCGAGTGCTTGCGAAATGATACACTTTAGCTCTTGGTTATCCGGATTCATTAGAGCTATGTAATTTTGTAATTCTGTCAAGAATCTTATGGGTCTTTCACCGGTCAGACCTTTAAATTTAGGAATCGTTATTTTTAGTCGTCGCGTTACATCAGTCGTTGCGTCCGATTTCTCCGTGACTCTTTTTGATTGTATTTTATTTTCTAATGTTTTGAAATCTTTTGATTGTTTTTCGAGGATCTTTTTTATTTCGTCATGAAGTATGCCTTTTGTTACGTTTGCTTCTATTTTTTCCTTAAGTTCGTCAATGTCTATTCTCAGTTGTGTATTTCGTGAAATAAGTGTGTCATTTTCTGTCTCTAATAGTACTACTCGATGGTGGAGGTTGTTATAGTCAGTTTTAATTTTGCCGAGTTGCTCTGCCAATGCATCGACTTTTTCGTCGAGGCCTGTTGCCCGTACATCGCAGAGTCTAGGTGTTTTTTCACTTACAGAAATTCCCGGGAATCGTGAGGTGCCTTCGACTTCTAATTTATCTACCCGACCTTCTAGCGCATCTTGTCTAGTGTCCAAGAGAGACAATTCATCAACAACTGCCTTTTGCCATTCAATCACATCATTACTTTTGTCGTCTGCCTCAGGGTCTTGGATTCTTTCCATTATGACCGCCGAGCGACGTTTATTTAAGTCAGCCATCGTGCTTTTTGACTGTGTATATATCAGCTTTTAACAGATGTATCTCTCTGAGGACGCTATGGAGAGAAAAATTTAAATGCGAAGGTTTTGAATCCCGGCCGTTATATATTCGATTTGAATTTCTATTTTTTCAAGACGTGATTCTACTGTATTTAGCCTCGAGTTGTTTCGGGTTTGGATAGACTGACAGGCTTTTTGTATGTTTTTTATTGTGTTTTTAAAAGTTTTTGCAGCATTGTCAAAATCCTGTTTAGCGACTCCCAAATCTTTCCAACAAGACAAGGCATTATCATTGAATACGCTAAGATTTTTGTTAATAATGTCTATTTGTTTAGTACGGATCTCTTCTCTTTCCATTAGCCAGTCCACGGAATCGTTTAAGTCGTTTATTTCGTGGTCCTTTTGTTTATTTAGTTCGAGCAAATGATCAACGACTGATTGTAACTCGCTGATGCGATTATGTATTTGTAGCTCAACAAGTGAGCAGGAGATAGTGGAGATCATTTGCTTGAGAGAGAAAGAAAAAAAAAAATCTTTGGCTGTCAATGTACGATCAAATCGCGACTCAGGTCCCTGTCCGAGCGCCAATGAAACGGTCCTAATCGCTTCCAAAGAGAAATCGCGAGACCGAGAGATAAAATAAACCCGAGTGGATCGAAATGAGGGTACATGCGCTAGAAGTCGGCCAAAGATCCGTGGTCAGCGTGTAACAGGTTGCGCTGATTCGGGATTTTCCTACTCTCATCCGACTACGAAAGCAATGTAGCCGTAAAGAGATTGCTGAGAGTCATGTACACTGATCCGTAACGGGGGGCGATATTCCCCTAGATCCAAACATAGACTGCTACAGCTAGACAGACATCGAAGGTGTATCAGGGTGCCTTCTTAGTGTGTCTGAGACCGAGCTCACCCTAGATAGTCACGGGGGCATATTGCCCGCTTTACTAGAGGTGATTCGGTGGGGGTGAGGAGGGAATGATTTGACACAATCAAGGTATTAAGTATTCACTAATATTTATTGATAACTTCTCTGCATATTTATAGCAAAAGGAGGGGATGACAAACTCGAGTATCCTTCATACGTATGCTTAAGGCATATGTATATACTAAACGCTCGGGTAGTCGGAGCTCGCAGCTGAGTAGTATGATCAGCGTTGAGAGTATCTGGAATGAGAGCCAGTCGACGAGCAGAGAAGGAATAACTAGCTGCTGTTCGCGGAGCTCCTTATATACTCGAGTTTGCCCCTCTATGCAATACATTATACGCGCCCGCCATCTGTGTCGGGTTTACTTATTATGATGACGCTCGCGTGGTAACCGGCCGCTGTCGGTAACTTATCGGTTGTCGGTCCTTTACCGTGTAGGTGGTGCGGCCGTCTCATCACTTCATATTCTTGTTTTGGCAAATTTTTGCGTTTCTCTTCTGTCGGTGCTCAGTTACTCGTCGTCTCCGAACTCCGTCTCACACCTTCTAACGTCCTTGTGGAAACCTCGCGAACGTCCTCGTCGCCAATTGTGATCTATGCGTGGGGCAAGGAATCTGGCGGTGTTATTGGCAAGGTGGTAATAATCCACACAGTTTCTTTGAGTTGCTTTTATTCGTCTAGCTTGTCTCACTGCTGGCTCGGTACACACTGAGCGCCTTCGCACTGTATGCAAAAACTCGAGCCTCTCTCACACTCACACACCCGCTCGTCGAAACATATACACACACATGCCATCTTGTAGATATTTCGTGCTATTGCCAGATCGCCGAATCAGGTAACTCTCATACACTACATTGAGGTAGAATGTTTATTCACTCGAATATTTGTGGTGGTCCCCTCCGCGCACCACCATTGGACCGACGCGCCGCCTGGCGGACCACCACGCCGTTGCGAGCGCGAGGCGATCTTGTCCGTTCAATTCCGGCCTGGCCGCCGTTCGGGACAGACCTTTCGGTCTTTTGTTAAATCATTTATAGCTTACAATATAATTCAGTCTTAATCGTACAGTGTTCGTTCTTGAGTTGACCTAGTCTGTTCCCAATCCTTATCTCATAATAGCTGGTTAAACCCAACCTTCACTTAATCAGCAAATATGTATATGAATGTGAGCGAATATTGTATTGAATCTGTACACGTGCATACGGTACGGCGTCTTCGTCGCTACTGCAGGAGCCTTTCTACAATGGGTTCAGTTCAGCCGTTCCGTTCGTTCAGTTCAGCTGTTCAGCTGTGTCTTAGTTCACAACGGAGCGGCATAGTAGTACACGATTTATATACATTTTGTTTATGGTCATTCTTTTGCCGTTTTAACTTCCTATGAATCACTAGTAAATTAAATAAGTTGATTGAATTCATTATTAGAATCTTACATTTCGTTATTTTACCCATTGTTTTTATATTGATAGATAAATTTCTAGGTGACCATAAACAAAATGTATATAGATCGTGTACTACTATGCCGCTCCGTTGTGAACTAAGTCACAGCTGAACAGCTGAACTGAACGAACGGAACGGCTGAACTGAACCCATTGCGCCTTAACCAACTTATAACTTATAAGCCACGGACGCTCTGGAGTTTTGTCATTTTGCTTATCAGCCACCACATAAAAGAATATAAGGCTTTTTTACTTCTGACGTCATCGGGTCACGTGACCATGCCTTGGGGGTACAACAAAGCTGATTTTACATGGAGTTCAAATGGGAGTAGCAAAAGTTTAAATGTCTGTAAAATAAAAATTAACCATCGAATAACAAATGTTTCTGGTAAAAAAGTAAGTATAGTGTTTAAACATACTTGTGCAATTGTTGTGAGTAGATGACAAGGTTATTTTTAAGTTGAAAGCTGTTAAAAAAGATTTGTCCCTAACCTCTCATAGTCTTATTTATACAACACTTGTTTGAAACTCTTGGTTGATATTGTCATTATTGCTAATAATATAAGAAAACTTACAAAAAATAATTTTTTAGATGTAATGAAGCTTATTATTCATAATGAGTGAATACTTTCTTACCTTACATGGGGATGTTCAGAAGCGTTCACTCATTATGAATAATAAGCTTCATTACATCTAAAAAATTATTTTTTGTAAGTTTTCTTATATTATTAGCAATAATGACAATATCAACCAAGAGTTTTAAACAAGTGTTGTATAAATAAGACTATGAGAGGTTAGGGACAAATCTTTTTTAACAGCTTTCAACTTAAAAATAACCTTGTCATCTACTCACAACAATTGCACAAGTATGTTTAAACGCTATACTTACTTTTTTACCAGAAACATTTGTTATTGGATGGTTAATTTTTATTTTACAGACATTTAAACTTTTGCTCCCATTTGAACTCCATGTAAAATCAGCTTTGTTGTACCCCCAAGGCATGGTCACGTGACCCGATGACGTCAGAAGTAAAAAAGCCTTATACCTACTACAGTACTACCACAAATAATTACAACTGACTGACTTTAAATTTAAAAAAATCTATATTTAAATTGAATAATGTCAGTTTATTGATACATGGTACACTGAATATTTTAAATTCTAAGCGTGTAAAATTGTTTAGATGTACAAATTTTTAAATAGGGAGAATAAAACTCGGCAAACACGAATTTCCTCCCGTGGTGTGTATACGGTCAAGTAACTTTATTCCCGCAAATGGAGATTTCTGCAAATGCGGTAAAATTTTTAAAATTTTTGGAAAAAATTAAAAAATTTTTGTAAAATTTAAAAAATTAAAAATTTTTAAAAAATTTTAAAACTTTTGTAAAATTTAAAAAATTAAAAAAATTTTGTAAAATTTAAACAATTAAAAAAATTTTGTAAAATTTAAAAAATTTTGTAAAATTTAAACAATTAAAAAAATTTTGTAAAATTTAAAAAATTTTGTAAAATTTAAAAAATTTTTAAATTAAAAAATTTTTGTAAAATTTAAAAACCGCTGCCAAGTCATTGGCACTTAGCTTCCTCCTATTCTGCTAGTGGAAGATAATTACATGGGACAATCAACTCATTCTTTGATTTAAATATTGGCTACTATTCGATACTAAAAGGAGGGTCAGCCAGGGGGAGATCCACTAGACGTTAGAATAGCTCCTGGGAGAGAGGTCTCACCGGAGATCCGCTCGGGACTGAAGCCCCGAGCTCTCTTAAGACGAGAGAGCGCGGGCGTCGGAGAAGGGGGAATATATTCCAACCTTGTGGGTAGCAGTCTTTTAGGTACACTATTGTTGAATATATTGTATAAATCATATCATAATAAAAAGCAAAAATATTTTTTTTTAAATCGAAAAATGGCTTTAATATGGTCATAAAATAGTCTAAATCTTCAATAAAAGAAAATTTACTCGAATTCAGATCAGAAACATATATGCACGTCCAATCTTATTACGATCGATCACGTAGTTCCAGAATTAAACAGATACGTACGCACGCATGCACGCAGCACGCACACACACACACAGACAAACATCTGCACGGACATTTTTACAACCATGAAAACTCTCAAAACATACTAAGCTTTAATTATCAAATCATATGGTTTAACAAAATTATAATGTTCAGTACACAGAGTATACAGGGTAAGAGTTGAAGAATTTGAATCTTAATATCTTTTAAACTAAAGGTTTCATAAGCTACAAAAGAACCTAGGCCGAAGTGAATGAAAAGATCAATTTTTCCTAAAATTTCAACTCAATTTAAACCTTTTTACTCCCCGTAATCGTACGACATAAAAAACATTTTTTTTTAGTTTTTGATTTTTATCTCAAACCTAGTCGCCAAATTAGTTAAAATTTTTACAACTAGTAGATATTGTTGTTTTTTATTGTCATGATTTTTTCAAACTTTAACTATTTTATTTTTTGAGTTATATATGTTTATCGAAAAATTACCTTTTATATCATAAAATGAACAGATCAGTCAATCTAGAAATCTTGCAGGAAAGTAGACAAATTTATGTTCTTTTAGATACACTATTGTTGAATATATTGTATAATCATATCATTATAAAAAAGCAAAATATTTTTGCAAAAATAGAAAATGGCTTTAATATGGCCATAAATGGTCAGAATCATAAAACAAAAATGACTAAATTCGAATTAGAAAAAAATATATGCATCAAATTTATATTACGATCCGTTGTATGGTTCCAAAATTATGGCGGTAATAACGTACACCAACACACACAAGACCAACACACACACACACACACACACACAGCCATCCGCACGGACATTTTCTAAAAACGTATGATTCGTACTCCAAACACCTCCAAATGCGTTTCCACGAAGTATTAGCTAAACTGAAAATTTTACTATTACAAAGCTTCCTCTAGAGGAGGAAGCAATAAAAAATTTTTGTAAAATTTAAAAATTAACAACTTTTTGATAAAATTTAATTTTAGAAACTTGAAAATTTAATTTGTATTGTCGTATAAGTACCACTTTTCAAGATAACAAAGTGGCTACACAGTTAAGTCGTTAATAAAGCACTATATGCAACATAAGAGTAAAGTCGATTATTCGCGATCCCTCTATTGATTTACTCGCTTTGCTTGTACAGTGGCCGGACACAATAACTTTGCATTGCGCGCCACAAATGGCTGCCGGGCTTGCTGTTAACTGGGGCTCGGTCAACAAGGTTAAGTTAGATGCGGCGGCGATTTAACATGGCCGCGTCTGACCTAACCTTGTTGACCGAGCCCCAGTTAACAACAAAATCGGCGGCCATTTGTGGCGCGCAATGCAAAGTTATTGTGTCCGGCCACTGTACTGCAGTAAACCCACCATTTTTTAGTCCCATGTTGCATAATGTACCAATACGATACTCGTGACTTAAAGGATTCAGTTTTACCCTCGCTTCGCTTGGGTGCTCAATGCGTTGTGAAAAATGAACCATTGAAGTCACACGTATCGTAATAGTATATTACGATACAAGTGGCATAAATATAAGTCCATTACGGCACGTTGTGTATTAGGACCCGAGCGTAGCGAGGGAGCAACACGCCGTGCCGTATCTTTATGCCACGAGTAAGTATCGTACGCTATTTTATAGCACTGACTAGCATACATACATCCGCTGTCACGCCTATCCGTGGCCTAAACAGTCCATTTTTACACCGAGTAGTTAGCGCCCGAGCGCATCGAGGGCGATCAGCACGGTGAAATAATGAACTATTTATGCCACGGATAGGCATGACATAGATGCGGATTTATGCCACACAATGCTATAACTATTGATTGTAGTTTTTTGAAAGTCGGAAAAGAAGCCAATTTTCTACAAGTTAGTGACAAAGAGGAGGTAAATTTAACGCTGTTAGTATATCTCAATGGACCCTTAAAAAATGTAATATTCATAGAAGTATGTTTAGAAATAAAATTTTTTACACCTAATACTGCAACTCATCAAATCTAATATATTTTATTGACTGTTTTTATAATACATAAGTTTTAGTTCATATCCACTTCATAATCCGAATTCCTTAAAAAATTATATGTAATGTTTTTAGAATTTTTATTATATGATGGACAAATCAAAATGTTTATATACAACTATAAAATAGTTGTATTTTTTAAGTAAAAATACATTTAATCACTGATGCAATTAAATATTTTTAAGTTCTGATTTAAATATTTGGTAGTGTTTTTATATTCTTTCCAATATTAGCTGCATACTTTAGGAACAATAAATCAATATTATGAAAGAGATCAGCAAATGCGTAACTTTTAGTCATTTGTCATAGGCATAAATTCTACGAGTATTTGGCAGTTATTATTTCATCAGATTCATGCGATTCAAAATATTATTTTGTTTGCCCAGAAACTTTTTTACATATTTCATTGGTATATTCACTGCATTTAGCAGAACCACCCAAATCACCAGTCAAATATTTTGCTTCTTTTATAGTATCATAAGCAGAATGCTCAATAATTCTTGCATGATTGTTTAAACCCATATACTTTAACATCATAACTGCAGATAGTAACAAGGCTGTAGGATTGGCTTTGTCTTGACCAGCAATATCAGGTGCTGTTCCATGAACCTAAAACAACATGCATAGTTATAATTTTTCGAAAAATATATACTTAATTTTTATTTTGAATTACAATTTGTAATTCTAATAAACTTACAGATTCAAAAAGAGCACCATTTAAACCAATATTCCCACTTGGAGTAAGACCTAAACCTCCCACTAGACCAGCGCACATGTCAGATAAAATATCGCCGTATAAATTGGGCATCACAAGAACATCATATTGACTGGGATCTTGTACCATATTTAAACAAACAGTATCTAAATATCTTTCTTCAAATTTAACATTAGGAAACTTTTGAGCAGCTTCTCTACAGCATCTCAGAAATAGACCATCCGACATTCTCATAATATTGGCTTTATGCACAGCTGTTACCTATGAAAGAATTATAATCGATTATTTAAGACATGAAATTAGTAACAATCGATACAAATTATAAAAATGTTTGAAAACTAAATTAATAAAAACTATTAAGATTTTTAAAATTGCTATGAATATAAAATTCTATCCTAAAAATATTTTACATTAAAAATTGCACAACATGTTCTAATACTGATATATCTCGTACTGCTTCACTGTAAGTCTGCAAATACACACATGCACATACACACACGCGCACACACACACACTAATGTGTACACACTTTTGTTGTAAAAGTGATTACAATAATTCAGAATAAAAATATTTGTATATGAATTTCTGAAATTCTGTGAGTGGCATTGATTAACATTTTTTAGATAATTCTATGCTTTCAAATTGTAGTTCATCATAATTTATCATAATATGGAGAATTTAAAATAACATATTCAAGCTTCTTCATACATACATTTCTCTATGTAATGAAAAACTTACAATGTAATAATGTTGTGCAATTCGGTATATCATTATTTAAAATTAATAATATATTTGTGTTTTTTTTAAATATTTAAAACCTTTTTTCTGTTATTATCTTGAGCATATTGAAATGCAAATTCAGCTACTCTACTTGAGGCTTCTTCAGTGATAAGTTTAATAGACTGTACGACTCCCTCTACAATTTCATGTTCAATGCCAGAGTATTCTCCTTCAGTATTTTCTCTGATTGTGACAACATCAACATTGTCATAAAGAGTTTTGTAGCCTTCTAAAGATCGGCATGGACGAACATTAGCGTAGAGATTGAATTCTCTTTAAGTAATGAAAAGAAAAAAGTTAAGATGATGTTTATTTATAATTTGATATTTGATTACTAAAATATAAAAAAATTACTTTCTTAAGGCAAGATTTAAAGATCGGTGTCCCTTGCCAATTGGAGTCATAAGAGGTCCTTTTAAACCAATTTTGTTTTTGTTTATAGAATCAATAGCTGCTTGAGGTATACCAAATTTGCCATCTGGTCCTCTAACGGGTGTTACATCTACTGATTCCCATTCTATGGGTACCTAAATAAACAAGAAGCTATATATATTTACTATAATATAAAACTAGAAGCATCATCAATGCACTAAATTAGCTGGTAAAGAAATAAAGATTACTCGAACAGAAAATAAAAATATTTAAGTGTGTTGGGAAAAATATAAAAATATTGATACAAATATGCTATGGTTAGTGAAGATATTTATATCTCACCTTAGCTGCTTCAAAAATTTTTTGCACTGCAGCAGAAATTTCTGGTCCTATGCCATCTCCAGGGATGAGAGTGCACTTGTGAATATTACTGCTGTAAAGTCGAATTCCAACAGCCTTTGGGCATGTCTGTTATATAAAAATACAAGCAAGTCAATGAAAGGTGATATATATGTGTGATGCCAATAGAAAAAAGGTAATGGGCATGGAAATTGAAAAAAAGTCATTAAGAGGGAAAGATACAACAATGCTGACCATCCAAAGAAAAGCAGCAGAGCAAGAAGAAAGACAGATTAAAATAGCAAAATTATTAGATATAAAATTCTAACCTTTTTAACAAGAATCAGGAATCGAAGGAAAGGGCGGGACGAGCTATCATCTGAGTTAGACACTATTTCTACCATTAGTACTTACAATCTGGCGAATCCACTGAGCAGCCATTCTTTCAAGCGAAAAAAGATAATCTAAAATTTGCCTGCGACTGATGTAATATTAAATGACCGAATACTGCTTAGGTACTATATATACAGCAGCAATGTACCGAAGATGTAGGTACGGAAGAATTAAGCAATCCGAACACGACCCAACCTGACTAGACCAGACGACGTCTGCTTTTCAGGGAATAGGCTATACCAACAGGGCGATTGAGGAGCGCGTCTCAACAGAACTAAAGGCAGGACGGAGGGAGGAGAGTGCATGCGAAAAGCAAGAGAGCGAAGTGGCAAGTCGCGAACACGACCCAACCTGACTAGACCAGACGACGTCTGCTTTCAGGAATAGGCTATACCAACAGGGCGATTGAGAAAGAGATAGAGCGAGAGAGGGGGGGGTGGAGAGAGGAGGGAGAAGAGTTTGAGGGAGAGAGGTGGAGGGGCGAGAGAAGAGAGTAATAAAAGGGGGCGGGGGCTATACTACTGATGGCTATAGCATTTGGCTCAATTTTTTGGTATATCATAGGTTATACTCAATTCGTCATGTAGGATCGGCTCAAACTTCGACATGTTGGATTTTGGCCGCCATTGACGGTCGGAAAAATAGGCGCCATATATAAACTGCGAGAGCTGATGAATGACTGAAATCATATTACTTTTAGGCCTTGAAGCCTAATGAATGCTGAGGGGCATAGGACGTTCTTGAGCATCTTAATTTTGCTTTAATGACACTTTCCCAATTTTTTGCTTTTCTTACCTGGCCGTAGGAAAGGGCAGGAGAGCGGTCAGGAGATAGCGGAGGCGTATCGACCAGGTAACGCGAGTGAAAGCCTGCTGGAAAATCTTTAAGCCGACCCTATCATAAACCTTAATCCTAAACCGATCCAAATTTGTTTGCTCTTTGAGCAGGTAGAATATATATTCCGTTGCACTTTGGCGGGCTTTTTCACTTTTAAAATAAACTTTCAGTAAATATTTTTCGATTCCGCATAGCTTTAGAATTATGTTTATATTGTTAAAAGCAGCTTCCATTTATTAAAAATAATTTAAAAGTCAAGAGGTCGCCATTTAAAAAATTAAGTTATTAGGAATTTTATTTTCTTATATGGAGATATGATTTCCTAAAATTTAGATCAGTGTATATAAGAAAGTGGCCACCCCAGCTACTTGTGAATTAAAAAAAAGAGTTTAAATATATCAAAAAACATAACAATTATGACTTGATTGTTTATGTCCTAGAGCCATACCCTGCTAAAAATAGTCTATTAAAATCCATAAGATTCTCTATCGAATTGAATGGTAAGTCTTAATCGCCTTATTCGCATTAAAACTCAATTAAATTCCATTAAATTAATTAAAGTCTATTCAATTCTATAGAAAAATCTATCGATTTTAATTGCTGTTGTTTTATCTATCCATTTTAATTGTAATTTTTCTCATTGACTCTGAATGATTGAATGTAATTTAATTTACTTATTGGAAAAAACGCGATTAAGGCTTGCCATTCAATTTTATCGACTTTTATCGATTTCAATGGAATTGTTTTAGCAGGGATATAAATAATATGCATACAAAATATTTTTTAATAATATAATTTTATTTAATGCTACACGCATAACAAGCATGTGCAGATGTTCACTTGAGTCAATAATAATAATTAATAGTCTGATATAACTGCATAAAAAATAATAACTGTTTTTATATATGAATTAGCCGGCAGCTTTGGAGGAAAACTCTCAAGCGGCGTTACTTTAACGCGGATTTTCACTTTTCAAATTGGGCGCTCAGAAGACGGGCGCTGATTGGTTGAATTCCTTGCGCCCGCCATGGGCGTTTAAGCCAATCTGAATTGCGGATGTGTCAGCCGATATCCATGGAGTAATTCGCATGTCCAAGTCCCGTCGGAGGGCGCTTTTGTCAACGCTGAAACATATAATAAAGTCACGTGAATCGTGGGGGCAATTATAAATTTCGTATTAAAATATTTTGAAAAGCATTTAAATGTGTTTTAGAGAAATTTTTAATCCGTATTACCACTTTTAATTAATTTCTACTTAATCAGTTTTTCATATAAACGCTTTATTCACTTTGTTTTATTATGAATTAATTGTTTTGTTTAAGACCTTGTCGTCTGCTTATTATATGTTTCAATGTTTTCTGAACCTACCGCTAGATGTGCCACTTTTGCTTGGGACATGCGAATATAAGAGAGTCTCTTACTCCATGCCCCATGGCCGATCCTTTACTCAAGGATCCTTGCTTAAGGGGGTGTGACGTCGCGCAAAACCGATCACTTTGGGAGCACCATTTGTTGAAGCGGCAGTTTTACTGTTTATTTCGAACGAGCATTGAAATGCTCTCTCTAATCGCGAAAATAAATTAGGTTGGTGATATTAATAATAACAGAAGGTGATTTAAAGTTAAACAAGTTTTTAGGATAACCTCCTAAAAACTTATGTATATTGTCAAGTAAAATCCTAACATCAAAGTAGCTAAGATTCTAAAGTTAAATCGACTCTCATGCTATAAGCTAACTCTACGAACTCGCGACTCTGACTGTTGCTCTCCGGAGCTGCGATGATGCTGCTGGGCCTCTTCTGCTGACGTTGAGGGCGTGACCTTGAGTAGAGGGACACATCTTGACGAATCGGAACGACTCCGCGCGGACTAACGAAATGCTACGAACGAATCGGTATCGATCAGCTGGTCTACGCGGTGGTGGAAAATCTATACAAAGGGCCTGACTGTATGACGCACTTCGCGTACATGTGTTGGCCACCCGAGCTCTCAGTCCTTAGTTTTTATAGCACATAAAAACCACGTGTCGCTCGCTAATACAATAGTACAGTTTTTGTCTTAAGCTTTCTACGAATTTCTATTTACCTAAACATAAATCTATACTTGAGATTTTGTGAACTCGAGACTCTATGGTTTCCTATTCTAAAGATTTATATTACCATTTGCCTAGCTTTGAGTCACCAAACAGAAATGCCTTTGTACTTTCTAATAATTCTATAATAACAGTTGTATATGTATTAAATACTAAATTTAAATATCGCGCTTTAATCATATCTAAAGTCACGTGCATGCGAAGCCCATCACGCAATGTTATCTGGGAGGGGTCTCAAAGTCAATTTAAATCCAGATTTCGCGCCACAAAATAACAGACGACAAAAGTAACTAATTTGCTTATAACAGACAATAAAAGCAAAATTACGATAAACCAAGAGATAGTTGCCCTCCGTAATGCAATTATCTATCATTTGACAAAGTTTGAAGTTTATATATAAATATCTCGCGGAATGGCATTTGAATTACATGATTTTGAGACATTTTTCAATCCCCCTTTTTTTTAACAAGCTAAAAGCTTTGTTAAAAAAAGGGACCGAGGGAGGAGAGAGACGCAGGACTGCAACGGGCATAACAGCAGAATACAGTCTGTCTCCAGACGATGAAATGAACGCACGGATTTTCTTGCGCGAGATTTTTTAAGTTACATGCACTTTTTTGGTTTATCAGGAAATGCGGCCTATTGACGGTCTCAAGCCCGAGAAAACGCAGAGATGAGGAAGTGTTATTAATTAATTTCTTCAAATTAACTATTTTAAAAGTCACGTTACTCAAATCGAACGTATTACACGTTCTTAGGACGAATAAACGCGAACGAACCTAGTTTTATTAGTATATGTATTATGTGGCGCGAAAAATATTATATATCAGTTTTTTCAGTAAATAGTAGTACAAATTCACTTCTAAACGAGCCCTTATCTGTTCTGACTAAGAAACAAGAATGGGCGAGCGGAGAATTGTCGCATTGCCCGCATTTTTCGTCCAAAATTAACAAAAATGATCACTTTTGAACGGGTAAAATTTTTTCTTGGGTTAGCTGTGGGTCAGAACTTATAGTGTATCGAAAAAAACACTTCTGATGACCTAAAAAACTTTTATACATGTAGCTTTAATAGCAAAAATCGAAAAAAGAACGGAAATATACTGAAAAAAAAAACGAAAAATAACGATTTTCTCTCGTAGGTAGAGACCTTTAAAATTCATCGCACAGCGCCCTCCTTGCAGCTACTTTATTTTTTGTATGTATTTAAGCTTTTCAACCCAGAGGCGGAAATTTATTTACCTAAAAAAAAGCTAATAAAAGCTAATAACTTTTATGATCAGTTTATAATATCTAGATTTTGGACTCTAAAAACGTTTAATAATAAATTATAGCTTTTATTAGCTTTTTTTAGCTTTTATTAAATTTTCTATATATTTTGGCACAAAAATAAATGAATGCGTGATCTCCAACAAAGCTAATAACTTCTAATAAATTTTAAAAAATATTTACATACAATAATATAGATTTATAGGTATTTATAATTCTTACGATATGTTAGTAAGTTTTTTAAAAAGCTAATGACTGCTATGAAATTTTATAAATTATTTTTAGTTTTGTCTTCTAATATCTTTATAAAAATTCTTTAATCACCGTTTTTTGAAGTTTTTTAAAACACACATAGATACTAATAAAAGATACTAATAAAGCTTTAGTAAAACTCGACTAAGATCTATTAGCTGTTATTAACTTTTTTAAGCTTTTTTCTTGGAGATTATTTAACACGCTCAAAAAACTAATAAAACCTTATAAAAGTTTAAAAACATTTGTAAAATTAAAAAATATATAATTAAATCTTTCAAACATTAATAAGTGTTTAACTATTATTAGAGTACAAATTCCACACTTTATAAATGGTTATTAAAATCTAATAAAAGCTAATAACTTTTATCAACAATTATGTGAATGAGATTATTTCCGCCTGGGAAGGGGTTACAAATTGAAAACTCGAAAGTTGGGAAATTTTGAACCACCCGCCATACACTCGGCGGTAAGGTATTCTGTTAGAACGTTTGGAACCGAATGTCAACGTCGCACGGTTTTTGGCGGTTTTGACGATTTTAGATTTGCAGGGGTTATACGAGCCGTTACCGTCAAAAACCTTGCGACGTTGCCATTCGGTTCAAAGCGTTATAACAGGAATACCTTACCGCCGAGTGTATTGTGAAGTTTATAAAAAATCGCGTTTTAATTAGCTTAATGTGAAAGTGTGCATTTGTGTAAGAGTTTATAGTTTTTCCTTGATCTATACGACAATTTCACGAATTCCTGAATCATGTATAATCTAATGATAACTTAATTTTTATTTCAAAATCATTTATAACAAATGCAAATATAACTATTCTAAGCTTATTTGATAATTATAGATTCTTTAATAATTTTAATCATGAGTTGTCATAATTAAATCCAAAAAATTTTAAACTTGACGTCCGATCAATATTATTTTCAGCAGAAATTTGAATAAAAAGCATTCATAACCACTTGATTCTAATGTTCATTCTACCTATTAAATAAATGAATAAACTATGTTCACAATAAAACTTCAAAGTTACACATATGCATCAAATTAATATTAACTACAGAAAATTTGTACTTCTCTCAACTCAATTGGTTAAATATGCAATGTAATCAAAAATCTTTTTCTCTTTGCAAGAATCTCACATGACTCGACCAAATAATAAAATATAGTTAAATTTTAAATTTCAAATATAATTCTAATAATTTTCGTTTATTTCTGCATAATAATTTGTTATAATTTTTTTTTAATTTTTGCGTACTTTGAAATTAAACCACGAATAAATTTACCACAATTTAAAATTTGTTCAGAATGAGATTACTGTCATAATTTAAAAGGCGACTACGACTACGAAATTTTTTTTTTAACTATTTTGTCATGAACATTTGATTTTGTTCCCGGAGCTTCTAACGATTATGTACGTGCATCGAACCGAATTAAACTTGAACTTATTTGAAACTAAATTAAACGAAAACTAACCACGTTATGCACGCACATTTCATACAATTCAACTGCAGTTACTCTATAATATCAGTACATTTATTTTTCTAGCTGAAGTAGTAAAATTATCTTGTATCTAGCAAAATTTCTCCCGACTATAGTAAATGCAAAAATTTCTGTCGAAAAGTTTTTTCGTATAACTTAAATTATTCTCTACTCTAATTATGATTCGATTATAATATTATCGCTTAATTATTTTCTTAAAATTTTCTTACACATATAAATATTTTCAACTAAATCAACATTTCAATTTCTACGTGCATTAAATATTTCACTTATAAACAATTTTACTAAATGTTAATTAAATTTTTAACAATACGTAAAGATAATTGAACTAAATTATTCATTTTCTCTAGTTTTCCAATCATAATAATTATAAAACAAACACAAATCAGTTGTAATCAAGATATGCTACATTTGCTATACTTAATTATTAATAACAACTTAAAATTTTGAAACAAATCTAACTTCATATTTAAATAATTTTACTTCGAATAAATCATATGAATAATTTAAATTTTAAGTCAGTAATATACTTATGATAATTTTACAAAGTTCATTTTACCCTACCTAATGGTCACTCAAAATAATATGTAAAACTTACTCTATTGTTGTCTATAATATAAGGTGATACTCGACCCTTATATTATTTAATCCCTGACATTCGTCCTTGGCCTCCAAGGAAACCGAGAAAACTTGGAGAGGGGAAACGACAACACAGTATTGTACACACACCGTTAAATGAAACTTTGAATTCTGGAAATTCCCGCCGGCTCTGGCCGCTTGTTAACTAGAGCCGACGCGCATACGCTCTATAAAACTCAAAATTACGCGAGAGTCAGAGTATTCTCGACGATTTAAATCAAATTCTATTTCTGCATATATATATATATATATATATATATATATATATATCCGATAGATTTTAACTGAGTTTAATTTAATTTCAATGTAACGTAATAATATACGCGTATACGTATCTTTACGCGCGAATATTTAAATAAATAATAATGTTTAAATATGAATTCTCAAAATATAAGCTTGGATGTGAAATATTCGGTTTAGAACCCTGGTAGAATTGGTAGAAACCGGAATCCCATTATTGGCTAGTTCTTAGACTACGAATCCAAGAACTAGGTTGTTTTCTTTATCATTTCTTAGGCTGAATGAAACGCTTTTTAACCTAATTATTGGATAGGTCTTAAATTGACTCTGCCTACTTTGTTTCTGAGTAGAAACAGCCCATTAAAGTTGGTCGAGTAACACAACTGAATTACACGTGGCTCATCGCGGTTCGAGGTTGGAATTGGAAAATCGTAGCTAGCAGGCTTGGATTCGAGTTTTTTGTTTAAAGTAAAGTATAGAATAATAAGCATTAGAAAAAATTCTGTCTGACCGGGGATTTGAACCCACGCCCTACACGAGGTCAAATAAATACGGTCGTGCGCCATAACCAACTAAGCCACGCAGACGTTCTTCCACACGAGCCCTACGAACTTCGCCATATGTTTAAATTATAAAAATTATTCAGTTTACGCCTAAATATGAATAATTGTGTAACTTGCATCCAAAAAACTAATTGATTTATTGATGCTTTCATAAAATATAATTCTCACCCATAAAAAATGCACAAGATATCGCTACATTTGAGGAATTTAAAATGTCTAGTTTTTTCACATTTTACTTAGCCAGTTTCTGCCTTTACGACCATTTTAAATAGGCACTTTTCTACCAGGGAAGCTATACGATTTTAGAAAATGCATTAAGTAAGCTGAAAGAATGAAGCTTTGTTCTACGTGATTCGGGACTCTGGCATTTAACTGCTTTCCAAGTGTTTTTCCGGGGAGAGAGAGTACGCGTCGCAACATATGTGTTTTCTAGAACAAGCTAAGCTTTGTTAAAAAAAAGGGGACCGAGGGAGGAGAGAGACGCAGGACTACAACGGGCATAACAGCAGAAAACAGTCTGTTTCCAGACGTGGAAATGAACGCACGGATTTTCTTGCGCGAGATTTTTTAAGTTTCATGCACTTTTGATGCGGCCTATTGACGGTCTCAAGCCCGAGAAAACGCAGAGAGGAAGTGTTATTAATTAATTTCTTCAAATTAACTATTTTAAAAGTCACGTTACTCAAATCGAACGTATTACACGTTCTTAGGACGAATAAACGCGAACGAACCTAGTTTTATTAGCATATTTATTATGTGGCGCGAAAAGTACTATACATCAGTGGTGATACCCAGATAGCACAAAACGTTTGAGAAACGTTTCTGCAACGTTTGATAAATAGTTAAACTATTTCCAGTTCCTGCATCTAAAAAGAATTTAAAATCATTCCTAGGATTAGTAGGTTATTATAGAAAATTCATTAAACTGCTTCAATTTTCTTCTTGTCTGGCTTTACTCCTTCGCTACTAATTATATGTCCAAGATAATTAACTTCCCTACGGAGAAAATTACATTTTTCTGGATGAAGCGTTAAACCGGCTGTCTGAAGTCTACCAAGTAATTTTCTTAATTTTATACTATGTTCTTGTAAAGAACTTGCAAAAATAACAATATCATCCATGAAGATAAATAATTCAACATTTTGTAATCCAGATAATACCTGATCCATGCAGCGCTGGAATGTGGCTGGTCCATTGCAAAGACCAAAACTTAAACGAGTGAATTGATAATGTCCATTAAGAACAGAGAAAGCAGTTTTTTCTTTGGAACTTTCATCCATTGGAATCTGATGAAATCCTGAGGCTAAATCTAGAACACTAAAGTACTTCGCGCCGCCCAGCTGATCCAGAATATCTGT
>CM053171.1:8851267-8862643 GCA_012977825.3 Pteromalus puparum | reverse complement strand
ACTATAATAATGCCGGTAATCCTGTACGGGTGCGAAACTTGGGCGCTTACTAAAGCGGAAGAAAACCGTTTTAGGGTGTTCGAAAATAAGGTTCTGCGAAAAATATACGGGCCAAAGAAAGATGAGGAAACCGGGGAGTGGAGGAAACTGCACAACGACGAGCTACATAACCTATACGCGTCACCGAATATAAACAGAATAATTAAATCGCGAAGACTAAGATGGGCAGGGCACGTTGCAAGAATGGGAAATGATCGCACGGCAGCGCGTATAATGAAAGGAAAGCCAAATACATCGCGACCTCTAGGTAGACCTAGACGCAGGTGGGAGGACAATGTAAAAGCGGACTTAACTGAAATCGGACGGGACGGCGCCAAATGGATAGGGTTAGCACAAAATAGGGATACGTGGAAGGCTTGCGTAGATGAGGCGATGAACTTTCGAGTTCGAAATGCCACTTAAAAAAAAAAAAAAAAAAAAAGACTTAGTTTTATCGCGGTTATTACAGGATGCTTTTAAATGCCCCGGTTCTCCACAAATATAACGTCTTGCTTCGCCCTCTATTTTATTTACTTGAGCTACATTATTGAACTTTATAGAAGAATTATTTGGGAATAGTGTGTTTCTTTCCTCTATGCGTTTTTCTAACTTAGAAGCAATTCTCATAGCTTCTTCTAGAGTGGAAATTTTTTCGTCACTAAGCATACAACTAACTATTGTATCGCGTAAGCCGTTTGTAAATCCCATGATTGCAGCGCTATTTAACATTACATTCACGCCAATTATTTGCGCAAAGTCAAAACGCTCCTTCGCGGATTCAAGCGCCCGATTTAAAACTTCGCTTACACGAGCTCCAAAATCATTAGCGGTTTCGTTAGGACCTTGTTTTTGATTTTTTAAATCTGTATGCGCATGATCTACATCAAACGTTCTATTAAAGCAGGTTTTAAGCGTTGTAATTAATTCATCTAAACTTTCCGGAACTTTTTTATGCGATATTAAACGGTCAGCATGTCCGACGATTTTATTTCTAATCAAAGAGAGCAAATTTAACTGATCTTTAGGATTCACGCGTGATTCTGCTAGTTTACACTGACGCAAAAATCTTATCAAACAGACAGCTTTGCCGTCAAAAGTAGGCACTAAATCAATTGCTAATTTCAACGATAAATATGAAGTATTTAAATTTTCGGATTTTTCTGCTGTTCTTGAGTCGCGAGTAATCATTGAAGTTTTGTTAGAATCTATAGAAATCGTATCACCCGGAAATTGAGTCACTGGATGTACTGATTTTACTCGACGAATTTGACGTACTGTCACTATGATCGCTTCTTCTACTCGATCTCACTAATGAATTTATTGGCACTATCGAGTTTGCGCTCGGATTCGCTCTTACATTTTCTACTTGCCACATTCTCCACATTTTATCGGTTTTTATTTAAATAGTTATTTACTAAAATTTCTTAATTATCTACCTATTTAGTCACCAGAGAGAGAAAGTAATAATAAAATAGCAACTGACAGCTTGTTCCCAGATAGCACAAAACGTTTGAGAAACGTTTCTGCAACGTTTGATTTGAAACCGTATAACGTTGCCTTGCAAGTTTTTATACGTTTCAACAACGTTTCAACAACGTTTAAATGTCCGCTTTTGTTGCCTAATATACGTTGGCAAAAGGTTTCTGTAACGTTTCTGGAAACGTTTTAAAAACGAAGCAAATGTTTGAGAAACGTTTCCAACAAAGACATGGCAAAAATTGCCAAACCTCTGACATACCTTTTGAAAAACAAAGCTCCTTTTAAATGGAATGATGCTGCACAGAAGTCTTTTGAAACGCTGAGAGATATTTTATGCTCTGAACCTTTATTGATTTATCCTGATTTTGAAAAGCCATTTGTTGTTACAACTGATGCCTCGAATTTCGCTTTAGGTGCTGTACTTAGTCAGGGTCCAATTGGCAGTGACCTTCCTATCGCTTATGCTTCTCGTACACTCAATGACACTGAAATCCATTATTCTGTAATTGAAAAAGAATTATTAGCTATAATTTTTGCTGTTCAACATTTTCGACCATATTTATACGGTCATAAATTTACTTTGGTAACTGATCATCGTCCCTTATTATGGATGGACAAAGCTAGTGATCCTACATCTAAATTAATGAGGTGGAGAATTAAATTGAATGAGTTTGATTATGATATTGTTTATAAGCAAGGTAGAGTAAATTCAAACGCAGACGCTCTTTCTAGGAATCCCATTTATGTATGCAAGGTCAATCAATTCACAAATAATATGTTAAATTCTGAAAATGATTTCGAAAAGGATTACTCAAGGAGTTTGCAAAAGATGTTCGACTGCGCAGACGAATCATCGGTTACAAATTTCGTTATGAGTGATCAAGAAGAAAATTTAAATGAAAATATTATTGAAAATTTTGTTTATTCGATTTTTGTTAAAAATGAAAAGTTTGATATCTCTATTTTAGAGTTGAATAATTTGGATGATAAATCAGATTTAGATATTGATTCAGATAGCGATGATGCTAGTGTTTATGAGACAGCTAATGAGGATGATTGTACAGATTTGCAACCTCCAGGAGAGTCAAGTAAGAACTCTAGGGTCACCAGAACTGGCAGGTTGCAGGGGGACTTGTATTCTAAAAAAAGGCAGGGAAGCCAGATAGTACCGAACAATCGCGTTCGGTGGCTGTAAATCCTCGAGATGAAGGGCAATCGCGTCCGTTCGGAGAGGTAGTAAGGCCTGTTGAAAGAAAAGCAGTTAAAAGAATATAAGTCGTACAAGGAAAAAAATTTGAGATTAAGAGACATAAATCTGATTTATCACAACAAAAGATATTTTTGATAACAAATCCTTGCATAAGTTATATTAAAGATAAATTATACATGAGAAAAGATAACCTCATTCATTTTACTTCTCTTGATTTTAAAGTTACATCCAATGTTGGTAAAGATTTACTCACTCATAAAAAATTTTCGATGAAAAATCTCATATGCGATAAAGCTGTAGTAGGTGATGCTCTGACAGTTCCAGGATATTCTCATTATGTTTTCCATCTGCACGTTAAAAATACCTTCGATGAAATCCCTGATCATCTCAAGATAAAAGCTTCTATGGAATCTCTGAAATTAATTATGGATCAATTAAACATAACATCAGTAAGCATTTCAAAGTTTGATAATAATTTAGATACATATGATTGGTCGTATATAGAGTCTCTTTTAAAACAAACATTTAATGATTCAAAATATAATATCACAGTATGCACAGGTGAGATAATGACTCCAGTCGAATTTGAAAGAAATAATATAATTAAAGAATATCATGAATCCACCGTAGGAGGTCATTTAGGCGTATCTAAAGTATTTAAGCGCATTCGAGAACTGTTTTATTGGAAAAATATGATTAAAGATATAGAAGATTTTATACGTACATGTCCTAGCTGCCAAAGAAATAAGATAGTAAATCCAAAGACCCGCATGCCAATGCGAATAACTGACACTCCCAAGCAAGCCTTCGAGAAGATACAACTAGACATTGTGGGACCTTTGCCTATAACAACAAAAGGAAATCGTTATTTATTGACAATTCAATGCAACCTTACAAAATATTCGGATGCTATTCCTATTTCAAACATAGATTCTATTACTGTGGCTCTCGCACTAGCTGAGCAGTTTATTTCTAGATTTGGTTGTCCAAAAACTATCCATACGGATCAAGGTAGTAATTTTGTTAGCCAAGTAATGAAAACCTTTTGTCAAATATTTAAAATTCAACAAATTAAATCCACGGCTTTTCATCCTGAATCTTTAGGATCTCTTGAGAGAGCACATAGAGTTTTTGTCGAATATCTTAAACATTATTGTCAAGAAAGGGATTGGGATGACTGGATTCGTTTTGCAATATTTTCATACAATACCTCTGTTAGAGAATCAACTGGCTTTACTCCACATGAGTTGGTTTTTGGTTGCACAGCTCGTATTCCATCTGAGTTTGCTAATGAGCAGACACCTCGCACATTTATCAATTATTTTGATGATCTTTTCACTAGAATTACAACAACTCAAGCGACTGCTGTACAAAATCTAAACAAATTTAAAGAAAAGACAAAATTTTATTATGATAAGAATATAAATCCTGAAAAATTTAAAGTAGATGATGATGTGTATCTTCTAAAAGAACCAAAACATTCAAAATTTGATAATAAATGGGACGGCCCTTATAAAATTACTAGAACATTTGATGATTTAAATGTAGAAATTGCCTTAGACAATAACAAGTATAAAATAGTACATAAAAACAAATTAAAATTAGCTTGTATCAGGCCTGAACCTTTACCAAATGTTTAGAAAATAAGTATTAGCTTGTATGTATGACTATTATAGGTTAGGTTTTAAAGAGAAGTATACAATTTTATTTAGGTTATACATGCTTACCTTGCAGATACTGCGTTCGATTCTATACATCATTGTCAATTTAGAAAATTTAAAAAACTGTCGAAGATGAATAAACACTACTGTACACTATATAAACAAGCGTCAACAACGAAGCGTCGAGTGTGGAGCGTGAAAAAGTCATTCCGCTGTCATGACTTTTTCAATATGGGTGATAGGTGTCGCGTAACGACGCCATATTTTAATTGAATACGCGGGATATTTAAATCAAATGTAAAGTATATAGTAATATAAAGTAAATGTTGTCACCAGAGAAGAAAGTGCGTACGTGAGAATGTCTGAATATGGAATGCGAGTAGGAGTAAATACATAAATCTCGCTTTCTCCGAAGTTCTTGTAAAGCCATAAATTCATAGCTCTCAGACGCTCTCGCGTAGCATATTAGAACAATGGACACTTTTTTTTCTAACACTTGTCACAGAAAGGAACTGGGTCGGTGGGATGCTCTGGGAGCACGGCAGAACGCAGAGTTGCGAAGTGATAACTTTATTGGAAGACAGGAGAGAAGCTCCGCTCTCTCGTCGACGGCGAGCGGTCACACGTGCAATAAAGATGCACACGCTGCATCCTTGCGCGTGAGAACTCGCAGGCAACGGCGTTTCCTGCTGACGATGCTCTGGCACATCGTTGGCAGCAGCCATCGGAGATGCCACCGGAGTAGTAGGGGCACGTTATCGCCAGACGCCTGTGGGGGAGGGGGTCTGGCGCCAGACGTCTGGTGGCGGGGATTTTCGGCTGCGGCGCGGTACCGCCGGATGGGGGAGGGAGAGCTCGGGGTCTGATGGAGGGGATTTTTGGGATGCGGCGCGGTATCGCCCGAGGGGGGAGGGTGAGCTGGGGGTTTGTGGAGGGGATTTTTTCGCGGGGCACGTTACCGCCAGACTGGGGGAGGTTGAGCTCGGGTTTTGTGGAGGGGATTTTTGCGTGGGGCACGTTACCGCCAGAATTTGTGAAATTATGGGCCCTTGGTGTATTAGGAGAGCAGAAGTTTGACAGAGGTAGAGTGTAAGAGAGAGAGAGAGAGAGAGAGAGAGAGAGAGAGAGAGAGAGAGAGAGAGCTTTTCAAGCGTGTTGGATTTCCCGCGTCGTATTAGGGGTATAGGAAAATGTGAGAGGTATATAGGGCTTGGGTCCGGGGACTTGCGCTGAGAGCAGAAATGTGGGGGAGTTTTATTTATGGTCGCGCGCGTGGCGTAGTGCAAGATGTTTGCAGCTTTCTCAAACATGTGCGCTTATTAATGCAGGAAAGCGTGCCGGTAGAGAGTGCGGGGGGTGAACATTTGTTGGATGACATTGACTGTGTATTTACGTGATTCGCGGGAAAACAAGAGCGGGGCAGATTTTCAGATGGTGATGTAGAAGGTCATAGATTCTTTGGGGATTATTGTCTCGGGAAAAATATAGGAATATGTGGGTTTTTAAATAAATAGAATTAGTGTTTAAGAGTAAAAAAAATGTTTATTGAAGCAGTCGATTTTTTTGAAAAACTCAAACTTGGTTTTCGTACATTTTTACAAGTAATTTTTGTAAATTATTTACATACAAGGTTGTTAATTCTAGATATAAAATATCGAAGTAGTATTTTAAAAAGTAAGCGTCTTTCGAGGCGTCAAACTGATTTTGAACATTTTGTCGTATAGTTTTTGTATTATTTTCAAGACGGCGTTTAAAAATATTTTCGTGTTCGTTGTCGAAAAGATCTTCTTTTTTAACAAGGCATGAAAGCTCTTCTATGATGTAATCTGCACAGTTGTTGGCTGATGATGCGATGCGTTCCAAACGATGATAGCGTTCGTCGATACAGATGATTGCTTTTTTGAGTCCTTCAAAAGTACGTTTTTGTAGCACAGTTGCGGGCGTGAACAATTTTTTTCTCTTGTTAGAAGGTTCTTTTAAAATTTTGTCGAAGAGAATTGATTTTACGCCGTAGGAAGTTGTGAAACGAATCTCCGTGTTTCCATCAAGAGCGATTTTTTCGGGGTTGTTGGTGATATCTCCGTCAAAATACGTGGTAATTTTTTCGAGATTATTCAAAAGAGTGATCCATGCGGTGATGCTTAAAATCAAGCCGTAGGAATACTGATGGTTAAGAAGTTGAATAGTTGGATAAAAAGTATCGATGGTATCGTTGTGTTGCAGGCCGACGCTGATTCTTTTTGAATTTGAGTTGTTTAACGCGTAACTGTTGTTAATACATTAAAGTTCGGTGTTGTAACTTCTCGATTGTGTGCCGCCTCCAACATGATTATTTTTTTCTTTCCGCGCTCTTCTGACAGCTCTTCGAAAGTGTCCTTTCGTTTTAGCATTGCTTGAGCCATTATTGCCGTTAATCGCACAAACACACACAGACACGACGCGTGATTCAAATATTTTAGATGTGATTCCTGCGCTAGCTGACAGAGAACTGATGTGTGTAGGGGCGAGAAAAGCGAGGATCGTGCAGAAGCCTGAGCTACGGCTAAGAGGGGAGGTGAAGAGTGGTGTCTTGGCAAGATGTTTTCGTTTAAGATAATCTTTTTTTAACTGTAGCCATCTGCACTTTTTCTCAACCCCACGTAGTTAAAATATAAAGTTTATAGAGGGGTTATTGCCCCGGCCCGTAGAGGAAATTTCACGTCTTTCGAAAATGCCTCGAATGCAGGCCATGTGGATAGCCAAATGTCGCGAGACGGATCTCAAGATGTTTCTACGGATGTAAAGGTGCAAATATACTGGACCCCCCATAATTTAGAGAGCGTGCGAATGCACGACTGTTGTGACCGATTATACTTGAACTGTAAAGCATGTTTTCGTACACAGCGCAACTGGGGGGCCACGTGCATTGCAAGCGGCGTGGCCTGGTTTCGAGACAGAACGACGGGGTGTAAAGGTGCATACCGACACCTCTGCATAAAGCATTTACCCCTAGTGACCGACATATTTTTCGCAAATGTGCGCATTTGCGATCAATCGTGAGCGTCAAGATGTTGAGAGAAAGCTCGCTCAATGAGTTGGCCGCTGTGGATGCTGTTTTTACGGAAAATGCGAGGTCGTCTGCGCGATCCGCGGGTGGGTGTCGTGAGAAAGTGTTGGGCCTCTTTTTGGTATTTTTTTGAAATAGGGGGTGGAAGCTCGAAAAGGGGGACGTGTAGACCCTGAAACGCGCAATATAAAAGCTCTGGAGCTAGACGTGTTGTTATTCAGTCTACTCTGCAGTCTCGTGCAGGATTCTTCGTGTTTAGAAGTATAGAAAAACGTAGGAAGATAGTCGCAATGGCTCGTTGTCAAGAACACACTCGTATCGCGAAGTCGGCGGAGTACAGAGAACTAGTCGACCGTTTCCGTACAACAGTGTCTCAATGTGTATCTTTAGCGTGTATACAGCAACCGCGTTTAAGAACGGATAGATTTAACAACGATTTCTGGAGTAGATTACCGCTTATGCCAATGCACGATCTTGCTCTAGAATTGGCATATGCCCTAGCACTGAGCGATTTGCAGTACGTGTTTCAACTTTACGACCTGTGTATACATGAGAACGTGTTGGCTACGTACATCGCGGGGCGATATTTAACAGGTAGCGGCAGACTTATGCCTGCCCAGCACGCCCACCCTCTTATTGAGAGGTATCACGTGTTGCGTAAGTACTTCTCTTATTTATTTTTAGTCCGCAGTATAAAATGAATATGTTTCATAATTTTCATATTTTTACAGGGGAGCTGCGTGATTTGGGCATGCAATACAATGATTCGAATAGGCTCATAAAGATGGCCAGACGCAGGTTGTCGAAACAGCTTGACGAAGTTTTTGAGACTAGTGAGACCGTTACTAGCCCGGACGATGAAATTTATGATGATGACGATGATGATGATGATGATGATAATGATAAACCACCGCCGAGGGTACAGAGGCACGACGATATTATTGTTGAAGTGGAAGTACATAACGGTAAGAAGTTGAAATTATTTGTATGTTTTAATATTTTGTTGTCATTTGACACTTAAAAGTTTGTCGATTAATTCTTTTTAATTAATGCTGACTGTTTTTGTGTTTATTCCAGACGACAACGCACAGAAAAAAAGGCGGTTAGAAGACGAAGCCGTGGTGGTTGATATAAGAGGAGATCAGTAACAGCATCAGCAAAAAAGACCTCGTGTGGAGTTGGATAATGTGTCAGAGGCGATGGCGAGCACTTCAGCAGCAACGAACAATAGAGGTGCGGTGAATGCCGATTGTGACATTGTGTCCATAGCGCCCAGTGAAGATGGTGTAAACGAGCCGTCAACGTCGAACGGTCAACAGCAGCAGTCGTCGGCGCAGGTAGCCGTACCGCCAGAACCCAAGAATGCCACCGAGGGATCAACGACCCAAGGAGGAAGCGGGCTTCGCGACGAGGGTGTGATGCAGGCCGTACTGAGTGGGGGTAATTTAAAAGCCTATTATATTTTAAACGAATACGATAGAATGAGTGCGCGATTGAAAGTCAATGAGCATGTGACGAGATTTAAAATAGTCGCTAGGCCCGCGGATAAAGATTCGGAAACTTGGACTAGTCTGGCATTCCGGCAAATAACGGAAAAAATAAAAGAAGGGCGTAAACCAGTAGATTTGATTAATATAACTGTTAGCTGCGATCAATTTGTAGATGGTAAAATGTGGATGCCCGCTACTACTATTGGCGAATTAGATTACAAACCCGTGCTCGAAATGTTTAGAAAAATTCAACAAAGCAAAAGGATAGTTGATATAGACGATACATTTACATTGATAGCCACGTATATCGACATGCCAGATGCGGACGAGTGGGAGAAGGCATTTGAGGGGCTGGGTGGAACGACGACTGTGGAGAGCATGCTCGACAAACGGAGCATATTAAACATTAAAAACGAGGATAATTTATGTTTACCGCGCGCGTTAGCTTGCGGGTTAGTTTATGTAAATAAAAACGCGAGTAGGGAGTGGGGGAAAGAGTGGCACGACATGCGCGGGAACCCGTCTTTTCAGAAGGCCCGGGCCTTAGAATTAATGCGCGAAGCGGGTGTAGTGCTCGAAAATGGTAGGGGGTGCGGCATTCAAGAGTTTGAAAAATTTCAGCGCTTTCTCGTAGAGAAAAAAATTGCGATTCGCGCGTATGTAAACGAAACGTTTGGGAGGAAAGACGAGCCCTTATTTTTTGACGGTTCAAAGGTTGTGCGGGGGGAATACGAAAAAACCATAAATATTATGGTTTATCGCGAGCAAAGGCACTATGATTTAATTTTAAACCTCGTTGGCGTGCGAAGTGGTATGTACTTTTGCGAGCCATGTAATTATGCTTATTCCGCGATTAACCAACATACATGTGCGGCCTTATGTGATGCGTGTTTCGGTACACCAAGATGTAGTCAGCAACCGGAAAAACCGATTAGCTGTAACGATTGCAAGCGGGATTTTTATAACGAAAACTGTTTGCTTAAGCACCGAAAACTTGGATCGGTATCGCGAAATAAAGAGCGTATTCATTTTCGATTTGCGCGATATTTACGACGAGGAAGAAGTAAAAGATGATAGACAACGGCTGATCTTTGAAATGAATGACGAGGTTGTATATGAAATTATCCACACCGACAACCATGGTAATGTGATTTTCATGAGATATGTCCCTAGAGGTGAGGAAGAAGCCGATCGTTTTCAACAGGCGTACGAAGGAGACGAAATGAACGACGAGGGCGATGAAGAGTATAGCCTTCCGCTGCATTAGCCGCGGATGAGGCTGGAACCTGCTGAAGATCAAGTCCACCTTCAAGGTAAGCCATGGAAACTTGACCAGCATCTGCGCTTCTAGATGAGAATCGGTTGGATAGATCCGTACGCGTACGAAAGTGGCCACGACCAGTCTCTAGGCAAAAGCGAAGAATACGAACCCTTGCAAGAGAAGATCGAGGAAGATTTGCTTAAGATGGAAGAGTATGCTAAATGGATTATTCAAGCTGGCGTACAACGATGGAACGAATATCGAACGAATAACGAATATCGAGCGGCTCTCGCTGTCGAGGCTGTGGTTGCCAATGCTCTTTAGGCTGAGAATCATTATGAAGAAGACTAGTGAACGGTGGGAGTATTTCTAGCGGATCAGATCCCGGTTGTGTGAGAGAAGTATCTTGTATTCAACATAGACGAAATCAGCAAGCATAAGGCCCACACTGGGTAGCTGTATACGCCGACACAGATGCCACCGAAATCTTCTTTGACGGCTATGGACTCCCGCCAGCCATACCGTATCATATTGATAGACTGGGAAGAAACTGTAACATCTACGACTGGAACATACAACAACTGTAAAGTATCGACACCAGTGTGTGCGGTCACTATTGTGTCGATTTTTGTTTTATATGTCTAGTGGTTATTTTATTGAGCACTTTTATACTCTTTTTTCCTCCAACGCCGTAAAAAACGACAAGCTCTGCGTAACTGTGTACAAGCGTATACTTAAAATTTTTAAGAATAAGAAAATTATATGTATACTCAATGTGAACAATCATGTAAACCAAAAACACATGCGTACTCATCACTAACACGTATTCAATATATAATCTGTTAAATAATGTATACATCTTGCTTATATCAGCATTAAATAAATGTAAATATACACACACGTTAAATTTTCTACAAACCTACTCCCACATACATCCCTTAGAAGACATGCGCATCACTAATATTTAAGAGGGTTCTAAGGATTTTTACTCTCAGTCACTTTTCTACTCAAGATGGATGGAAACATCAGAGCAGCAACAGTAATCAAAAAAACGGGGGTTATACCCGTTTTGATCAACCGAAAAAAGAAGAAAAAAAATCTACCTGGAAACAAATAACTGAAAAATTTTCAACCAACACCAACTCTTTTCCACAAAACAAAAATTATAAAAGATTTTAAATAAATAAAGT
>CM053171.1:8830634-8851167 GCA_012977825.3 Pteromalus puparum | reverse complement strand
ACCGGCTACTGTGCCCCTCCCCCGTCGGCGCCAGGCTAGGCCACGCCCAGTCTCTCCATACGGGCCCATATACTACTTACAGTCCTCAATGTAACCCAGTTGAACGGACCAACAGAGTAGTAAAGACGATGATCGCCCAGTACGTCGGAAAACACCACAAAAAGTGGGATGAGNTTCGCTTACAATACCGCCTGTAGCACGGCAACCGGCTACACTCCGGCATATCTAAACACTGGTAGAGAGTTTAGAACGCCAGGAAGCCTTCTCCAGAAAGTAGGCTCCCAACATACAACATCTCTGTCTAGCAGAATCCAGCATATACGAGATGCAATCGAGTTAGCAAAGACGCAAATGGCTCGGCAGTTCGAAAAGCAACAGACACATTACAACCTTCGGCGAAGAGAATGGAGGCCAGAGGTAGGTGACAAGGTAGTCAGGAAATTAGTAACTTTGTCCAGTAAAGCCGACGCACGCAATGCCAAGTTAGCCCCGAAATACTCGAAACCGCTGTCTGTCAAGAAACAGGTGTCACCGGTGATCTTCGACCTTCAGGACGACAAAGGGCGCAACATAAAGCATATACACGTCAAGGACCTTAAACCTTTCACCGACGAAGGAGTAAGAAGTAGCATCGAAGAAGACGAAGAAGGTAGCGACATAACTTAGCGTTTAAGAAATACATAATAGTCATAATAAGAAGTCCGTAGTAGGTATCATTTAAGTTTAGGAAATTTGTAGTATTTAAGAGTAGACTGTAGTTTAAGAGAAAGTATGTATGCAGGCTGCGACCGAGCAGACACTTATTGTAGGGTAAGCCGAAGGAAATTACTAGATCCTAGGGACTAGGCAAATTCAACTCCGAAACGCACAGACCTTAGCAGGACTGCGCAAGTGCCAGCAGAGGAGAATTCGCGGCCAACAAGATCTAAGCCGCGGATCATCAGCAACGTCACCTTGCCTCTTCTGCTGCACTTTAAGCCGCCAGCAAAACGCAGGGCCTTGGTGAAACCCGGAGGATTCAGGGCGAAGAAACGCCAGTCACCGAAGCAAACCAGCGTCGAGATGGTGGATTTAACATCACCTCCACCACCACCAACAACACAGACTGCACCTCAGCAAGTGCGAGCGCCCACACGCCCGCCAACCGCAAACATCGTCACGCTTCCGTCACCGCCACCAGCACGGGATTCTACGGTCAACCTACCCCGTCGTAAGGTTCGGCTACCAGACGGTCAGGAGGTCGCTGTACCGATCGGCGTGAAGAAATACGTCGTGAGGTACGGTGGCATCAAACGACTCCTTCGACTTGTTCCGTCAACTGGCGAGGTCCGTCACGTAGGAGAGGCCAGGAGTTCGATCGTAAGTTCCGTTTTTCTTTCATTAATTTTTTTTTTTTTTTTTTTGTTCTTTTGTCTGTAATAGCATAAAATTTGCTATCTGCGAAATTTCACGCTCCGAAGAGAGGGGGAGATGTGACGAGACATAAGTCTCGCACACGAGATCAACAAACACGGCGCCGAGTAAATCAGCTGACGCCAGCGAGCGCGCGCGCGCAGCGAACAAAGGCGAGTCCGCACGAAGCGAGGTGAGCGCGCGCGCGCACCAACCGAAAGGCCAGTCCGCACGAGCGCGAGATTCTACTAGTAACTCAGCGGCGACGCGCCAGGCGGCGCGAGCGGCGCGCCGCGAACACACCTATATAAGGCGGGCCGCGCGGCATAGCGGGGCAGTTCTACTCGAGCTGAACTCCTAGCGGCATCGTGCGCACACGTTACCGAGAGGAACAGCTAGAGCTAGATCGACGCCAACAACGTCGGCTCGTGAGCACACGTGACGACACTGTTGGCGAACCCGAAACTCCGAGTTGCCGTCGTGCGCACACGAGACAACCAGGAGTAGCCGAACAGCGCCGAGTCTCGTTTACGTGAGCACACGTAGCCGATACTCGACGTTGCCACCTGCTCCTGAACATCCATCCCAAGGGTCTGGTTGTCTTCCCGGCCACCGTGAGCACACGGGGTTGAGAAAATAACTGAAGCCCCGCCGACGATTCCCCAGGTCGTGCGCACACGTCCTGGTGAAGCACCGGCCAACTCCTGCCTGTACAAAACCGACCACCCGCCGACCGCTCGGGATTCGCCTGGTCACTGTGAGCACACAGGACCAGGGGAAGAACGAGACGAGCGACCTCGATCCGTAGGACCGTGCGCTCACGACTCTATGGACTCGAGGGAAACCTATCCTCCGATAACCCGTCGTTAACCCGAACCCGCTTCAGCGTCCGAAATTCCGATACCGCGTCCGTAAAACCGATAACCGCACCGAAACCACGTAACTCCGGCTACGTCGTGTTAATGTACCGTAAACCGCTATAGATTAAGCTAAACCGATTGTGAAGGCGAAATATTCTAAACCACCGCGATTTCGATTTCTGTTACAGATGGAGACTCATATTTGAATTATCACCTTGTTAACTTAATTATTAGAATATATCTTTATTATTATTAATTGCATAAACAAGTCTCTTCAATTAACCTTTCCCCTAACCAAATCCTGGCGTCCGGCCGACTACTCAACACACGGGGAAAGTCGAACCGTTACAAGTGTTTGCTCGGAAATCGTCCAATTTCTCCATGCGAGCGTGCCAATCATCTTGCACGGCTTGTTCTAAGCTTTGCCTGGCGGCTTGGTCTATTTCTCTTTGAGTAGTGCATGGCGGCTCTGGATTCCTTCCGTAATTGAGGAACGCCGGGCTAGAGCGTGTCGCTTCATGGATAGCGGTATTATACGCAAACGCGAATTCCGGAATGTGCTCATTCAAAGTAGTATGCTTAGTTTCAATGAATGCGGCAATCATTGTCTTGATAGTGCGATTTACTCGCTCAGTCGGGTTAAATTTAAGCGAATAGGTGCCGTGATATACTCCATGTGCTTCCAAAAAGCTATCGACGAGTTTTTTCTTGAAAGGAGTACCATTATCTGATAAGAACCGATCAGGGATACCAAATCTTAAGAAAATTCGCTGATTCAGTTCTCGTTTGATGGTCTTTGCGTTGGCTTTCCTTATCGGGATATATTCAATCCATCTTGTAAATAGATCGATAAAAATCAATAGGTGTTGGTGTCCCTGGGTTGACCTAGGGAAAGGTCCTATCGTGTCGCCAGCGACTATCTCCCAGGGGCGAGTGACCGAGAGTCCTGCGGGGGCGAGTTACTACGCTTGCTGACAAACTAGGCAATTTCTAGGCTGTATCCTTCTATATATTCGGCCAGTAGTACCGGAGTGCTATTCTCTGATGGGTCTTGAATCTTCCTTGATGTCTGGAGCCCGGCTCGTCGTGGCAGTCGGCGAGAATTTGTTCGCGCTGTTCATGGGGTACTACCAGCTTCCAAGCGTCGTCATCTTGTCCGAGTAGATCGTCTATCGTCGGATCAGGGCGGTAATGATAAAGTCGGCCACCTATGACCTGTCTTATAGAGCGAGCACTGCCAACGTCGATATCGTGGTGTATCCATCCCGTGCAGCCTAACTGTTCGCAGGAGGGATCGGGTAGTAGGTCTTTCATTAAATTGTCGATTTCCAAACGCTGCTCATCGGTAATTGCTTCAATTCCCAGAGAGGCGGGCGATAAAAGCTCCTCAGCACGCATAGACGAGAGGACGGCCGGAACCTCAACATCTGTGCCTTTGAGCAGTAGCTTATTTGCTACAGGATCATGCATCGCCGAAAATGCGCGAACGAAGTCTGAACCCAAGGTGCACTCAGTGTCAGCTTCATTCAAAATAAGGACGTAAATCGAATGAGTTATCCCTCCGATAGTGAAGGGCAATTTAACGGGCCAAGGACGGTGCGTGTAGCTCCGGTGTCGTAGAGTCCTCTTAATTTAAATTGGCTTACCTCCACGGCCAGCCACTATCGTGAATACTTTTTGTTGAATTTCTGTATTCGTAGCGTTTTCTATCTTACCGACCTCTGCTATGTGCGGCCTCAGCGTATCTGAAAGAGTGGGGGAACTAACGCTCATGTAAGTCCTCCGCGAGACGGCGCGCTGCCCTTCTCGCTCAGACTTGTACTACCCTTCGAGCTGGAAGCACGCTCTCTTTTATTTTACAATAAACACTTTTGCGTTGAACTTTTATTCACCTTTTTCTGCCTACCGTTATCCTCTCAACAGGTTATGGGCACAGCCACGTAGTGATCAAGGAAACGGTAGTCAAGAGCCTCAAGGCTAGTGTGAACTCGTGTTCTTTTGTGCAAAATTTTCAAAAAGAAGTTCTTTTTGTGTGTGAGCGTGCTTCATTTGTTTGTTTGACTCGAGAATTCTCATTTGGTACACGTTATTCTGCACATCTATCACAATGGATTCAGCAGATTTACGCAACGTGACCAAGTTTGATGGTCATAATTTTCAACTTTGGAAGTTCCAAATGAAGACGATTTTTGTGTCCCAAGGCCTGATGGAAATAATAGAAGGCAACGAAGAAAAACCGGACAATACAGAAGCCAATAAAAAGAAACTTGAAGAATGGACAAAAAAGGACGCCAAGGCGATGTTTATCCTATCTTCATCAATGGATTATAATCAATTAGATTATCTAATTACGTGCACATCATCGCATCTTATGTGGGAGAAACTTTCGAGTATTCATGAGCAGAAAAGTGCCGCCAATAAGTTAAATCTAACAACGAAATTCCACGAATATCGAATGGCGCCAGGAGACTCAGCAGCACAACACATGGCGAAGGTAGAAAACCTTGCCAACCAGCTAAAAGACGTCGGCGAGAGTATCTCAGATGTCATGATTATGGCAAAGATTATTGGAACTCTGCCGCACAAATACAGCCCTTTCATCTCCGCATGGGACAGCGTAGCTGAAGAGGATCAAACTCTGATCAAGTTACGCGAGAGGATTTTGCGAGAAGAATCCCGACTATCGAATATGGACGACGTAACCAGTGCACTTGCAGCGGCGAGCATTTCCAAGAATCAGGCTAAGAAGAGTTCTCTACCCAACGACGACGATGCGAGTAAGCGTAAGAAAAATATTCAATGTAATTTTTGTAAGAAACGCGGTCATATCGCGAAATTTTGTTACGAAAGAAAGAAAAAGAAAAATTCATGTAACGAGCCTAGCGAGAGCAAAAATTCACCCGGGAACGGTAATTCATCGAACTTTAGCGCGTTTGTAATTTCGTCGAATGATAAACAAACCGAAAATACTGGAACAGAAGTTTTGTACACAAGCCGCGACGTGAGCTGGTTCCACGAATCGGCCGACGAACAGCTTTGGCTTCTCGATAGTGGCGCTTCTCGCCACTACTCTTGCCGTCGCGACTGGTTCGCAGAATTCACGCCCTTGAAAGACGAGTTTGTTTATCTCGGAGACAACACTCGATTAAACGTTGAAGGATACGGTAAAATTCTGATTACTCGTTTAGTTAACGGTGAATGGCTCGACGGCGAAATTAATAATGTATTGTTTGCTCCATCTTTAAAGAAAAATTTGCTCTCAGCGGGTGTATGCACTGCGGCCGGTTATACTGTAGTTCTTACTGGTGATCAAGCCGATATTTACTCCAAAGAAAACAAAGTGACCGCGCAAGGACTAAGACAACGCAATAATTTAATTAAAATGTGGATAAAATCGAAAACCGTTGAAGTAAACCAAGCGTGTGTAGCTTCCATGAAAGTGTGGCATGAACGTCTCGGACACGTAAATACTAACACACTTGAGAATATGGTGAAATGCGACGCGGTTTCCGGAGTAGCACTAAAAAAAGAGAGTGAATTTTTCTGCGAAGACTGTCCATTAGGAAAGCAATTCAAATTGCCTTTCAAGAAAAATGACAAAATAGATAATGCTACTCCAGGCGATGTAATCCACACCGACTTATGCGGCCCCATGCAGACGCCCTCTGTGGGAGGTGCTAAATTTTTTATTTTATTCAAAGACGAATCAACTGGTTTCCGCAGTGTTAATTTTCTAAAACATAAAAGCGACACCTTTGAAGCTCTTAAAAATCATATTGTTTGTGTCCGAAATCAATTTGATAAAGACGTAAAAATCGTTCGTGCGGACAACGGAACCGAATATACAAACAAACAACTCCAAGATTTTTTGAACGCTAAAGGTATAAAGCTTTTATTTTCGGCTCCTTATACACCGGAACAAAACGGGCGAGCAGAACGCGAGATGCGGTCCATAGTAGAATATGCTCGCACGATGTTGTTAGCGCGTGATTTACCGCAACGCCTATGGGCCGAGGCGGTAAATACGGCCGTGTATATTCTAAATCGGACACTCGGAGCAAAATCACGTGTAAAGACGCCATTTGAACTTTGGTATAAAAAGAAACCGGATTTGTCGCATATGCGAATCTTTGGTAGCAACGCTTATGCACTTGTTCCCGATGTTTCTCGAAAAAAGTGGGACGCGAAATCCGATAAACTCACGTTCGTTGGTTATGAAAAAGATTCGCAAAACTATAGACTGTTGAATCTTAGCACCGGACGCATTACGATTTCACGAAACGTGATATTTAACGAAACCTTGTCTAAAGCTCTAAAGAAAGACTCAGCTTCGTTTCCGATTGGAAACATTTTCGAGGAAGAGCAAAGCGATCAACCGCTTGATACTCAACCAGAACCGCGTGCCGATGGACGAAACGACGTTATTGATATACCGGAAAACGATCATAACGAAATTCGAGGCGGCGGTGAGCATGTAATTAACGAAGACAGAGTATGCGATGCTGACGCGAACGACGCTGTAGATCATGTAGATGAAAATGCAGAAGTTCGCGACGGTCGACTGCAAGCTGACCCAAACGAACACAACTTAAGATCTCGTAACAGCATACGCGCTCTGCAACGTCTGATTTGTGAAATAGCCTACGATAAGCTTTGCAATACACCCGATAGCTACGAAGATGCTATGAATTGCAGTGATGCTTCCCACTGGAAGAATGCAATCAAAGAGGAGTTAGATGCTCATCGGAAAAACGGTACGTGGGAAATAGTTGAACGACCAGAAGGGAGAACTCTTGTAGGCTACGTATGGGTTTTTAAAATTAAACAAACTAAATCTGACAAAGAAATTCGATATAAAGCGCGATTATGCGGACAGGGTTGCTCGCAAAAGGAAGGTGTGGATTACAGCGAAACATTTTCTCCCGTAGCTCGTTATGAATCTGTTCGGATCTTATTGTCAATCGCTGTAGAAGAAAATTTGTATTCACTACACTTCGATGTTAGCACAGCGTATTTGAATAGCGAATTGAGCGAAGACATATATATGCGAATTCCAGAAGGTCTGGATGTAGACGGTAAAAATTTTGCATTAAAACTAAAAAAGGCGATATATGGCTTAAAACAAGCCGGGCGCTGTTGGAACGAGAGATTCGACCGTTTCATCAAAAGCTTGAATTTCATACAAAGTAGCGCAGATAAATGCGTATACACGGGTTTTTTCAAAGAATGTAAAATATACTTAGCACTCTATGTAGATGACGGTTTGTTGTTGTGTCGCAAGCGCGACGTTCTCAATGAGTTGGTAAAAATCTTTAAAAAGGAATTCGAGATCACTGTAGATGATTTAAACTATTTCGTTGGGATGGAAATTCTACATGAGCCTAACTATATCTTTATAAGCCAAGAGACTTATATTGAAAAACTATTAAAAAAATTTGAAATGTCAGAGGCAAACGAATTGAAAATACCTGCCGATCCAAATGAAAAGTTAACGAATCCGACCGATAAAATTCAAGCGAGACTGCCGTATCGTGAACTTGTAGGTTCACTCTTATATTTATCAGTCATTTCGCGACCTGATATCGCTTATGCGGTAGGCATAGTCAGCAGATATCTCGACAATTATAACGAGACNCTTGTTCCCGATGTTTCTCGAAAAAAGTGGGACGCGAAATCCGATAAACTCACGTTCGTTGGTTATGAAAAAGATTCGCAAAACTATAGACTGTTGAATCTTAGCACCGGACGCATTACGATTTCACGAAACGTGATATTTAACGAAACCTTGTCTAAAGCTCTAAAGAAAGACTCAGCTTCGTTTCCGATTGGAAACATTTTCGAGGAAGAGCAAAGCGATCAACCGCTTGATACTCAACCAGAACCGCGTGCCGATGGACGAAACGACGTTATTGATATACCGGAAAACGATCATAACGAAATTCGAGGCGGCGGTGAGCATGTAATTAACGAAGACAGAGTATGCGATGCTGACGCGGACGACGCTGTAGATCATGTAGATGAAAATGCAGAAGTTCGCGACGGTCGACTGCAAGCTGACCCAAACGAACACAACTTAAGATCTCGTAACAGCATACGCGCTCCGCAACGTCTTATTTGTGAAATAGCCTACGATAAGCTTTGCAATACACCCGATNTGCAACGTCTGATTTGTGAAATAGCCTACGATAAGCTTTGCAATACACCCGATAGCTACGAAGATGCTATGAATTGCAGTGATGCTTCCCACTGGAAGAATGCAATCAAAGAGGAGTTAGATGCTCATCGGAAAAACGGTACGTGGGAAATAGTTGAACGACCAGAAGGGAGAACTCTTGTAGGCTACGTATGGGTTTTTAAAATTAAACAAACTAAATCTGACAAAGAAATTCGATATAAAGCGCGATTATGCGGACAGGGTTGCTCGCAAAAGGAAGGTGTGGATTACAGCGAAACATTTTCTCCCGTAGCTCGTTATGAATCTGTTCGGATCTTATTGTCAATCGCTGTAGAAGAAAATTTGTATTCACTACACTTCGATGTTAGCACAGCGTATTTGAATAGCGAATTGAGCGAAGACATATATATGCGAATTCCAGAAGGTCTGGATGTAGACGGTAAAAATTTTGCATTAAAACTAAAAAAGGCGATATATGGCTTAAAACAAGCCGGGCGCTGTTGGAACGAGAGATTCGACCGTTTCATCAAAAGCTTGAATTTCATACAAAGTAGCGCAGATAAATGCGTATACACGGGTTTTTTCAAAGAATGTAAAATATACTTAGCACTCTATGTAGATGACGGTTTGTTGTTGTGTCGCAAGCGCGACGTTCTCAATGAGTTGGTAAAAATCTTTAAAAAGGAATTCGAGATCACTGTAGATGATTTAAACTATTTCGTTGGGATGGAAATTCTACATGAGCCTAACTATATCTTTATAAGCCAAGAGACTTATATTGAAAAACTATTAAAAAAATTTGAAATGTCAGAGGCAAACGAATTGAAAATACCTGCCGATCCAAATGAAAAGTTAACGAATCCGACCGATAAAATTCAAGCGAGACTGCCGTATCGTGAACTTGTAGGTTCACTCTTATATTTATCAGTCATTTCGCGACCTGATATCGCTTATGCGGTAGGCATAGTCAGCAGATATCTCGACAATTATAACGAGACGCACTGGCGCGCAGCTAAACGCATCCTGCGATATTTAAAGGGAACGCGCTCGTACGGTTTATTATTTCGTAATGATCATACAAATAATGGACTTGAAGGATATTCCGATGCCGACTATGCTGGCGATATAGCGACTCGTCGCTCTACTAGTGGTTATACTTTCCTTATGAATGGCAACTGTGTAGTTTGGTCCTCAAAGCGACAAAGTACTGTAAGTCTTAGCACGACCGAGGCAGAATTCATCGCCGCAAGCGAAGCGACTAAAGAAGTGGTTTGGCTACGTAAGTTACTGTTAGATATCGGACGTGAATGCATTGGACCCACACCATTATACGTTGACAATCAGAGCGCTATTAAGCTAACTCGTAATCCCGAGTTCCATAGAAGGTCCAAACACATTGACGTGCGTTATCAATTTATTTGTGAGAAGTTGCGAGAAGATGTAATAAATACTATATATGTAAACACGAAAAATCAGTATGCCGATATGTTTACAAAAGCATTAAACCACGATAAATTCAATTTAATTCGTTCTGCGATTAATGTATCTAAACTTTAACCAATATATTGTTTTATCTAGAATTTAAGTATATCGAAAACACTCAAATAGTGGGGGTGTTGAATTTCTGTATTCGTAGCGTTTTCTATCTTACCGACCTCTGCTATGTGCGGCCTTAGCGTATCTGAAAGAGTGGGGGAACTAACGCTTATGTAAGTCCTCCGCGAGACGGCGCGCTGCCCTTCCCGCTCAGACTTGTACTACCCTTCGAGCTGGAAGCACGCTCTCTTTTATTTTACAATAAACACTTTTGCGTTGAACTTTTATTCACCTTTTTCTGCCTACCGTTATCCTCTCAACACTTTTCAACTAAAGCGCTGGCAACAGTACCTCCATCGCAGGACGACTCCACATCGGTCGAGCTACTCGTTGCTAGCGGTGAGTCGCTCGCCGTGCCGTGCAGTGTTTGCGCTACTCCTGTTACGCTTTTAGCGTCGAAGGTCCGCGGGTGTTCTAGAGCGGTAGGACCTTATCTACTCGCTCTCTTTCCCGTTTTTTGACAGCTGTAGAATGTATACCAGCAACTTTCAACTTCAGGTTCGTCTACAGATGATTGAAACAGGTCAGCAAAGCTAATCAGGCCAGCAAACAGTGTGATTTTAGCTCTAGGGTTGTCTTCTGATGATTGAAATGGGCCTGCAACGCTAACCTGTCCAACAGACAGCGTGAATCTGGTTCCAAGATCATCCTCAGATGACTGAAGCCTCCAGCAACGCCACCCAGCAGCACCAGAGAGCGTGAACTTGATTCCATGGTCGTCCTCAGATGTTTGAGGCCTCTAACAACGCCAGCCAGACTGGCTGAGCCAGTACCACCAGTGAGTATGAACATGGTTCCAAGGTCGTCCTCAGATGATCGAAGCATCCAGCAACGCCAGCCATCACCACCAAAGAGCGTGAATCTGGTTTCAGAGTTGTCTTCAGATAACTGAAGCCTTCCGAAACGCCAACCAGTATCAGTAGTAGCAAACAGTTTTGATCCAGCCCCCGAGTCATCTTGTTTGTAGCCGTCAATGCCAACCTATAATGCACCGACAATGTAAATCAGCTATAGAGTCATCTTTACACGGTTGAACACATAACACAACCTCGTAATCACTGATTTTACTGCACATAACACAAGAAATACTTGTGAATCTTGAGTGTTGATGAATCTTTATCCAGACAGTATGTCGGAGGAAGGTATCAGCACAGCCGTAGAAGCAGCACAGTGATAATCGATCCTCATCTAGGAATTCGCATAGGCATACGAATCCAGGTATACGCATCAGTGGAAGCAGCAAGAGCACCAGCAGCAGCAACAGGAGCAGACACCAAAACAAGAGATAACCTCCAAGCGCAAAAAGTCAAGTTTCTTGCTGGAGTTGCGTATTTTCCCCTACTGCAGCACTCCTTGACGGACTGACACTCACACACTGCATCGTAGCTGATATTCCGGAGCATGACTTTTATTTCCGGGGCGAGATCGCGCTGAGCGGAGGCCGCTTGAAAAAATATGCGCTTTTGATTAGCACACTAACATACAAATACCGTTGAATACTTGAACCGAACAAGCGAAGGCCGGGATGCCGCTTCAAAACATCAAAACACAAGGCATGGCAGGCGGCTGCGTGAAAGTGTCGCTGCAGACGCCAGTAGGTCCCCAGATCGATGCGCACAGTGTATGCGCAGTCGTCGTACTCACTTCGCCAGAGCCGCGGTCAGAGCAACGAACAGCTGTTCAACGTCGCTTGGATGATAATAAAACTATTTTGCTTCCTCCTAGAAGAAGCTTTGTGATAGTAAAATTTTCAGTTTCGCTAAAACATCATAGAAACATGTTTTGAGATGTTTGGTATGTATGGATGTGTGTGTATGTGTGTGTGTGTGTAGGTGGGTACTTCCGTGTTCCAAAACGCATCCAATATATGCCTGTGCTGCGCCTACTTGTTCGAGACATAACCTCTTCGCTTTCTCTTTGCTTCAACAGCCAACATGCAGACGACAAGCTAAATCTCCAGTGAATAATTTTTTATTTAAAAATAAACTATTTATTCTAATTATTATATTGTTGGAGCTCCATTTTTTTTTCTATATGAAATTCTTGTTTATACTTATATACACGACTCGTAAACTCTTTTTTACGATTTCAGAAAAATTTTACGGTTGGAGGTAGCTAGTTCGAATAACAAGCCAGAAATAATTTCTTACTATTATCTTAAAACCGTGCGAAAATTTAATGTGCTTGCAACTCTGATAAGATCTGACAGAAATACTGAAAATTGTTCAGTTGAATCTCTTCAACAGACCTTACATTATCATCATGAAGATTCACTGTCTCGAATACATGGTTTTATTAAAGGAAGGAGTACGTATAATCAAAGAATAGAAGCTTATTGGTCACAAATGAGACGAGAAGGTGTTTATTTTTGGATTAACTTGTTTAAAGACATGAGAAATACTAATCTGTTTAATGATTCTGATGTGATTCAAATACTGTTTTGGCCCTATACTTAAGTATGATTTAGAAATGATCCGTAAAGAATGGAACTGTCATAGAATCCGAAAACAAAAATTTCGGGAGTCTGTGCCAGGCAAACCAAATTGTTTATTTTACAACCCAGAAAAATACGATGCTGCTGACTATCAAAAAGAAGTTTATTAAGATCATATTGCAATATGTTTAGAAGAATTTAGTATAGAACTAAAACTTTTTGACCCCTCTACTACAGAGTTAGTACAACTTTTAAAACATGATGTAACTACACCAACTACCATAGAAGAGGCTTTAAATCTCTTCATCGAACTACAAGATCTTAAGAACAACTATGAAGAGGCAGAAAATTAAAGGGTATAATAATAATAATAATAATAATAATAATAATAATTAAATATATGTTACTATATGATACGATTACTATTATTACATTTATAATACTCATGATTAAATTTATTCATTCATTATTTTTAAGAATTAGTACACTGGTGCAAGAGAAACAATGTGAGTTTGGTTGTTGTTGGACCGGAAGATTATCTCGCCAGAGGCTTGGCAAATAAACTTAAAAAAAGTGGAATTCCTTGTTTTGGACCTGAGAAAGATGCAGCAAGAATCGAAGTTGACAAAGATTGGTCAAAAGCTTTTATGGATCGTTAGAATATTCTAACCGCAGAGGGAAAGGATTTACAAAAAGTTAAGAAGCTAAGAAATTTGTTAAAGAGTAAGTCCGAATGTTTTTTTAATTTTAATTTTAGAACAGTATTTCATAAAAATGCCTTTTCAGAGCTCCTTTCCCTGCATGTTGTTAAAGCTGTAGGTTTACAGCTGGAAAAGATGTGGTAGTTGATATTAATAACAATGAAGCTTGTCAAATAAGCTATGAAATGCTGGGAGGAAAAAAAGTTTGGATCTGCCGGTGAGACAGTTATTGTGGAAAAACTTTTACAAGTAGAAGATCATGTTAGCATTTACTGATGGTGAGACAACATTAAAATGTAATAAATATAGTTACTCTTTTTTTTTTCTAAACAGCGCATATTTCAATTCAGTATTTTTCTAAAGGACACTTTGTATACAGTAAAGTGAATTAAAGATTGTGTAAAAAAATGTATATACTAATTATTGTATGCTCTACGCAGGTTTTAGACAGAAACATAGAAAAAATAGCAGAGGCTCGTTTCAACGATCCCATAGCCTGATCTGTATGGATGCGTTGGCTCGGAGGCTCAGCCAGTGAAGACAGCACGGACACTATCATTCACACAAATTTGCACCAAAGCAGCACGGAAATTTCATGAATGAGTCTTTCTCCGAACATCACTCGAAGATCTACGTCACCGACATTTTCGAAACCGGCAAAGGTATGCACCAAAATTATTGATGATTGTAAATTAGAGATTATAATACAATACAAATAATATGATTTGTACTTTCAGAGCGAATGTCGTGTAATGTGCTGCAAACGGTCTTCGACCCTGATAACTCAGAAGTCGTCCTCCATATCAAATTTTTTGTTCCCTTCTAATAAAGCTTGACAATCTAAATATTCAATTTGCTAATCTTCTTTTGCTTCCTCCTAGAGGAAGCTTTGTAATAGTAAAATTTTCACTTTCGCTAAAACTTTGTAGAAACGCATTTAGAAGTGTTTGGAGTTCGAATCACATGTTTTTAGAAAATGTCCGTCGGATGTGTGTGTGTGTGCGTGTGTGTGTGTGTGTGTGTGTGTGTGTGTGTGTGTGTGAGCGTGTGTGTGTGTACCGCAATATTATCGAATCCAGGTTATGAATCTCTACAAAATTTGGTATGTATATCCTTTTTTGGATTCTGAATTCGGGAAAAGAAGTTATTTTCAATTGTACTACCTAAATTTCATTTTATGGCCGTTTATTGAATTTTGCAAAATTATTTTTGACATTTTTCGTATAATCTTAATGTTACACAAAAATACAGCTATAGCGCATTTAAAATAGAAGAAAATTACCTTCATTTCCCCGCTTAGCCCTCGAGATCGACCGCACTGTTCGGCAGCAAATGCACCACCCTCCCGCCCTTGCTTGATGCAGCACCTTTGTACCTATCCGTTTGGCATCCACCTTAACCCCCACCTCCCTGATACCCCTTCCCTACAAGTGTCGTCTTCATGCATCTAAACTCTCAAATCGTCAAAGGAATATCATGCATCCTCTCTAAATCTGAAAGAGTGAAAAATCACTCATTTCGAGTCGAAATTGAGTGACTCTTTGCAATGAGTGACTCAATTTTAGCTCTAATTCGAGTAATTTTTCACTCTTTAGAGTCACTTTTCACTCTTTCAGTTTTAGAGAGTCCGTACATATTCTTTAGAAACTATGTAATCATCTTCTACTAGCGGAATAGGAGGAAGCTAAGTGCCAATGACTTGGCAGCGGTTTTTACATTCGTCAAACATGGATTGATTATTTACAAGCTGCTTTTCTACTGTTTCGTTTGCATTGCTAGAATCTTGCTTCTCCGCATTGCTAGCATCTTGATTCTTCTCTGTATTGCTAGGATCTTGGTTCTTCTCTACATTTCTAGCATCTTGATTCTTCTTTTCTTGATCAATCATATATTCTTCGGATTCTTTGGGCGTAGAATGTAGAAATCTGTAAGCAGATTTGTTTTGAGCTCTGCAGAACTCCCAAAGATCACATTCTCTCCTTCTGCATCGACAAAATGAAGAAGTGCCCTTCCGTCGAAGAAGCCAAGTTCCACTTGGCAATCTTTTAAAAAATCACGTACGATGGGATTCCTCATGAAAATGTCGTAGACCATATCTCGAATCTCACTTGCAGTGTAATAGTCGGTGTCATTTACAATCAAAGTATGGTTCCCCCCAGAGGAGCTTTTACTTGAATATTATTTGGACAATTTGCATCCTTATGCAGCTATCCAACTTGCAATTTCATGTCCTTCTTTGATACTACCTGTAATTATAAATATGTCTGTTAGAATATGGATAGTACATTTGTCTGTACACTATATTATTGTATCTAGAGATAGGATGCGCAGAAGCGCTGTGCGCAACTACTCGCCAGTGAGTCTCGTCTCGTTGCGCACCGCAGGTAGCATAGCATATAGGATAGATACACACATGTGCGACTCCCCACCAGTACTATATATATGTGAGTCGTACGACATATAGTCACTGCGCGACTACGACACTACCCACTCGTTGCTGTACGCTCTTGGAGAGCACACGCATGCTCGGCATGCTCTGTATATATATATATATATATATATATATATATATTATAATAAACCTTTGTTATAAACAATCCTCCCATCTACCTCACTGTTTCTCAACATGGTAGCAGAGCATGGTTTTGTATATAGTTACTCTCGAGTACTATAAAGCTAATTAAAGAGGCTTGGGCGTTTATGAAAAAAGAAACGATAGAATGCTCTGAAACGTGAGGATTATCTCAATAAAGTATGCTGAAGTTGTTTGAAAAAAAGAAAAACCATGGTTGACGACCTCATTTTCGAAATAATCGCTACCGAAAAATTGCCACTTTAACTTTGTCTTATGGGACTCCTCGCCAAAATCGAATCATACTCCGCAAGTAAGCGAGGGGTTCCAATGAGTCAATATATACTAATACTTTTGATTGCGAGAAATCTATTCGTTCCATAAAAATATAGGGTTGACGACTTTAATCAAAAGAAAAGTGTAAAAATGTATAAAATGTGAGGTTATGCTGTCACAGCTACCGCTAATACGCATACCTTTTGCAATTTTCTGACAACTTTTTTTGTAACTTTTTCGCGTTTTGTTACTTCTCTACTTGGATATGACTTAAATACATACAATTTAAAAAAAAAATTAGCAGCAATGAGCATTCGTAAAATACTTGCACCCACGCGGCCCCTCGCTTGATACGGCACCAAACGCCCAAGCCTCCTTAAGTGAGGTTAAAAGCCACGTGGTGAGTAAAATTTTCAAAGTGAAAAATTAAAGTGATAAATTAATAAAAGAAGAAAAATATTAAATAAAAAAAATATTAAATACAAGCAAAAGTTTACAGAAAAAGTGTAAAATCAGTGTAATGCACGCGGATTAAAAAGTGATCGTGAAACACGTGGTCTAGTGCAAGCAGAGAGCACTTGGGTTTATGAATAACGACGCAACGTTGGAAACGAAGAAAGTCGTGAAAATTGAAAAGAAAGAAATTGAGAAGAGAAATTGAAGAAAATTTTGAAGTTGAGAAGATTAAAATTCAAGTAGACGAAATGGAGAAGAAAGATTTGACTATACCGGTGTTCGACGGAGAGGATTACAGTATGTGGAGAAAAAGGATAGAATTATTTTTGAAATTAAAGAAATGTCAAGAAGTTATATCAAGAATGAAAGATGAGACAAAGGATAAGGATCCCTGGGACGAAAATGATTTAAAGGCAATGAATATAATTTATAATTCGATCTCAAATAGGCAACTAGAATATGTCTGTGAAGAAACGACAGCCTACGGAGTAATGAAAAAGTTTGATAACATGTATAAGAAGGAGTCTACAGCTCTACAAAGTTTGTAGAAATAAACTGGAAAAATTAAAATTAGAAAAATACAGTGATGCTGCCACATTCTTCAGTGATTTTGAGAAAGCAGTGAATGATTTGAAAGGCGTAGGTGCCAAAATAAGTGAAAAAAGAAGCTAAATTATATGCTAAACACTCTGCCAAACCAATACAGTTATATTGGTGATTTGATAGATACGCTACCAGAAAGTGATCAAACAGCAGAATACGTAAAGAATAAAATTCAAATAGCTGAAATGAAGAACGGAAACGAAGACTCAGAAAGAAAGTCAAACGCCTTCGTCACAAAAAAGGGAAAATGTTACAAGTGTGGTCAAACCGGGCATTTTGCAAGAGAGTGCCAAGATGGCGGCCAAGCGGAACACAGCGCCGCAAAATGGCGAGGTTCAACGCGTGGCCGAGGCCGCAGCAGAGGAAGAAGAGGTAACTACACCAAAGGGCGCGGAAATTTCCGCCATCACCAGCAACAGTAGCAAGGGACCAGCACTACACACGATCAGAGCAGCGCAGGGGCCAACGCCTGGATAGCAACGGTACACGCGGCGAAGAACGATGAAGCGAGGTTATTATAAATAATGATAATAATAATAATATTTCCGTACATTACTGTAGAGTAGATGCATCTTGTACGTTTGAGGAGCCGTTGAATAGTAAGGATAGTGAAAATTGACAAAAAGCCATGAATCAAGAAATAGAGTGTATAAATAAAAATAAAACTTGGAAATTAGTAGATAAAGTAAAAGATAAAAAAGTCTTGGACGTTAAAGGGGCACACCACCTTTAAACTCTGAAAAATAAACTTCTTATAAATAATAACGAAAATAAATTATAATTGTTATATAAATTTTATACTAATATTAGGTTATATTACCTGTATTTTTACCATGGTAAATCCATATTAGCACCTACTTACCCATGGTGACTCTCCGTATACTGTTTTGAGCATTTTGGGCACTGTCTAAAAAAATTTTAGGAGCATGCTTTGTACACTTATACTTTTGGTATGAATAAAGGGATTTTGATTTGAATGCTTAGAAAATCTTTTATGAAAAAAAATGTGGCATAAATAGGTTAAAAAATGCCAAAAATGAAGTATTTTTTATTTTTAAACATTTTCTAAGCATTCAAATCAAAATCCCTTTATTCATACCAAAAGTATAAGTGTACAAAGCATGCTCCTAAAATTTTAGCCCAATCAAACCATGTGGNGTATAAGTGTACAAAGCATGCTCCTAAAATTTTAGCCCAAACAAACCATGTGGTCACATGGAATCCTACGGAGAGTGCCAAAATGCTCAAAACACTATACCGACGCCTGAGTGGAATATGGGCGTATCTCGGAACCCGCTCCGAGAAGGGCGTATCTCGGAACCCGCTCCGAGAAGGGCGTATCTCGGAACCCGCTCCGAGAAGGGCGTATCTCGGAAACCGCTCCGAGAAGGGCGTATCTCGGAAACCGCTCCGAGAAGGGCGTATCTCGGAAACCGCTCCGAGAAGGGCGTATCTTGGAAACCGGTCCGAGAAGAGCGCATCTCGGGATCCGCTTCGAGACGGGCGTATTTCGGGAGCAGTTTACTTTCCTCAAATTTTGTAGTGGCAGCCCTGCAAATATTTATAATGCGTTTTCTGCCGAATAAACGCAGTTAAAAATTCCGAAAAAATTTGGAGTCGACTCCAAGCTGTCACGCGTCGTATATATTGAGTAACTATAATAAATGTCAAACAATACTCAATAGACCGACAGTTATTTTATATATTATTTAAAACGATATTTTTATAATATAAAATCACCTGCACTGTTTGGGCGATGGCTCTCCCTAATAAAAACCGCTGCCAAGTCATTGGCACTTAGCTTCCCTATTCTGCTAGTGGAAGATAATTAACATGGGACAATCAACTCATTCTTGATTTAAATATTCGCTACTATTCGATACTAAAGGATAGGTTAGGAGACACTTGTAAGGGAGGGTACAGGGGAGTGGGGGTTAAGGTGAATATCAAAGAATGAGCTCCTGAACCCTAAAATAACTTACATATATCGTAATAAACAAAAAATAGTGACGCGATAACTGGAGTAAAAAGCAATAATCAAGTTCAAATTTGGATTTAGTTAGCAATTATATATCACAAAGATCCCTTCTTTGGATTTTATAAAACCAGTTAGTTTCAAAGATATTGAGCTTCAAACTTTTGTTTTTTACCACTGTAGTCTATGAGTCGTGTTTTTCTACGTGATGCGATAACTGGAGTAAAAAAGCAATAATCATTTAAAATTTTGATTTAGTTAGCATTATAGACACCTTTATCTCTTTCTTTGGTTGTTTATGATACCCCAGTTAGTTTTTAAAGATATTAAGCTTCAAAATTTTATTTCTTACCCTGTATACTCCTATATAACTGAAAAATTGTATCGCCGATCTCAGTTTCCATTAATGATTTAATCTATACTAGACTCGTTTTTGCTGTTTTTGTTTAATTAATTCGTTAAAAATAAGATTTCATTACGCATGGTGCGTATATTCAATGGCGATTTTTCGATCATGGTGATTTAGATATGTTCCGCGAACGTATATCGCTTATCATTATACTCTCGGAACAGTAAATTTTGAACTTATTTCTTAAACCATCATGATTATCGAATGTTATTCTATAGACTACTTTAATTGTAAGTAGTCTACGGCAATTATAAATTTTGAAATTTTTCAAAATTTTTGAAAATATGCTATGCGTCAGAGTTCTCAATTTCCTACTCCTTTTGCATGCTTAAAAAAGGGTCTATTCATGCACGTATCATGAAAAGTACGGTGTTCAAAAAGGGGGGAGTAGCTTCTTCAGACTCGGGTGATATTTTGAGCACTCGTGCCCGACTCGGGCGCCTACGGCGCCCTCGACCCCGACTCGTGCTCAAAATATCACCTTCGCTAGAAAAAGCCAATTTTCCCCCCTAGTTGCAATATACAATATACTATTTTATGCCAATAATTTCCGCCCTGATCATTATAAATTTTAACGCAACCAAATTGTACAAACAATATTTTCAGTTACGCATTGATTATGTAATATAATTATTTCGAAATAATTTTATCCATCAAACGAAAAAGCATAAAAACTTTATAGAATTATATATGAAGTAAAAACAATTTAGATATTAAAGCGATACATAAGGTTGAAGGAAGCTACGTGCCAAAGAATTGGCAGCGGTTTTTTAACGAATTAATAAAACAAAAACAGCAAAAAACGAGTCTAAGTATAGATTAAAATCCATTAATGGAAACTGTGATCGACGCGATACAGTTTTCAGTTATATAAAGTATACAGGGTAAGAAAACAAAATTTTAAAGCTTAATATCTTTAAAACTAACTGGTATCATAAACAACCCAAAGAAAGAGAAAAAGGTGCTATATAATGCTAACAAAATCCTTAGGAAGGAAGCAATACCAGTAATTGCGGAATCGATAATAACGTTAACAACTGCAAGTTACAAAATTGCGGGTGGCTTCATTTTTTTGTGAAAAATA
>CM053171.1:8739829-8820264 GCA_012977825.3 Pteromalus puparum | reverse complement strand
TACGTCAATCACCAAAAGGTTATCAATGACTGGAAAAACAAGTTTTTAAAATTTGTTTATAAGCGCGTATGGACTACGAGAAGCTCCAAGAAATGGTAGCGAATGTCTTTGATGCATACTGAACGAAATTAACATTTAAAAGATTAGCGAATGACTGATAATTGGCTGAACCTATTGGAAAAGAGATGTGTGCTTTATACTCTTTGTTGTATCTGTACGTGTATGACCTGTTTATCTGACTCTGTTGTTAAAAAGCCAAGCAAAAATTCAAAGTCTTGAAAGAGCAGTAAAGATATTTGTAATTAAGAAAGGCACTTTATGTTTAAATTATAAAAGAAAGAAATGGTAATAATCATAATCCGACTGCTATGCTGGTATTAGGATTGCGGCTAATCGTGCTGGATATATTGATAGAAAATCTAACGACAGGTATGTTATAAGAAATGTTCCGAAATTGTTAATTGACTGAAGTCAGAAAACAAAATGCTGTAACTATACAGCGTCGAACATACGCGAGATATGTAGCTATACGTAATCCGTAAGCGAAACTAGAATAATCAGAGATAGTGGTAAAGACTATTCCTGAAGATACAATCTATTGCAATACCGCATTTACAAATTTTATGAAGACCAATGCAGGTGCCAATAACATTCCATGACTAACCGTGGTGAATTTACTGAAAAAATTCTTAGCATATGAAATTCATTATCATAGTGTATCATCAAGCTCTGTGAAGAATATAATTGATTTGAAGTTTGTAAATTGATACTAATGAAAATGTTAGCGGACTTTTTAGCAACAAGCTCTTGTTAGAAGAAAAATTTGAAAAATTCAGAAAAGATTGTTAAAGTGTCAAAAATCTATTTAAAAAATGTACAGCTACAAATTAGGAGGCGTTTGAGAATATAGTTACATTTGGAGCTCATGTATTTTAGTATAGTTTCATTGCTAGAATGAGTGAGCGCGTTAACGAGTGTGTGAGGGAACGCACACATGCAAGTATCCCCTCTCGCGTATGAGTGTGAGTCACATGACTACTTGCGGTGTCGAGACTAAACGAATCTCGCACATCGCTCTCTTGGGAACGAGCCGTCGCCGAATACACAAGATGTATGCGACGCATAGCTGTACATAGAAGGAGAACAATAAATCCACATTGTTTAACATTAATCCTCTGATTTACCTCATTTATCTAACAATTTTGGAACCATGCGACGGATCGTAATAAAATTTGACATACATATATTTTTTCTAATTCTGAATTTAGGTCATTTTTTGTTTTATGATTCTGACCATTTTATGGCCATATTATAGCCATTTTTCTATTTTTGAAAAAATATTTTTGCTTTTTTATAATGATATGATTTATACAATATATTCAACAATAGTGTATCTAAAAGAACATAAATTTGTCTACTTTTTCCCGCAAGATTTTCTAGATTGACTGATCTGTTCATTTTTTATGATATAAAAGGTAATTTTTCGATAAACATATATAACTCAAAAAATAAATAGTTAAATGTTTTGAAAAAATTCATGACAATAAAAAACAACGATATCTACTAGTTGTAAAAATTTTAAGCAATTTTGGCGACTAGTTTTTGAGATAAAAATCAAAAACTAAAAAAAATGGTTTTTTTATGTCGTACGATTACGGGAGTAAAAAGGTTTAAATTGAGTTGAAATTTTAGGAAAAGATTGATCTTTTGATCACTTCGGCTAGGTTCTTTTTGTAGCTTATGAAACCTTTTAGTTTAAAAGATATTAAGATTCAAATTCTTCAACTCTCACCCTGTATACTCTGTGTGACTGAACATTATTATTTTTGTTAAACCATATAATTTGATAATTAAAGCTTAGTATATTTTTAGAGTTTTCGTGGTTTTATAAAATGTCCGTGCAGATGGTTTTGTCTGTGTGTGTGTGTGTGTGTGTGAGTGTGTGCGTGCGTGCGTGCATGCGTGCGTACGTATACTGTTATAATTGTGGAACTACGTGATCGTAATAAGATTGGACGTGCATATATGTTTTCTGATTTTGAATTCGAGTAAACCTATCCTTTTAGTATCGAATAGTAGCGAATATTTAAATCGAAGAATGAGTTGATTGTCCCACGTAAATATCTTCCACTAGCAGAATTGGAGGAAGCTAAGTGCCAATGACTTGTCAGCGGTTTTTTCCAACCGTTGGTAAACCGTTGGCTAACTTTTTATTTAGAATGTTTTCCCAACCGTTGGGTAACCATTGGTTAATACTTTTCGTAACCGTTGACAAAAAAAATTGCCGAACAATTAGTTGACAAACCATTTTGGTTGGGTTATTTTCTACCAGGGATAAAAATGAAATAATAGATAAAAAACAATTGATCACAAGAAGGAAACAAGATTATATAAAACTCACTTTAGGTTTCTTAGCTGGACGTTCTGTGTTGGATCAGTTTACTGCTGAATGTTTATTTTCCTTTCCATTTGACTTTCCTTTAAGCGTTTCCATAATTTCTTGAATACGCTTTTTCTTGTTGATCAAGCTACTTTTCTTCTGATTGCTGTAACCAGCAGAATCTTCTTCTTTACAATCAGCAGTTACAACATCATAGTCATCGATGAGTGGATCCAGTTTGCATTTATCTAGAATGACAGTGGAAGCTCGCCACTTTCCATCCTTCAAATAAGTCATACCTTGGGCTTTAGGAAAGTATCTTCTCAATAAGGTCAATGGCATGTTGCCATTATTGTTGACCTCGAGAGTGAGAGTCCACCCTCTATGCGATACGTTGATCTCACTCATGTTAAAGCCTTTGGAAACTAAAAAAAGAAAGTAAAATGATTACTGGCGCTGAAACTAAAGCTAAAGTGAAGCGATTGGAAACGAGTCAGACAATTATCAAAAAGACAATTTAGTCTAGACGCAGAGGGAGGTTTAAGAGCATTTTTTAAAATAAGAGTTCAACACAGTAATCAAACATTTTTAAATGGTTTTTGAGGCGTAGAATGTGAATCTGATGATGTCTAAGCTTAAAAATTGACAGGCCTTTTCTTATTCAACAATTTAAAGTCATTATGGCTTTAAATTGTTGATTAACAATAAATCTCAGAATTTTCAAGCTTGGAAACCACCAAATTCGAATTCTATACGCCTCAAAATACAATAAAAACTGTTTGGTTACCTAAACGACCTACTAATTGAAAACGTGAAATTCATAAATCATGAAAAAAACGAGGGAAGAACGAGTTCGGAGGTTAACAAAGATTACCGCCATTGGGGAACTCTCTAAATTCAATTTTCCATCGTTTACTCGCGTACGCGAAAAAGGGCATTTAGAGAGACTTAACACGCTTAATATTTTTTATAAATATTTAGAATAGATAGTTTATTTTTAAATAAAAAATCACTCACTGGAAATTTAGCGTGTCGTCCACGTTGGCCGTTGAAGCAAAGAAAAAACGAAGAGGTTATGTTTCGAATAAGTAGGCGCAGCGCAGGCATATATTGGATGCGTTTTGGAACACGGGAGCACCCACCTACACACATAGTGTGTGCGTATGGCGATGTCCCCACCGGGCTACGGTAGTGTGTGTGTGGGGGGGGGGGGGAGGGGTGTATGTGTGTATGTATACCGTAATATTTTTGAAACTACTCCGTGAACATCAAGCAAATTCGACATACTTATCTATTTTTGAATTCTGAAATCGGGGAAAACAGTTTTTTTTAATTTTCTTAACTATTTTCCTTTTTATGGCCATTTTGTGATTTTTGAAAAACACTATTTTGCGTTTTTTTCAATCATCCGACTGTTACAAACAATTCAGCTGAAATGCATTTGAAAGATAATAAAATTATCTACTTTTTCCCGTTTTGTCCTGGGATAGACCGCTCCGTTCGGCAGATAAAATAAAAAAGGTGCTTTTTTTTAAATTTATATCTCTGAAACAAAACATCATAACCTCGTAAAAAAATCAAGTTGATGGGTCACGTGTCAAACGATATCCCATTAAAATTTTAAGTGATTTGACAACTTACTTTTCCAGTAATAAATCGAAAACTGAAAAAAATGAGTTTTTTTGTGCCACGATTACGGGCGTAAAAAGGCTTTATTACACTTGAGATTTTGGGAAAAGGTGGATATTTTATGTGTTTTGGCTAATTTCGTTGCGCAGCTTTGAAACCCCTATGGTTCTTAAGATATCAAGGTTTGAATTTTTTTTTTAAATTTTTTTGATTGCTTATATCTCTAAAACAATGTAGTCAAATGCTTCAAAATTTTCTTTAGTTATTTACTATAAAGAAAGCTATCTGTTGTTAAAATTTTTAACGATTTTGTTCAGCGGTTCTTAAGTAAAGAGCTGAAATGTAAAAATCGATTTTTCTCAAAAATTCTGCTTCATCTTATAGAGGCGTCGTTGCACGTCGAAAAGAGCATAAATATACTGGATAATAAAATAATATTTTATTTATTTACCTGTAAATTTAGTTACAGGAAGCTACATGCCAATGGATTGGCAGCGGTTTTTTTTAATTCAAATTATGAAAAACCAAGAGATAGTTGCCCTTCCTCTCATCATTTTAAATCTCTGTGCAAAGTTTCAAGTCGATTTGACAAGACATATAAAAATGGCATTTGAACGAAATTTTCAGCATGCACACGCTGCAGCTACTGATTTTTGTTCAAATGCCATTTGTTAACGCATTTAAATATTGACTTGAAACTTTGCATTGTGGTGGATGATTCCGAGACGAAGGGCAACTATCTCTTGGTTTTTGATAATTCACTGTATTTATTTAGTTTCAAGACATCTTCTACCGAGTACTCGTTCTATCGACTCGGTCGGTAAAAATCAGGTTTGCGACACCCTTAATTAAAACTAAGATCAATCACAAATACATAAAATTCTTAGAGAATCTGAGATCATCTTTAGATGAAAACAATCTAATACTTTCGATCATTAAAAAACCGACGAGCCTCATAATATTTGTATTGCTAGCTGACAGCATAATTTTCAGTTTGGATTCACATTATTATATAGCTACTCTGCTAATTTTATTGAAAAGCAAACAAAAGGTTTGCATAGCTTCGTGTGTTAAATGCTACTTGCAGGATCTCAGTATTAAAAAGAAATCGTATAGACAGGCGGCACCTCGGGCGGCACTTCCAGCGGTGTCGAAAATACGCTCTGAGTGCACAAATTATGCTAGAGAGGGTGAAAGTGGAAATTTTCAAAATACAATAAATTATACTTTACTACTCGATTTTTTAACGTTAAACAAGTTTAACACAGAATACTTCCCATTATCATTAATTTAAGTTATCACTTCTGCCAGGCATCCCGAGACGCACACATGATTTTTTTTTAAATGAAGTCCATGCAAAATATGTTTGAATACTAATTCATGTAATTTCACATCATTATCATCAGGAATTTCAGCTAAAATATGTTTATCAATCTTATCAGGATTTTTTAATTTTGACTTCTGATCCAATTCTAACAATAAATGTGCATGCGAGAAAGGCCTCTTTTTGAAATTCAATCACGTATACAAGCAATAATTTTTCCAAAAATGTTTCTACTAAGAATATCAGCTAAAATCGCTCGGAATTTACAATAAAATAATCTACCAGTAATTGTTGCGATAATATTGTATGAAATTTCTAGGACTTCCTGTATACGTTTATGGAAAAACGAACGAATTACCTAATCTTTCGTTATTTTCAAAATTTGTATTATTATTAAGAGCACTTTTGCTTCCTCCTAGAGGAAGCTTTGTAATAGTAAAATTTTCGGTTTCGCTAAATCTTTATAGAAACATGTTTTGACATGTTAGAAGTTCGAATTACGTGATTTTAGGAAATGTCTGTATGGATGTGTGTGTGTGTGTGTGTGTGTGTGTGTGTGTGTGTGTGTGTGTGTGGATGTATACCGTCATATTTCTGGAACTACTTCGTCAATATTAATCAAATTTAACATGCATATTTATTTTTGAATTCTGAATTCGGGAAAAACATTTTTTTTTTAATTTTTTTAAATTTTTTTTTTTTTATGGCGATTTTTTGATTTAAAAAAATTTTTTTTTCCGTTTTTTTCAATCATCCCGTTGTTACAAACAATTCAGCTAAAATGCATTTTAAAGATAATAAAATTAACTACTTTTCCCCGTTTGGTCCTCGGGATCGACCGCTCCGTTCGGCAGATAAAATGAAAAAGGTGATTTTTTTTTAAAAATTCATATCTCTGAAACTAAACATCATAACCTCACGAAAAAAATCATGTTGATGGGTCACATGTCAAACTATATTTCATTAAAATTTCAAGTGATTTGTCTACGTATTTTTTCAGTAATAAATCGAAAACTGAAAAAAATGAGTTTTTTTTGTGCCTCGATTACGGGCGTAAAAAAGCCTAATTGCACTTGAGATTTTGGGAAAAGGTAGATATTTTATTTGTCTTGGTTAAGTTCATTGCGCAGCTTTTAAACCCCTATGGTTCTCAAGATATCAAGGTTTGAATTTTTTTTTTTAAATTTTTTGATTTCTTATATCTTTAAAACAATGTAGTCAAATGCCTCAAAATTTTATGTGGTGATTCATCATAAACAAAGCTATCCGCTGTTAAAATTTTAAACGATTTTGTTGAGCAGTTCTCAAATAAAGAGCTAAAATGTAAAAACCGATTTTTTCAAAAATTTGGCTTTTTCTTCTAAGGGTGTGGTTGCACGTTTTAAAGTCCCTCCCTATGAATTTATGTTATACTGATATGTATATGTATGTATATATATATATATATATATATATATATATATATATATATATTGCTACGCGGGAGGAATTAGGTAGTGTGTTGCGTCGTGGTGAGGTTCTCGGCTGTGCCGTCTAAGGATCAAACCCAGGGACGTGGAGAGGAGTGCGGGGTTAAACTAAAAAGGCCAAGGAGTAAGCTTGAGTAGTTTGTTTCTTGGCTTTTGCCATGCTACGCACGTTATTGTGCGTACATGACAATATATAAATATATATATATATATATACCGATTTTTCTCAAAAATTTGGCCTCCTCTTATATGGATGTCTAGTGCTTCTACAACAAAATAATTAAACTTGGAAATATTTAAAATAGCATTCATACACTGTATTTTAAAACAATATTTTATTTATTGGAACAATAAATTTCGTTGGAGGAAGCTACGTGCCAATGAATTGGCAGCGGTTTTGTTACGTAATCAAAAAGGCCTTGATAACATTCTACACGTTATTTTTCCTGATCATATCTTAAAAAATTCAGTCTACAATATTCCATAATAATATGAGCTTGAATAACGTACTGTTGAGTTAATCTTCCACAATATAGAATAGGACTAAATTTTGACATAGGCCTGTAAGCTAATCGATATAAATAATATTGCAAAGGAGATAAATTATTACTGTTGTTATGATTTCGTTTAAGCATTGGATTCCATCTTATATCTTCGTAAGGAAACATTATAGGGAAAATCATAGGATCTATGTGAAAAGATAATTTATTCAAAATAGAAGTTGAACCTATTTCTTTCGGTTTTTGTTGGATATGAGCGAACAGATGTCTGCTTGCTAGAGACGGCAGGCCCAACGCAGAGCTACGCGACTCAACTCTCCCCTCTCTATGCCGCGAGACGGCCACCGCCGAAGTCGCTGACTTCGCCTTGTGCACTCGAGCGATCAACACGCGTTTTAGCTTGTCTGTTCGATTACTTTTGTTATACTAATTATATTCTCATATAATAGCTTGACTACGTTGTATCATCAATAGATGTTTAGCTTGAGGTGTTATCAATAAATAGTGATTTATTATGAAATCCTGTGTACACATTATTTCTCCCCAAGCATGCATGGTCTGAGCATGTTTCTCAACATGAGTCTCAACAGTTTTTTTTTCTTGATAAACACAAAGATTATAATCTAATCTCTCCATTTTTTGAAACGATTAATACTGCAGATTGAATAGCAGTAGAAGGTTTATTATATATATTTTTATTCAAATTAATATTTCTCGTGAAATATAAATGATATTCTGTTAAGTGTGACTTTGTTAAGGGGACCTAACCACCTTAAGTTATCAACAACTGAAAAATGCGATTTTATTTTTATATTAACCTTAAATTGTTTGTAAAATGTATTACACAAACATATAAACTCAAAAAAACTATAAAGAACATAAGACAATTGTCAACTATACAAATACCAGGTGCAACATGTCTCCGAAGTCCAAAATTCACAATTTTTATTTTTTCACTCACCGCAGACTTACTTCAGTTTTAGGCATCGAAGAGCACTAAAACTTTTAAAAAATGTTTGAAATACACATAGTTTTAATATGAGTGTGGGGATCTGAAAATAAATTCAATCTTCAATTTATCTTCAATTAAAACAAAATATTTGTTTAAAAATGTTAAGAATGACATATATTTTGTTTAAATTAAAGATACATTTGTTTAAAAATGTTAAGAAGGACATAAATATTGTTTAAAAATGTTACAAAATATTTGTTTAAAAATGATCAAGCACACATTGCGTTATCAAGATCGCGACTAAGTCTGAAAAATTTTTTCTTTCTTTTCTTTTTATTTTCATTTCTTTTTAATCGATTTTTTTTCTCATTCATTAATTTGCGTAATACGAGGTGAAACGCGTTAGCAATCTTAATAATTCTCTCGAATTTCTCTTTCATGCGTTTCACTCTCTTTTCTCACTCGTCGATCAGCGTTTGCACCCGGGTCAACGGCTACCACTCCCGGACGGCGCTCCTCGCAAGTGGTCCTCACAGACCTCCAGGGCAACGCATCGAGCTTCAGTCACAGCAGCCTCGACAACTAGTGGGCGTGCTGGGAATCGCGACAACTATCTCTCGTTGTTGTCGTCTCCCGGACTGAGCTCCTCGCGAGCGACACAACAGGGAAGTCTAGTGAAACTCACACGACCCTGCTCGTCTCTAATCGAAGGTCGACGAACAATTAAGGTAGAAAATCTTTTCTTTTCTCTTACTACCTATAATCAGCCTCCAGTTAGCTTAGTGCGCGAGTCGGACATTGCCTTGCAGCCGTTTGTACATGCGAGTACACTGCAACTATTGTAATAATTTTGTACGTCTGCTCCGAACTCAAGGTCAGATTAGGCACTGCACCCCACGCACATGAGCAATCGCGAATTAGGCTTTACTCTCAGATCGGGCAAGCAAATCTTTCAACCTCCCCTTCCTAACCGCAACGCTAAAGACGTCAGGAAGCCGGAAATGACACTCACGCACTCCCCGATTAAATCAAAAAACACAGGCGAAGTCGTTGTAACGACTCCTGTAACCTCATCGAGCCAAGGTCAATCAAGGGCAACCGTCTCGCTCACGCCAGTAAATTCAGAGACATCGCAGAGCACTCCAGCTTTCACGACTGTCTCCTCGTCGAACTCTCCTCTCGCGATGTCCGTCGACCACTCGGGGCCACCGATCGGTGCTAACACTGCAAACAGCGGCTTCAACTTCGAAACAGACAACGGGCAATCTTATGTACCAACTACGGCGTCGTCAAACAACAGATATTTCCTGGGAACGCCTCAAGAACAAAACCGTCCATTCCTGAATTCAGGAACACGGCGGAAAGACAACAGCCTGCTGAACAACCAGCAGTCACCAGCAGTCAACTACGCCACTGCGGACGACCTGGCACAGCTGACAGAACAGTTCAACGTGCAACTGGACCTCAAACTGAACGCGTTATTGGAACGCCTGGCTTCGGCCCAACAACAGCGAGAGTACGACTGCAAAAGGCCAACCGAACACACAGACGCACATCTGTCACTACCCACCAGCTGAGAAAACTCAGGAACCAGGTTACCCCTGCCGAATCTCTCGCAGGGAAACCCTCATCTTGACCAACAACACAACGCATCTGCCTTTGCAAGCACCAGGCATTTGCTCTTCTGGAATTTTTACAAACACAATCCGCAGGGCTGGTTCAGCCAATTAGAAGATCTACTCTTGGCACATAACGTCAACGAAGATGAGGCCAGATTCAACTTCGTCATGAGATATCTTACACAAGACATTCATGTTGACATCCAATACAAGCTCAACACCCTCACAAGAGGACACAAATACGAACAAATCAAGAAAATCTTGACTGAGCGCTACGCTGAAACTCCTCAGCAACAACTGGATCGCCTATTCAAAGGCGTAGAAATCGGTTCTAGAAAACCTTCTGACCTTCTTGCCGAAATGCAAAGCTTGGCTCAGAATTCAATCCCAAGAGAAACCATCATCTCGGTTTGGAAATCACGACTGCCTCCACAGATCCAGATCATGATCTGGAACTACAAGTCTGAGGATGAACTAGTCAGGAGTGCAGACATGGCTCACGAACTCGCCCAACAGTCCAATCATCTGAACGCTTTGCAATCGAGCAATCAGCCTGCTACAGTTCCCAACGACAGGTTCGAGGAACTCCTAGCAGCTATCAAGTCTCAAAACAATAGCAAGCAGAACGGTCGCTCTAGAGCCAATCGATCGAACAGCAGGTCTCGAGCCAACTCAAAAAACAACCGAGATTCGACCCCAGCAAGATCAAAATCTAGGTCGCGTCTCTCAAACGACAAAAACCTTTGCTACTACCACCGCAAATACGGTACAGAGGCAAAAAACTGTCATCTGCCCTGCACCTAGAAGCGTGCTCCTAATCAGGACTACAAGGTAAAGAACCCCAAGAATTCGGAGGACCAGGGAAACTAAATAATCCCGCTGTTGCGGAGACTAACAGCCGGTCACATTTAGCCGCACGTCTCCACGTAAGAGATTCACTCTCTAATCAAGTCTTCCTGATAGACACTGGGGCGGACATCTCAGTAATTCCCAAACCCAGCAACTGGCAAGGCAAGGCTACTGACTTCCGACTCTATGCTGTCAACGACACGACCATAGATGTCTTCGGCGTCAAACGTCTCGAACTAGACGTCGGCCTGCCTTACAAGCTTACTTTGAATTTCACGATCGCAGATGTCCCGCACTCCATCATAGAAGCCGATCTCCTCAAACACTACCATTTACTACCAGATCTCAAGCTCAAGAAACTGGTAGACGGCAATCAATTCGCGCACGCTCTTGCCTTCGTCAAGACAGTGCAGCCCGTGAAAATCTCGTTCGTGGCACCGAGCCACAAATACGCTCACATTGTCAACAAATACCCTCAAGTTTTTGGTCCTGATCAGTTCAGATCGACAAAAAAACGAGGTGTATTTCACCACATTCTCACCAAGGGTCCACCAGTCTCACAGAGAGCCCGCCCTCTTTCACCTGCCAAGCTCAAGGCAGCCAAGAAAGAGTTCCGGAAATGGTGCGAGCTGGGCATCTGTCGCCATTCAGACAGCTCATGGTCAAGCCCCTTACACATGGTGATGAAGAAAAACGGGGAATGGCATCCTTGCGGTGATTATCGCAAACTCAATCTGGAGACGATCCCAGATCGTTACCCGATTCCACACATGCATGATTGCATGACCATTTGCCACGGAAAAAAAATCTTCTCGGCGCTAGACTTACGCCAGGCCTACCACCAAATACCGGTAGCCCCTGAAGACATCCCCAAAACGGCAATCATCACTCCCTTCGGACTCTACGAGTTCCCAGTGATGACATTCGGATTTCGCAATGCTTCACAGACCTTCCAACGCTACATCAACTCAGCGCTTGGAGATCTCGACTTTGTCTTCGTCTACTTAGACGACATCCTCATCGCCTCCACGTCGGAGGACGAACACCAGAAACACCTTGACACAGTTCTAAGTCGCCTCAACGAGTACGGGCTGCAAGTCAATCTCGAGAAATGCAGTTTCGGCGTCACCGAACTAATTTTTCTGGGCCATCTTATCACTCCAGATGGTTTCAAACCCAGCCCAGAAAAAGTCAAGGCGATTCAGGAATTCCCAAAGCCACAGACCATCGAGGAACTTCGAAGATTCCTAGGTCTCGTCAACAGCTACAGACGTTTGCTGGCACACGCTGCAGACACGCAACGTCCTCTCAGCGAATTCCTAAAAGGTGCTAAAAAAAAGGACAAACGTCCAGTTTCGTGGACTTCAGAAGCCGAGGCGGCCTTCCAAAAGTGCAAAAACGACCTCGTGAACCTCTCCTTTACCGCTTTTCCAAGCGAAAACGCAGAGCTACGTCTGATCACAGACGCATCAGACACGGCTATGGGAGCAGCCCTCGAGCAACGCTCAGGCAACTCTTGGCTTCCCCTTGCCTTCTTCTCCCAGAAGTTCTCCCCTGCGCAGACCAAATACGCTACCTACGACCGAGAGCTAACAGCCATCTACGAAGCCATTCGACACTTCCACAACTATCTCGAAGGTGTGGAGTTCAAGATTTACACAGATCATAAACCTTTGATCTATGCTCTACAGCAAAACAACGACGAAATGCCAGCTATTCGCTCGCGCAGATTGTCTTATATCGCCCAGTTCAACACAGAGATTCACTATCTCCCAGGTGAAGAGAATGACGTGGCAGACGCCCTGTCTCGAATCAACGCTTTCACTTCCCCTGCACTTTTCGACTGGAGCGATCCAGAACTCCTCGCTGACCCCAAAGTCAGAAAAGTTCTAGCAAATATCAACGCATTCAAGCTTCCGACGCTGTTCGACGCGAAACAGCTGAGCGAAGAACAAGAGAAGGACGACCAACTCAAGGAGATTCTCAACAATGCGGACCATCCGCTCAAGCTTCGCAAGCTTACTTGGGGCTCCGCTCACGCAGCGTTCTACTGCGACATCCACGAAGATGTAATCCGTCCTTATCTCCCTAAGAAACTGAGGAAGACAGTTTTCGACAACTTCCACTCACCATCGCATCCTGGAGTTAAAGTCACAGCTCGACTCATACACCAACAGTACGTGTGGCCTAACATGAGTCGCGACATCGCCACTTGGTGCAAAACATGCGTAGCTTGTCAACAATCAAAAGTGACAAAGCACAACAAGTTTTTGCCCAAGCATTTTATTACTCCAGATGCAAGATTCGATCACGTCCACTTGGACCTCGTAGGACCTTTCGCCTACAGCCACGGCTACACACATCTCCTCACCATCATCGATCGCTATACGAGATGGCCTGAGGCAATTCCAATTGCTGACACCACAGCAGCAACTGTAGCTCGTGCATTTTACGACAACTGGATTTGCCGCTATGGCGCACCAACAACGATCACCACAGATCAAGGTGCTCAATTTGAGTCCAGATTATTTTCCGAACTCCTGTCAATCCTCGGAATTAACAGGATTCGCACAACGTCATACCATCCTGCTTCCAACGGCATGGTGGAGCGCCTCCACCGAGACATCAAAACAGCTCTCATATGCCACGGAAACAGTCAGGAATGGTTCCGATTACTTCCAACAGTCATGCTGGGACTGCGCACACGCATCCGTCTAGACACAGACGCCAGTCCAGCCGACTTAGTCTTTGGAAAATCAGTAAGAATCCCTGGTGATTTCTCACCCCTCACCAGCGAAGAGCCAAACGTTCGCACATTCTACAACGAATTTCGCGACTTCATGCACCAACTGAGACCAGTCCCAGTTAGCCACAAAACAGCAATCAAACCATTCCTTCATCAAGGCATGGAAACTTGCTCCCACGTTTGGCTACAAGAAAAGCTAATCAAGCCCGCTTTGACTCGGCGTTACACTGGCCCTCACAAGGTCATCTCTCGCAACATGGAGAACCAGACCTTAGTAATTGAAGTCAACGGCTCACAGAAAACAGTGTCTTTGCAACGCGTGAAGCCTGCGTTCATTCTACAAGAGGATCCTGACGGCACTAAGGAAAACACAACACCAGAACCGATCAAGATTCCTCAGCCAACGGAAGTCAACCGCGCTCAACCAGCACCCGGTACTTCCAAATCCACGCAGCTTCCAACAGATGACATTCAACCTGCACCTCTTATCCCACCTACCGAGGATCCACCGGATCAACCTGTTCCTCAACCTCCGGTTCCCAAACGCGTTAGATTCGTTCCGAACATTCTTAAACGAAAAAAGAATGTTGACTCAGTTAAGTCACAAAAACGCGCTCGTAAGAAACACAGCTCTTTTGCGGGGGGGGGGGGGGGGCAGTACCTAATACTACCNTCACAGAACCGAACTTCCAACCAAAGCCTAGCCAAGCTAGCAAAATTTTTTTGTTCTTTGCGTTTAATCTAGTCCTTAACTTTAATATTGTATTATGTACTAGCAAATTATGGAGTCAGATGGAGCGAAACCATCAACACAAACATTGTATTACTTTACGTTACACTACAAGAAAATACTTACGTATAATCATCACACTGTGATTCTAATTCTAGTACTTTTGTAATTCTAAGCTCAAACTCGTTATACGAACATTTAGTTTTTAAGAAAATGTAAATTATTTTTGTAAATACTCTCCAGTCCCTGACAAACTTTTTTTTGTAAAACTATGCAAAATTTTGTTAACTCCTCTCTCTCGCAACTTTACTTAAGTTGACTAATCAACAAAAATGCTTCTCATTTTTTCTTCCTCGGGGGGAGTACTGTAGGTACCCCACCGATAGGTGGCGGCACGTCCGACCACAGAGAGAGAGGGAGGGAGAGAGCGGTTCCAAAAACGCGAAGCAAGACTATCCTGGAATGCTCCTCCTGCTTCAACCTTCGGCAAAAAACAAACATCAGCCTGAAGAGGGAGAGGACATCACCTCCTAAGAGGCAGTGGATAAAGAGGAGTCACGAAATACAACGCAGGAACGAGGCTCGCAGTCATCTGCGGATACGAATGTCATGACTGCCAACGATACATTGTCGGGTGGCCCTATGGCTTGAGCCTAAGATGGCGGAACTTGAGAGTAACCGTGTATCGATATTTGATAAGTACACGGATATGGCTGAGCGGGTCCTACAGCTGGAAGAGCGGCTGCGCGGATCAACCGAGGTAGACGGCAATAATAATGCTAGTGATTTTAGCAATAATAATAATAATATTTTATGTAGTAAAACCGCGGGTGGTATTAATTTTAGTTTAGATAAGGAAAAAGACGGTGATAATAACGCAGCTAGTGTTAGTGAAACTAGCGCTAGCGAGCCTGCTTCTGAGTTTCGAACGCAGAAACGTCGACGTCGAACACGGGGCCCGCGTTCTGCGGGCATCGGTCGCTCAGGATCGGATGGGGTGGGTCAGCATATAGATGTAGTGCAGTCTGGAGAGTCTTCGGCAGATATAATAATTTCGAATGTCTGAAACGGGACAGACGCTCAACATCACCAAGTACTGCATGCCATACTGTTAAAATATATGGTACATTTATAATGTATACTGCCAAGTTCAGGTCAAGTTCAATGTATATGGTCAAGTTCAGAATATATATAGTATGCGCGCTAGAATGGGTGAGCGCGCTAATGAGTGTGTGAGGGGATAAACACATGTAAGTATCCCCTCTCGCGGTACATGCGTGTGAGTCACATGACCACTAGCGGTGCCGAGACTATACGAGTCTCGCACATCGCTCTCTTGGGTTCGAGCCGTCGCAGAATACACATGGTGTGCGCGACGCATGATAGCTGTACATAGAAATAAATAAATCCACATTTGTTAAACCAGTAAATCCTCTCTCTGTTAAACCTTATTTCAACACATACTCGCCACGATTGACACATCCATTACTAAGGATGACATCGTATCGATACGTCCGCTTAGGTCGAAGCTTGTAACTAAACGCGGCCCATCGAAGCCTGGTTTGGGGCATCGCCGATCTCCGTGGGTGGTAAGCCTCTCTCGCCGCGACACGGTGGGAAATATTATGCGTGCGAAGGGCAGACTTGCTGCGTTCAGCGCAAAAGATATCAACGTAACTTTTCTGGCTGAGGAAACGCGTAATTGCTTAATACCAAGTAAAATTTTTATAAATGAACTGTTAACTAAAGATAATTTTGTACGTTTTCATAATCTCAATTGCGCGTGGCTTAGATTTCAAATATATATGGCATAGAGGCGGGCGATTCCTTATCAAGAAGAGAGACGGTAGTAAAACTCGTGAGTTCACCTCGGCTGCGGACCTACACGCTATAGCCGCATCCTATAGCGCTAAATTGATGGTGACAATGGTAATAGTTGCAATAATAATAACATCAGCGCTGGTGATGCTACCACCTCAGACGCAACTAATAATACTGTCAAAAATAGAAAACAATCAGAGCTGAAGTTAAGTAATGCACCAACACCGACTACACCTGGACAAAATTGACTAGACTAGGGGAACAAATACGAGAGAGGCAGGTGGGGAGGCATTAAGAGCGGGCTTCCTGAATGCAACCTCGCTATACGCGCACATAGGGATGTTTAGGCAGTATCTCAAGACTGCTCGTCCCACCTACCACCTCTTTGGCGTGGCTGAGACGCGTTTCGGGCATGAGGTTGATGACGTATTCGCGCGGGTGGACAGTTTCTCGATCTTGCGGCAGGATAGAAACAAGCGAGGAGGTGGTGTAGCTCTGTACATTCGCAATAGCTACAAAGCGACGATCCTGTGCTCGTCACAGTCAGAGGCAGAGGGAAAGCCGGGAATCCCGGAGTATCTGATGTGTAGAGTTCAACAGGGCAAAAGGCCACCAATCTTTGTTGCCGTAATTTATCGTCCACCAGGTGTTTCATTCACTGACAATTCAGAACTGGCGAACGACTTACGCAGATACTCCGTGGGTTACGATTACAGGCTAGTTATGGGCGATTTGAACGCGAATATGTTATCAGCCTCGCATGACGCGGAATTCGTTAGAGACCTTGCCTGCGAATTGAATTTGAAACTAGTAGATCACGGCGCGACTCACCACGTCAGGGATTCCCACACATGGATTGACGTGATCATGACTGACGACGACAGCATAGTGCTGAATGCGGGTAACTGGCGACTTTTCCAAGCAGCCATAACATTATTGACGTTGGGATTCACTTTCAAACAGCAGAACCCCCTGCTCTCAACAACTTTACATACAGGGACTTTAAATCCATAAAGTCAGAAGAGCTCTTATCCCTCTTGGCTGCTTGTGACTGGTCGTCGGTGAGCTGTTCCGACAGCGAAGTTGACACCCGGCTAGAATATTTTAGTCAAAACATCATGACTGTCATTGACCAACTTGCTCCGCTCAAACAATTCAAACCGAGACAGAAAGGACACCCTCCATGGGTCAACGCTGAACTGAGACATTTATACAGCCGACGAGAAGCCTTATGAAGACGATATAATCAAGCCCAACGAGGCACTAGACGACGTGACGACTTATGAACGGAATATCAATCTCTCGCTGCTGAGGCAGAGCAACAAACTAATCAAGCGCGAGAATAATTTATTCAGAATCGAGTCTTTGACGCGCTGGAAAACAATAAAAACGTCTAGAATGAATTACGGAGTCTTGGCTTTATTTCAAAGGCCAAAGAGGATTTACATGGCTTCACCACGGATGAATTAAACACGCATTTCGCTGGGGTATCTATATCTGATGCCGAGCGCGAGGTTGATCTGAGTGGCATCCTGGCCGAGGCTAATGAGGATGGTTTCACCTTTCGTGAAGTCACCTATGCGGACGCGGTCATGGCGGTCGCTCACTTTTCATCTCAAGCGAAGGGGGAGAATGGGATACCTCAGAATGTTATAGCGAAATCCCTCCCAGTACTAGGACATCACCTGGTGACTTTGTTTAATGCCGCCCTCTCCAGTGGGGTCTTCCCCGGTGCCTGGAAGAACGCTCATTTGGTGCCCCTTAAAAAGAAACCAATTCCACCTGCTGTTTCGGACTTCCGTCCAATAGCCCTTTTGAGCTTTCTCTCCAAGGTTCTGGAGAAGATCGTGCATGAACAGATCTCCGAATATCTAGCCTCAAAGAACATTCTTGATCCTTTCCAGACCGGTTTTCAGCAAAACCACTCGAAGCAGACAGCACTGCTAAAACTGACAGAGGACGTCAGGACTGGTATTGACAGCGACAAACAGTTACTCACCATCTTACTACTGTTTGACTTTAGTAAGGCATTTGACAAATCTCAAGTCAAAACGATTATATTGAATTATTTCAACGTATAAGTCAATCGAACTCACGAATCTTATTTCTTACCTCGCAAATTCTTTAGCCGCAAAATAAGATTCTCTCAGGACCATCTTGAGCTCCGATCCGTCTACATTGACGTCACGTAGAGAAATGATTCGAATCATAGTGCTTTACGAATATATAATAAAATCGGAAGTAACGCCAAAGGTAAAAAGAGTGGTGGAGGGGGTACATAAAAAACATAAAAGAGTTCAGTATATCAATTTTATAAAATTTATTTATAAAAACATTAAACAAAGTACATTTTAAAAAAATTCTTAAATAACTAATAGCATAATTGTACGGACACCATACGTGTCACTTATTAACTTAACTAGAAAAAAATACATGTAAGCAAATTAATAGAAATAATGATAATGAATAAACGGAGTAAAAAATTATAAAAAGTTTCAAGCTAATTCCATTATAGATAATAAATGTAGTGACATTTGAGGCAAACAATAAGCAAATAATTCCATTAATACAATATCTAATGAATAAAAATTAAAAGTTGTTGATTCCATGTCGGTTTTAATTTTTTTTCACTTTCTGCTTTTCGTGGAGCACAATAATATACAAACGTTGTAATATCTTTAAGCATATTATTAATTTCAGCTTTATTTTCTTCTTTATCAAGTTCGTTTTTTAAATAACCCAAAAGCAATTCGACTACTTTGTTAACCATAGACGCACATTCTTGTATCATTTTAATTCTTTCGTTGATACACTCACGCACTTGTAACAATCCCTCGAATGTCGATGACTGCATAACGATCGTTGAGTTCAGTTCCATTTTCTTTTTTTTAGTAGCTGAAGTAGATGATGATCCTTCTCCTCCCTCAGAAGTGCTGGTGACCTCCACCGCATCCATAGATTGCGAGTCGTGCGGTAATCCGATGTTATTAAGTTACACAGCTGGTCTTTCCTCGATGGATATCGCCCTCGACCCATAGGGCACAGTGAAAATTATGTCGTGATTAGGTAGTAGTATTCTTGTCGTTTTTCCGTAGAACTGGCAAAACGTATACGAGTTTTTCAAGTACGCGTTTATTGTCGCCGACTGGTCGTCAAAAAGCTGCCAGCTATTTATATCGAATGTTACACATCTTGACCCCGACCACAAAGTTTTACTACGGGTTNTAGCACAAAGTTTTACTACGGGTTTGTATTCAACACTATTGCTACCACTGTTTTCTAAGCCAATCTTTTTAAGCTTGATTTATTAAGCGCGTATGTAGTTGGTAGCAATAGATTTGGAAGTAACTTTGATACTCCCTTTGTAACGCGAGATGAGCTTGCTTGGCTCTCCATTTTAGCGGTTTTAAAAATCGTAGATACGAATAGTGCGGTGACTGACTGGCAACTGTATTGCTATAGGACTACAGAATGCCTTATAAACCTTTCTTCCCACCATCTTCCACTGTGATTCATACACTATCTCGTTGTTTTAACTGGCAAATAACCAATCACATATGCCCCGCTCTGCCTGCAAAGATTCGTAGGGTACAAGTGAGCCGAGGGTTCCAATTTCTTTCTAAGAAGTAATAAAAAAAGACCGGTATCGCTCGTCTATTAATTGCGTGACAGAATCGAGGTCACTTTTCACATTTCAGCATTGCGTAAAAAGATCAAAAGACACCGCCAAATAAAGAATGCTCATTGTTTTATCCGACAAATACCCGCTGTGTCTCCGAAGGGTACAAACGAACTGAAGACTCAAATTTCTTTCTAGGAAAGTAATAAAAATCAACGCTATTAATTATGTGAAAAATCGCGGTCATCATTTATGTCCCGTAGTAAATACGCGCCGCGAAACATCAATAATGAAGAACAAAGAGAAGCTGAAATTCTGATATTATCCCTCATCTGTGACATTATAATCCGGAAGTAATAAAAATCAATGCTATCGTTCACCCGTGACTTACGTAGAGAGAAAATGACGCAAAAGGACTGATGTAACTATAAGAAAAAGGGTAGATGGGGAAATGATCGAAGAAATAACTGACTCGTTTATGTATGATTAAAAATTATTACAAAAATTTATTACAAATAATTATAAAAATTACGTTAGAGTGAGTACATATTTTTACTTAAAACTAATTACATACTTATATTCAGGATACAAATTTAATAATAGGTATACATATTTGATTACAAATAAAACCAGCACCGATTGAACTATCTCTCGGATACATATTAACTCGAATACGACGTCGACGGGTATCTTGTAATTTTTTCAAAACAAATTTATAAAATTTGGCTACTAAGACATCGTTACTACGTGTATTTCGCGTAAAGATGTTACAAAACGAACGTAAATTATAACCGCTAGACAAATGATAAAGAAACATAATACAATATTCTCCACACACTTGCGAATCCATGCTCTGTAATTGTTTCTTATTGCAACGATATCGGACGCAATTATTTCTGAGTCGATCGAGATGATGCCGCGAAACTGGTTCTCCGCCGTAACTGTTGAAGTAGTTTCCATAGCCATTTTTATCGATGTTAATAGCGACCCAATGCGATCCTGGTTTATTCGATGTGTCGATGTTAGATACTATGGCAGCAGAGAGGCTTAATTTTTTTGGTACGTGCTCTGCAGCATAAACGCCAATTGAGTTAGCATTTAAGCCACTTATGGCTTGCATTATCTGTAGCGTATTCATTTTTTATTTGAAATCTATTGTGTCATACTCGCTACTGCTCTCATTGGCAGGAGCATGAGTTGCAGATCCCTCGTTGATTTGGACTTTTTGCTTCCTACTCAAGAGGAAGCTTTGTAATAGTAAAATTTTCAGTTTTGCTAATACATCGTGTAAACTCATTTGGAGGTGTTTGGAGTACGAATCATACGTTTTTAGAAAATGTCCGTGCGGATGGCTGTGTGTGTGTGTGTGTGTGTGCTACCTGTGTGGTGTGTTGTGTGTGTGTGTGTTGTGTGTGTGTGGTGTTTGTGTGTGTGTGTGTGTGTGTGGTGTGTGTGTGTGTTGTGTTGTGTGTGTGTGTGGTGTTGCCCCTCCGGGTGTGTCGTGGGTGTGTGTGTGGTAGCTATACACGCCATAATTTTGGAACCATGCGGACGGATCGTAATAAAATTTGATGCATATATTTTTCTAATTCGTGAATTTAGGTCATTTTTGCTTTTATGTTATGACCATCTTTATGGCCATATTATAGCGCGTTTCTCGTATTTTTGAAAAAATATTTTTGTATCGTTTTATAATGATAGTGAATTAGTATACAATATATCAACATAGGTGTAATCTAAAGAACATAAAATTGTCTACTTTTCCGCAGATTATCTAGATTGACTGATCTGTTCATTTTATATGATATAACAAGGCTAATGTTTTATCGATATAAACGTTATATAACTCAAAAAATAAATAGTCTAATCATGTTTTGAAAAAATTCATGACAATAAAAAACAACGATATCTACTAGTTGTAAAAATTTTAAGCAATTTTGGGGACTAGTTTTTGAGATAAAAATCAAAAACTAAAAAAAATGTTTTTTTTATGTCGTACGATTACGGGAGTAAAAAGGTTTAAATTGAGTTGAAATTCTAGGAAAAGACTGATCTTTTGATCACTTCGGCTAGGTTCTTTTTGTAGCTTATGAAACCTTTTAGTTTAAAAGATATGAATATTCAAATTCTTCAACTCTCACCCTGTATACTCTGTGTGACTGAACATTATTATTTTTGTTAAACCATATAATTTGGTAATTAAAGCTTAGTATATTTTGAGAATTTTCATGGTTTTATAAAATGTCCGTGCAGATTGACTTATAAAGTGTGTGTCTGTGTGTGTGTGTGCGTGCGCGCGTGCGTGCGTGCATGCGTGCGTACGTATACTGTTATAATTCTGGAACTACGTGATCGATCGTAATAAGATTGGACGTGCATATATGTTTTCTGATTCTGAATTCGAGTAAACCTATCCTTTTAGTATCGAATAGTAGCGAATATTTAAATCAAAGAATGAGTTGATTGTTCCATGTAATTATCTTCCACTAGCAGAATAGGAGGAAGCTAAGTGCCAATGACTTGGCAGCGGTTTTATATTCGTCACAAAACCCATGCATATCAATAACAAAATCCATTTTTTTCGTTGAAAATAACTACGTCGATAATCTATTGCTACGACTGGAGGTTCTATGGTGCGGGTAGCAACGCTTTAGGTGGACTGTTTTCATAAACTTATGTCCCAAGCCTTATTATACTCATATCCCCTCCACGGAGATTTTTCTCTCGCATCAAGCACTAAAATCAGTTATGATTTGCCTACTGGAGTCTATTTCCAAAATGTTATCGTATTCGGCATACACAATTCAATTTATGGTGGAGGCTACGGCCTCTTCGAAACCCACTTCTATGCGTAAACTACCGGAACGCACAAGATTCCATTGTGTTGCACAATGCGCTGACAGATCTGGTGTAAGATCAAAGGCAGTGAGAAAATAGCCTTTTGCATAATTGTAGCGATCTATTCCAAAATCCTCGTTAAGAAAATGCACCCCTGCACCAGAGAAAAGTGTGTGAAAAGCTTCAATATTTAACCGACCTGCACTTCCTGAGAAGCGCGGTTGTAATGGTCTGCTTGGGATTTGCACTCCGTCGACATAAAGTGAGAGATAATTAATCGAAAATGTNACGAAAATATTGAAAATTAAACGGATTAAATTTACGATTTCCATTAAATGCTCTGTTATCTACAAATTCAATAATTATACGTTTAGGAAGTTGACCAAGAATGACATTGTCGATTGTATCTCCGAGAATCCCCGCGTGAAGAGTGAAAGATTTTACCTCTACTCGAGTAATCGGGTATTTTGCAGTTGTCTTAGATAGTGCGTTGGCGTGCGCAAGTAAAACGCCGGGATTGATTTTAACACGGCGAACAATAAGCGATGCCTCTTTTATGTGTAACTTAAATTTATCTTCATTGGAAGAATCCATTAAGCAAAAAGCATCTTTGCTTCTCACTAAGCGTACCCTCATCTCCACACCGTTAATTAACATTTTATCTTGATTAAAAATGTCACAATGGAGGTGTCCAATGCAGTCGAAATACTTACCGCCTTGCGTATTTACGATTATTGAGTCCTTTGTTAACTGGAGACGGTGATTTTGCATCCGGTGCTGCATCGAAAGCACCTGCTGTATCATCATACCACAGACTAGACGTTAATAAAGATTGTTTAGCTGCAGGAGAGTAGTTCAGTAATGTTTCTATATAGGCTCTATATGGATACGCATTATTCGGTGGTGACACAAGTTTTTGATTCAAAAAAACATCCACTTGATTAAACATAGAATGAAGAAAATTATTAATCGGGGCCACTCTAGCATTTTCAATATCTGTCTCAGCCACAGGTGTAATTTTTGCTTGAATATAGAGCATAGTATGTGCGAGATCTATGTAATGCTCGCTTGCACTGGGTACTACAAACTCTAAGGGGGCATCACTCTCATCATTCAGCGATGAAACAGGTTTATAATGCAAATATGTACTATTCTCTATCGATGTTTGTGTAGCCGGGAGAGAAAAAAATATCCAATTCGCTCGGCATACATTCCGACGAGTGCGAGTGTAAAAAAGCCATTATTTTACCGTGGCCCGAATATATCGGTTATATTTCTATAAGTCAATGAGTTTTTCTTCTTCTTTCTTCCCCCCGCCGATCGAACCGCCTTTTTTTTCTTCTTCTGTTGTCGCTTAACAGTAGTAGTCTATGTACGTTTTTTACGACGCGTGCTACCTGAAGCACGCTTCTTCGTTGACTGACGGTGGCGCTTCGAAGGTCGTGACTTATAACCCTCGCCTTTCATCATATCCGCAACTTTATTGGCGGCTTTTCTCTTTAGATTTTTACCAGACTCCGTAGCGCGGTATTTAATAGCCTCTTTGAAATTTGCACCGTTATTTGCGACGTCATCTAAAACATTAATACCGGCGCGTACAGCCTCTTTACCTACTGCTTTTGCTCCAGATGTAATATATGGTAAAATTCTACGAAATAAACCTCCAAGCCACGTCCCCACACCACGACCCCGTTGATATATAGCGCCTGAAAAGACGTTTCGGACGCCACCGCCACCGCCTACTTGCTCGTTGTAATATCACATATAGTGACTCATGTTTTATTATTAATTATAGATTTCGTTTGAAATGAAGTGTAACCGTTAACGTCCCGTACTCAAATGGTATACGGTTACCATGTTGGTCTCTTATATCAATAATAACCGAGCGAAAACTATGATGTAGCAGACGTATGTAATGTATATGTGCAAAATTTCTCATAACATTAGCACCGAATCTATATCTAGAATTATCTAAAGATACGATGCGCAAGAGAGCGGCTTGTGTATCACCTACTGTATACGGCTCGCATATGTCGGTGTATATATATATATAGCTGATCAGCTATAGCACGAGGAAGCGAAGCTGGTCGATTAGCTAGCTTCAGAACGCTTCCCAACGGGGAAGTTACAAATATACCATCCTCTCTTGATTCAGAATCTTCGAAACCAAATATACGACGTAATTTTTCGTTCAACATAAGGTAGTTTTGTTGGATACATTTACATTTACGTTGCAAAAGATAATAACCTTTTTGAAAATCCGCAGGAATTATCTGTAGATGGTCGCGAATCCCTAACGAATTATTTATTTCTTTGGCTAATTCGTCAGTATTTTGGTAAATACCGTGTGCAAAAAAAATGTATCAACTGGATCTGTAATGTCAAGTTGAAAAGTATAAAATGCTTCTGATTCTTGTATATGTGTAAACTGTACATGGTACATGAATTTCTGCTAACCCTTCACACCAATCGCCACTCAGTCTTACTTCGCGAGAGAGCTAGGTCGTAAAACAACTCGTTGTATTATCACCGTAGTACGTCATACTACTATTACTAGGTAATACTAAATAAAACTCTTCACTGTTTATATCCATTGCTTATCTTTTATAATTAAATTTTCTTAAGTTCAGACTCTTTTATCCAAGAGTTAAATTTATCCGGATATCCTAACCACTTTACTAACACCTGTTTTTTTATCCACGTCCTTTTGTACGAATGATACGATCAATTTTGAATTGCTCATCATTTTTCATATGATTTTTTCCAAGTACTAGTTCTTGCGGATAGAAAAATCCATCGATGATTTCACCATTTAAGTCTTTCAAAATATATGTCTGTAGATTTTGACGTTTTGAAACACGTTTAATCTTGAATATTTCTTCGCTATAGTTTTTTTCATAACCCTTCTTGAAATTTTTCATGCGACTGATACGAACATACGAACCGGGTGTGTATTTTATACCTACCGTACTCAACGCCCTCTTTCTTTTTCCAACACTTTGCAAAAATGCTCGTTTTTTTAAATTTTCACGCGCTTAATAGCATTATACAAATTAACTTCCGATGGCTTCATTCTGATTCCACTATGAAATGTGTGATTGTAAGCATGTAACATTTTTTGAATAACATCGATATAACGTTTAGTATTTTTATGCGAAAAATAGCGTGACATGCGTTCTCGTATTGGTCTATTTAACCTCTCCACAATTGCTGCTTTAATATCGGGATTGCGGGCAGTTCTAAATTGAATATTGTATTTTTGTAAAAGATTTTGAAATGCCAAACCGATGAATTCCTTGCCTTTGTCAGATTGTAAGCAGAGAGGTATACGCCCTTCAAAACGCTTAAGAATCTTTTTGAATGCTTCGTGTATGGGACAAGACTAATGTCCAGGGTTTAAATAAACTATAAAAACTATTGTCGATCTTGAATCAAACTTTATTAATGAAGTCTAACAAAAAAGGTCCTTGCACGACCTCTTGCTCTGTCGAGTCGCCGCTGCCAACTGACGTAACGCGCATTAGTCGCCGCCGAAAACTCGGGCCCGCTAAAACAAAGGGCTTTCCCGAAGACCACCGAAGGGACTCGAAGCAGTGCGAACGCTCCTCTATATCTATATCTACGAGCGCAGTCACATTCCCCGTGCAAACGCTTCCCACCACTCGTCCATTTGGCCTGACAGTCACAGATCAGCCTAGCGACTTCTCTGCACCGTGTTGATCTTCACAACTGCGGAGTAAAACTCCCTATGTGAGATCTGGCAGTCTAGGAGCGATTAAAAATCACTCCTAACCGTGTTGGCCTGACGCCACGAAAAGCACCACCAATTCGCGTTCATATGATTCAAATGGCTGGGAAACGTTTGCTGAACTATTGCAAAATGAATAAATAAATATTCATAAATATCAACGCGTCGCACTTGCTCTTTTCCCTGATTACCCCTCGTTACGTCCGGAACACTTCGGCTACGTTCTGTGCCGTCTTGTCTCGCTGTGGCTCTACCCATGCTTTTGTAATGAGTGTGTATATAACGACTAGCAGATAACAGTAACCGTCGTTATAATCTTTCAGAGAAGTCAATTACATTAAATCACATTCCCACAAATCATCAATATTCGAAACGTTATATTGCAATCTAGGAAATTTTCGATGCACTGGTAGATGAAATGTATATGCGTCTTGATTGCTAAGCCAACCATAAATTATTTCTTTCTCTTTTTTATTATCTAAGGGTTTTCCTCTCTTGTTGACACGTATCAGATTTCGTGCACCAGCATACCCCGCCTCGTGCGAGGGATCGTAAAATTGCTTCTCATATTTCATTTTAATACACCCATGCTTAGCCATTTATTCATAGCTCGTGCCCTCGTCAATACAGGCGTTGGTGATGGTGGTAGTGGGGGATATTCGAATTCTTTCAATGATGTCTCGTTCGCTTTTTAGGCACGGACCGCGACACGGAAGTGCCTTATAGTTTCGTGTGCGAAAAATGTGTACCATGCGATATCTCGCACAATTTTCGACCGATCGGGCTGAAATTTTAGGAAAAGTCTCCTTTCGGAAAAGCCAAAAAACTATTTTTTTTTAACCCGATCCTCTACGTCGTTTTGAAATGCGGGCACAATTTGTTTAGATTTTATGGATTTTTACGTGTATTTCCAATAAAAATTTTGGTGTTACATGATTAACTCTGAGAGATTTCAGTCAATCGGGCTAAAAATTTGTGTGTGGACTCCTCTTATAATAGTAAGCTGACAGTTCTATTTTGGGCTTGATCCTGCATGTATACGCAGAATGCGGTCACCTCCAAAAATCGCTAAAAACGGTTTTTTGGCTCTAACTCGAATTCTAAGCATTCTACAAAAAAAAGTTAAATGGAAAAGTTTAGATCTTTAAAAAATACAACTTTTTCCCATTGACATCAAATCATGAAAATGCTTCTAACTCGAGTTTACAGCCCAAAATCGCCTTTTTACAGCTAAAAAACCAATTATTTGCCATAAAACTTTGCGGATATACGTTTTACATGAAAATGTTAAATATAAAAGTTGTAAACATTTTCAAGATACAACTTTTTACTGTGGCAAACATTATTTTTAACACTTTTTGACATACGCGCTATGTAAATCTTTACTACGCTAATTAATAATATGCTTCTGTTTCAAAATAATAATATTCTCTTCAAAGTATAATTTCTTGCTGCAACTGCTTGGCATTGTTTCGTTTTATTTTGTACCTGAAAAAAAGAATAAAATTAAAACCAAAAAATCCTCTGCACCTAAATAATATTAAAGTAAAACGATTTATGATCTGCATCTTAGAAGCACGGTATCTGCAAAAATATAAATTACATCAATTACATGAAATTATTCAAATTATATAGAAAATATTGTATCTGAAAGTTACACAGTAATGAAGCTCCATTATTATCGATGATCAGGCATATGACCAATGCCCTTGATGCTACTGCTCCTCATCCAGCAGACCATGATATCTCCAGTTGCAGTATGATTTAAACACTAAAAAACAAAAGAAATCATATTAAAAACTCATATCAACAAACAATTATTCAACTCACTGATCTCACCTGATAAAAAAACTGATCCGTTAATAGTAGTAAGCAGTATTCCGGAGTCTTGATGAAGCTTTCTTCCAACTCCAACATTTTGATGGCTCAGATGCCGACAACAATATCTTCTGTCGTACTCCTGTGCATGCAGTAGTAAACTATGATGCCAAAAAATTCAGCATTACTCGTACACCTAGATATACAGGAAAATATGTTACAAACTTTTTTCGCATAGTTTATATTTACAAATAAAAAACTTAGCAGTATATTGATAATAATCACTGTTAAGATACCCGTAAGCAATAAAAGATATCTATTTAGAAAACTTAGAACATGTATAAAGTATTTTAAATCAAAACCTATTAAAGATTCAATATTAATTAAACATACAGTACGAGTCATTGTAATTTTTGGATATTACCATGTAGAATAGTACAAACCCATCTCCAGAGCCGTATTAAAGTGGTTGAAGTATCCAAGAACATCAATCAATACTCCCAGCAAGCATGAATCCAGCTCCAAGATCATCTCGACATGGTTTAAGCAGCCAGCTACGCCAACCAGGACTGTCAGAAAGCAAGAATACGGGTCCATGGTCAATTTCAGGTGGTTCAAGCAAATAGCAACGTCTCGAGGACATCCAGAAAGTTCGAAAATAGCTTCAAGATTGTTAGATCAGCCAGAAACACCAAGCAGTACGAGCAGATAATGTTGAAGTACCCGGAGACGCCAATCAGCACTGCAGACAGAGTAAATCTAGCTCCAAGGTCATCTTGATGTAGTGGCAGAAGTCAACAACCCAGCCTACACTACTTAGATGGTATGAATCAGTTCCAGAGACACCTTGAGGGTTTTGAAGTAGCCAGCAACGCCAAGCTACACCACCCAGATAGTGCGAATCAGCACCATGGTAGTGCTTACATGGTCAAATTGGCAACGATAAATACTAAATTCTCTGTCCTCTGATACCAATGCCGTATAGCTATCAGTAGGAGACATCAGAATTACAACACAATGTTTCAACTCTAAAAACAGATCACACAATCACATAGTCACTGATTTCACTGCACATAACACAATAAATACCTGTTTTCAAAATAATGAACACAAGAACACAGCAATACTTTTTGTGGAACTGTGTGATGCTAAATCGTCACCTAGACAGCATTTGACAAGAAATATACATCAGCACAACAGTAGAATCAGCAGGAGCAGCAGCAGGAGTAGTCACAAAAACAAAAGATAACCTCCAAACAAAAATTCAAGTTTCTTGTTGGAGCTACATGTCTTTCTATACTGTAGCACTCCTTGATGAACTGACACTCACACATTGCATCGTCAGTGCCATTGTGGGTGCATCACTTTTGAATACTTTTTGCACCGTCTTACAAAGCACTAATCGCGAGCAGCTGATCCGCGAGCGGGATCGTGGTGAGCAGAGGTTGCTTGTAAACACATATAGGCACCATAGTAGCACTTCTGTTCTGATTTTAAAACTACATATATCACTGCTGCATCGCGTCGTCGTTTCCGTTTTTCACTACGCACTCACTTATATCGCCGAAAAGTTAAACAGAGCAAAACATTGTGGTTAGCAGAGGCCGAAAGGCTATATCGAAACGTCAAAACACACGGCAGAAGGCTACAGCGTGTGCATGTCGCCGACCGGTCGCCAGATCGATGCGCACAATGTATGCGCAGTGGTCGAGCTCGCTGCCTCGCTTCGACAGAGCCAACAATCAGCTGTTCGGCTTTGCTTAGCTGATAATAATGTGACGTACTATCGGTACTTCGACGTGCGCTCATGCGATCATGCGCGTCGTGTCACAGCTTCTGTGTTTCGTCGCGTAGTGCCGAGCGGCTTGCACTTTATAGCGACTTGAGCGTGGCAAGGAGGGAGAGCAAGTGGAGTCTTGATCGGACTCCTATACAGGTGTATGAGAATAGATGATATTATTATATTTATTTAATAAAAGGAACTTACCTTGTAGTCAGTTGAGTACTCGTGGCGGCCAATGTATTTTACGAATTGGTATGCAGGAGTTGTCTTTATAAATAATTATATAACTGGATAATCTAGTATAATTGAAATATTTATTTAATTCACTTATTTCTCTAATACATGTACTTTCACGGTAGTACTACTGAATTGAATTGGAATAACCACTGGTTAATATCTAAGAGTGCGCTTTAGTAGCGGCACCAAGCTAATATAATATTTCTAACGTAGTAAAATATATGACAGCTGCTCTCGGCAGCAGGACCGCAACTATAAGATTCCACTTAAAGACTGAGCGCGCTCGCTAGCCATCGATCCGCTTTTATTAACTTTGTTTTTCCTTATTTGGGATACCAAGTAATAAACTAGAAAAATTTTGGCGTACTGAGAAAGATGTTTAGAGATCAAGCTACAGCGGCAGGTCGTAAAAGTGATTGCGCCGCAGCGGTATAAAGAAGCGATCTGTAGCGCAACTCCTTATCCTAAACTATTAAGAGATCATAGATCGTCGGCCGAAAATTGAATCTAGGCCGGTGACTCACGTACGACGTATTACGGAAATCGTCGCACGTGTCAATGTCATTTACATGCGGAATCATTATTTTCAGGGATCGATGTGGGCGGCTTAATTAAGGGCTAGTGATTAAATTGTACAGGTGTTGTGTGAAATTTCTATAAGTGAAAATTGGAAAATTTCGCGGTATATTACAATAAAACTAATACTTTTTCTGCTTAAATTATGTAATAAACTATCTTTGCACAAAATTCATAACTTTAGGAACAGAATGGAATTCGGTTTGTTAAGCTTGACGTCACAGATTATATATAAACGAATGCATTTTCCACCAATAGGATAGTTCCGAATTTGGCCACTTTATGGAATTTCACGTGTATAATTTGAATTAAAGAACTATAAAAAAATAATTTTTTGTAATCTTACGAAATAATACTGGGTTTTCAATTATATTTAAAATAAATATCGTTGCGATTAAAAAATACACGTTAAAATTTGTATATCAATGTCTATATTCCAAAATCAACAATATTGAAAATCATGAGTCAAAAACTAAAATAATTATAAAATTTTCAAGTTATTCATGCCCAAAACATTTTTGATTGTATACGAAAAAGATAAAAAATGTATGTTTTTTCAGACAGCGAGCGCTCAGCGCGAGCACCCGGCATGGCGAGCGCGAAGCACGAGCATCGGAGGTCGTGCCTTATGCGAAGCGATGCAAGACGGCAAGCCACATAGCGGCCGAGGGCCGCGTTGTGGCGCGCTAGTTCAACTTGATCTCGCTTTTTTCTTAAAGCAGCGTTTCTTGTAAGCGCGGGTGATGCCAATGACTCTTGATTATACTCTGCCTTGTTTAATCGACGCTTAGCAGTTTTTAAAGGTGCAGATAGTATTTGCGCAATTTTTAGAACGTCAGTGTTACCAACCAAACTGCTCGGTGTATCTGAGGTTTTAATAAATTTTGCAAACTCCAGACGTCCAGCAGGGAGCTCGTCCTCATGTTCGTTCTTTTAACTTTTATTTTTAACAATATAATTTAGAAGTTCTATAATATTTGCTCGATCAATTTTTCGTCCATCTAACGTGATCGTACCTACATTATCCCATTTAAGCCGTTGTGGTGCAACCATTTTCCAGTGCCGTAACAGAAGTCTTGCTTTTTTTTCGTAGAGTTTGGGTAAGCTCTCTACTATATCGTCATCAGTGAGTGGTGTTAGTGATGCATCGATTTCATCGAGCTCGTGTTCGGCGTCTCGTTCAATAATACGTTCATGATCTTTGAAAAACAAATATCGTCGTAAAGTTTGTAAATAATTAAGACATTTTTCACGCTCATTAATATTGTTTTTGGAGTGTAAAATTTTGTGCATTTCTGCATCTAATCTAGATAAATTATCACCGCAAGTTTGCACTGAGTTTTCGTTAGCACAATTATTATTATTATCAACAATCATTTCTGATGAGCCTATCCGTGAAGACGCAGGTTGCTGTACTGTTAAAGATTCGTTCGTGGGTAGACGATATTGTTGCTCAAACCGCTCTTCTGGTACAAGAATCATTTTCCGCGCTCGTTCCATTATTCACTTCTGAATAATTTTGAGATCAGTGTACTAATTATAGGTGCTAGCAATAAAGGTAAAAAACCACCACCACTTTGTAATAATATTTGCTTTCTTTTCTGCCAACCTACACTGCTAGATGCTCTCCTTGATGGGTTTGAGCAAGTTAATTTTCGTAGTATGTGCTTATGCTTCTTTAATTAATTTTTTTCACTCTTTTTGAGTTCAACAACACCATGCAAAACGTTTAGAATACACTCGCAAATACACTTTATAGTAGTTTTATCGAACGATTGAAGCAACGCTTTACGTGATTTGCAATCGCTACAGTGTTTAAGAGCATAGAGGAGTATAATGCGTTCTTTTTTGTGATGTGTCAGCCAACTGGTGAAAAGGACCTACTACAAGGCCTTGATGTAGTCGCAACCATTGTTAATGTAAGACTATGATATATATAGCCGTTAAACTAATTTTATAACTACTTTAATGCTTTACCCTACTTTAATGTTTAACGAATTTTGAGATATTTCGGGATATAAACGTAATGTAATTTATCATCGGGAAATATACAACTGCGTACGCGGTATTCATCTAAAGCGTTTTGCGAAAGATCAAGGAAATGATAAGAGTGTGGATTTTTAGTGGCATCAATGTGAGCCTCCTGCAAAAATTTAGGATCTTCGGGGTAAACTTGCCTAGCCAAATGTTGTATTTGGGCGCGGTCGCGTGGATTTTTAAAAAGAACCATATATTTAGTATTTAAACTTATATCGCGTTGGACTTTACCTTGATGAAACATATTTTGCGTTATGAGACAAACAGATGTATTCCGATGATGACTGTCACGCGTGAAAAGATCTAAAATTACATCGCTCGACGATGATTCTCGCATTAAATCGTCAAGTATGATAAGTTTCTTCTTATGATTGTCATTCGAGTAGTCTTTTGGCTGTGGCATCCCTTGTAAAAATTCTACTTGTACGTTGCCTGCGGTACCACCTGGCTTGAGTTGTGTGCGGTAGGAACTTTTTCCTAGAGTTCTTCTTGCCATTCGGTGTAATAAAATAGTATGCGATCAAAGTGAATATTACACATTTCATTCAAGTGGGTGAGACATTTTTTCACAAATAGTGTTTTTCCGCACCCTGTCGGCCCACAGATGCAACAGGTAAAAGGGTGTTACCATCGTGTAACCATTTTTATAACTGATCAAATTTTAAACAAACCATAACTATTATAAGAAGATACAGGCATACAATAACGTTCTGTGTGCGCGCGCAAGAGGAGACGTTGAGAGAGATTTAGATTTAGATTTAGATTTAAGTGTTTTATTACTGTACATTATGTTGTACAAATAGTATTATAGAAAATATTTACAGATTAATTACAAGTTTGAGCGATAGATGATTTGAAGTATGTTAAGTAATGGTGGTGAGATGAGATAGCGAAAAGTTATGAATGAGGTGTTTGTGTGATAGTTACTATTGTTTGTGAAGGTGTTTGAGAGAATGTTGCGAATTTAGTTGCTTCTCTGTTCTTCTTGAGCGAAAAAGTATTGTCTAGCCTGCGTTTTGAAATAAGAAGTTGAACTATTGTTACGTAAGTGAGATGGTAGGGAATTCCAGAGATATGAGGCGCTGATGTGGAATGATTTCCTCAGCGTCTCTGTGGCGAAGGGGGGGATGTCTAGAGGACTCACTTCACCCCTCACTGGGCGGAGGGCGACGTGGAAGTTAAAATAGGCTAAGATATAGGATGGTACAGCAGTATTAAATAGTTTTCTTAGAAAACAAGCCATAAAGTACTTCCTACGTCCGGCGGTGGTGAGCCAGCCGAGCTCACGCCTGTAAGGAGTGATGTGCTCATCCCTTCTTACACCATAGATGTAACGAATTCCTGTATTTACCAGTCTCTGTAGTTTGAGGTCTAGTTCTTTAGTCAAGTCACAGTATACCAGTGAACAATAGTCAATGATGGGAAACAGGAGAGCCTGCACAAGATGTTTGCGCAGTCTAAGGCTAGTGCTTTTTCGAAAGAAGTTTAGACGGTACATTAAAGAGTGAGCACGTTTGCATATTTGCTTGACATGCTCTTTCCAGGTTAGCTTCGAATCTAGCAATAACCCGAGACTGCGCACGGATGATTGATACTCGACCCGGGCTCCTCCTATGTTTATGTAGGTGTTAGCTACAGTTGGTAAAGAGTTTATGTAGTAAGGGGAGCCCAGGACGATCGCCTGAGTTTTGCTGACGTTTAACTTCAAAAGATTTTGTGCTGCCCAGCCTGAAATCCTCTCGGCATTAGCTGTCATCCTAACGGAACAGGAATCTAGCTCCTCGAGGGGGCATTGACAGTAGAGAGAGAGAGAGAGAGAGAGAGGGGGAGAGAGAGAGAGAGAGAGAGAGAGAGAGAGAGAGAGAGAGTGGAAAGTCAAAAAGGCCATGATATAAGAGGGCACAGCTGTGTTAAATAATTTTCGTAAAAAGCAGGCTGCGAAGTACCTCCTACGTCCGGCGGTGGTAAGCCATTGCAACTCACGTCTGTAAGGGGAGATGTGCTCGTAAATCCCCTCATAAATGCCCTCCTTNAGTAACGCATTCCAGTATTTACTAGTCTCTACAATTTAGTATCAAGTTCCTGTGTTATGTCGCAGTATACGAGTGAGCAGTAGTCTATAATTGGAAATAGGAGCGTTTGCACGAGATGCTTGCGCAGCCTGAGATTGGTGCTCTTCCTAAAGAAATATAGCCTGTACATTAATGAGTGAGCACGCTTACATAGTTGTGTAACATGCTCTTTCCACGTTAGTTTGGAATCAAGCACCAATCCCAGATTGCGCACAGATGATTCAAAATCGACCCGGGCTCCCCCTATGTTGATAAAGGTGTTAGCTACAGTTGGTAAGATGTTGATATAGTAGGGTGAGCCCAAGACGATTGCCTTAGTTTTGAGGACATTAAGTTTGAGGTCATTTTGCGCAGCCCAGCCTATTATCCTGTCGGCGTTAGCACTCATCTTGGCAGAACAAGAATCAAGCTCCTCCAGGTGGCATTGGCTGTATATTTGCAAGTCATCCGCATAGATTAGATGGGATACATCAGAATCTAGGCAGAAGCCGATGTCATTGATGTACAACGCGAAGATCAATGGACCTAGAACAGATCCTTGTGGCACACCGATGTTAAGGGGGCGAAAAGTGGAAGGAGGATAGCTTTCTGAGGAGCCTGACGTAACACACAGTGTCAAACGCCTTGCTAAAGTCAAAGAGAAGAAGAAGCGTGACCTTTTTTCTGTTTATACCAAGCCTGATATCATCAGTCAGCTTAATCAAGCCAGACTGTGTGCTGTGGCCAGTGCGGAAGCCAGTTTGTAGATCGTCAAGGAAGAGTCTTGATTCGAGGTACTTAGTGACTTGCCTATGCACCAGCCACTCCAGCGCCTTGGATAAGAAACAGAGGAGGGAAATCGGCTGGTAGTTAGTCAGGGCTGACCTTATTTAGTGCTCGCACCAGCAACAGCTTCCAGGCAGAAGAGAAGCGAGCCTCGCTCAAGGACAGGTTGAAGATCCGACATAATAAGGGAGCGAGTGTAGGCAGTGCTTTGGAAATAACAACCTGTGGGATGCCGTCGCTGCCTCTAGCCTGGGTGCTGAAGTGATTTACAGCAGCTAATATATCCGATTCCGTTATAGTCCTGAAATTGAAGTGCTCAGGAAAATCCATACTCTCAAGAACTAGAAATTGAGCTAAAGTGCTTGTTGAGGTCATCTGAGCAGAAGCAAGAAGGAGTGGATGCCTTGGAAGTGGTTATTCCAAGGTTCTCAAGCTCTCTCCAAATTTCAGCGACATCAGTCAGGCTTGACAGGCGTGAATAATAATAATTCAGCCTGGCTTCCTCGACCCGTCGATGAGCTTCGTCCCTTGCTAGTCGGTAAAAATACAGATCCCAGGGTAGACGAGTTCTTCGAAAACGCCTGNAAATTCCTTTGTAGTTTCTGTAAGAGTATGTATGAGGTACGTAACGTGGAATCTGTACGTCGAGAGTGGCCGTGATGAGGTCATGTCCGTTGATGAATGGGGTCTCTGTCTTCCAGTGTGAGAGCAGGCGATTCATCGATTAAACAGAAATCAAGCCAGGTGTCAGATTCCTTTTTATGGTGAGTAGTACCATAGGGAATCGATTTTAGGGAGTTTTCCTCAATGAGAGCCCTGATGAAGTTGGCATCTTCAGATGAGGAAAGTTGGTTGGAGTTAAAATCACCCATAATGACCTTCGTTGAGTAATTGTGCATAAGGGTAGTGAATTGTTCTACGAAGTTAGAGCCTTGGATGAAAGGGGCATGTGGTGGACGGTACACAACTCCCACGAAGATGGGTGGTACTCCCTTTGCAGAGATCTCACAAAAGAGATATTCCGGTTTACCTGGCTTGCCGGACCAGTCGCCGTCCGACGACGAAATAACACTAGCTGTCAATGAATAATGGATGTAGAGGGCCACACCTCCACCGTTCCCGTTTCTGTCGCGTCTGTATAATATGCAATTATCCAGTGCAGGGATCGATGTTATCTTGTCACAGAGCCAAGTTTCAGTTACAGCTATTACGTGGAAGGGAGAACGAGTGGACAGGAAAAGTCTGACAATCTCAATGTGACCCGTTAGTGAATTCGCATTGAAATGGCAGACCCTTAGACCTTCAGACAGAGTTACCTTGGAGGTAGATGAAGATGTGGCGGACGATGTCGATGATGACGGTGGTTGAGGTGCAATAAGGTGTGTGTGTTGGAGTCTTCTGGCGGCGTTCGGGCTAAAAACAGCATCCAGGTCAGCCTCGGTGTTGATGATGATGGCCCTCTCCTCTCGTCGTTACTGGAACGGATGAGGACCCTTCCATTCCTCACGTAGGCCTTGTGTCCCGGCCTCTTCTTGACCTCCGCCCAAGTCCTAGCTCGAAGCTTGTGCACATCTGGAGGAAGCAGCTCATTGATGTTAATGAGTCCCTGGTTGTCTAGGACTGGAGCTCTAGCTTCCTCCAGCAAAGCTGCGTCAAGCTCGGAGGTGCGCAGTTTGCGCCTCCTAGCCTTCGCCGAGATGGTAGATTTCACGAGCGCATGGGATGAGAGAGAGAGAGAGAGAGAGACAGCAATTGGTGGTAGTCTGCTGTCTGCAGTCAAGGTGGTAGGGACTGCATTGCGTTTTCCCATGACTCTGGCACCAGTGATGTCCCTCTTAAGGACCGTGGGGTCGAGCGTGGAGATCACTGTGTATGCTAGGAGGCGCAGTGATGTTTCCTGCGTATATTGTAGGACAGATATAAGAATGTACCTCGACATGCTTCCCTGCTACCTCTTTATTTCGGCCAGCTCGCTGCGAATGTTGGCAATGACAGCCGATTTACTGGCCATGGGAACGGCATTATGCGGTGGTTGTTTACCCGACAAAAGCCGTTCCAGCGTCCCTTCAGCTCAGTGATAGAGGATTCGGCATTTTCCATGCGAGTCGTGAGCTGAGGCAGAGCATCGAGGACTTTCAGGCGCTCTTCGATGGGGGCCAGCCTGGTCTCGATCTTTGAGACCCTTTCGGACATGGTGTTTTGAGTCCTAAGGGCCTCGTCCTGCGTGCGGCGAATATCAGCGAGCGTCTCCATAATGCTCTTCAGCGAGCTCTCAATCGTCGTGGCACTCTTGGCCTTGGTGAGAGAGAGAGAGAGAGAGAGAGAGAGAGAGAGAGATTTAGATTTTAGATTTAGATAAGTTTTATTTCTGTACATTATGTTGTACAATATTACAGTAATAGTAAAAGTAAAAGATAATTTAGACTAATGAGATTATATATGAGAGAGATGAGTGAAAGTGAGTTTTGAATGGATGAAGGGTGCATGAGTTTATGAATGCTAGGAGTTTTCCTGCGTGAAGAAATACAGCTTGGCTTTAGTTTTAAAATGAGTAATAGATTTAATGTCACGAAGATGAGATGGTAGCGAATTCCAAAGGTATGAGGCGCTGACATGAAATGAATTCCTCAGCATCTCCGTGGCGAAGAAGGGGATGTCCAGGGGGGTCACTTCACCCCTCACAGGACGGAGTGCGACGTGGAAGTCGAAGAAGGCCAATATGTAAGATGGTGTAGCGGTGTTAAAGAGTTTTCTCAGAAAACAGGCCATAAAATACCTCCTACGTCCGGCAGTGGTGAGCCATTGCAACGCACGTCTGTAGGGGGTGATGTGCTCGTCCCTCCTTACACCAAAGATGTAACGTATTCCTGTGTTCACCAGTCTCTGTAGTTTAGTGTCAAGTTCTTGAGTAAGGTCACAGTAGACTTGGTTGGTGCTCTTTCTGAAGAAGTACAGCCTATACATTAGTGAGTGAGCACGTTTACACAGTTGTGTGACGTGCTCTTTCCAGTTCAATTTAGAATCGAGCACCACTCCCAGACTGCGCACAGACGATTGATATTCGACCTGGGCTCCCCCTATATTGATAGAGGTGTTAGCGATATTTGGTAAAGCGTTAATGTAGTGGGGGGAGCCCAGGACGATCGCCTGTGTTTTAAGAACGTTTAGCTTTAGATGATTTTGTGCAGCCCAACCTGTAATCCTCTCGGCGTTAGCTGACATCTTCGCGGAACAAGAGTCGAGCTCCTCAAGGTGGCATTGACTGTAGATTTGCAAGTCATCCGCGTAGATGAGATGAGATACATCGGGGTCCAGGCAAAAACTGATGTCATTGATGTACGGGGAGAATAGCAGGGGACCCAGAACAGATCCCTGCGGTACTCCTGTGTTGAGAGGGCGAAAGGTGGAAAGTTCGCCGTCATCACCAATGACTGCCTGTTTTCTGCCTGTAATATATGAGGCAACCCAGCGGATAACTTGCTTAGAGAAGCAGAAGTGTGTCAGCTTATGGAGAAGTTTGACGTGACATACAGTATCAAAGGCCTTACTGAAGTCGAAGAGAAGAAGAAGAGTTACCTTCTTGTTATTAATGCCAATTATTAATGCCTGACCTCGTCCGTTAGTTTGAGTAGGCCGGACTGAGTACTGTGGCCAGTGCGAAAACCAGTTTGCAAATCGTCCAGAAAAAGCCTGGATTCAAGGTATACAGAGATTTGCTGATGCACCAGCCACTCCAGCGCCTTTGACAGAAAGCATAGTAGGGAGATCGGACGATAGTCAGTTAGAAATGTAGGAGGGCTGACTTTGTTTAGTGCATGCACTAAAGACTTTTTCCAGTCAGAGGGGAAGCACGACTCGCTCAATGACAGGTTAAAAATATGACAAAGAATGGAAGCGAGTACTGGCAGAGCCTTGTGAATAACAACCTGTGGGATGCCGTCGCTACCTCTGGCCTGGGAGTCAAAGTGCGTTATTGCAGCTAAAACATCAGATTCAGTAATCTCCCTAAAGCTGAAATGTTCAGGGAAGTTCAGACTCTCGAGGTTACGCAGATAATCCTCAACAGCAGGAGCTTGCGGGTTGTTGGAAATGCCGCTAAAATGCATATTGAGGTCTTCGTTTGAGAAGCGAGAAGGTGGTTTTAGCTTGGAGGATGTTATTCCAAGTTTCTCTAGCTCTCTCCAGATCTCGCCGACATCTGTCAGGGAGGACAGGCGTGAATGATAATAGTTCAGCCTAGCCTCCTCGACCTGTCTGTGAGCATCATCCCTGGCGAGTCTATAAAAAAATAGATCCAATGGGAGACGTGATCTGCGGAATCGCCTGTAGAGTCTGTCCCGTTCTTTCACAAGTTCACGAAGAGCCGTGGTGAACCACGGGTGACGCTTCTGTCCAGGTGTCACTGTGCGTAATGGGGCGAGGTGATTTACAGCGTTAGTTAAGTTGGTGTTGAGTACAGCAATGCATTCGTCGAGTGATGAGGTGGCGAGGGATGACCAGTCACATGCCCCGAGGTGGTTCCTCAGTTTCTCGGCGCAGATGCCTTTGTAGTTTCTGTAGGTGTAGGTTTTAGGTACGTGTCGTGGCATCTGTACGTCGAGAGTAGCCGTTATGAGGTCATGTCCGTTTATGAAGGGTGTGTCTGACTTCCAGTGTTCGAGCAGGCGATCCTGCCCGTCTATCAAGCAGAGGTCCAGCCAGGTGTCGGATTTCTGTTTATGGTGCGTGGCGCCATAAGGAACCGATTGTAGGGAGTTCTCCTCTATGAAGGATTTGATGAACTTAGCATCTTCGGAAGAGGAGAGTTGATCAGCGTTGAAATCGCCCATGATCAGCTTGTTGGAGTAGCAGTGCATATGTGTAGAGAGTTTCTCTATGAAATCATTGCCCTGGATGAAAGGGGCATGTGGTGGACGATAAACAACGCCGACAAAGATGGGAGATACTCCCTTAGCAGAAATCTCACAGAAGAGATACTCCGGCTTCCCCGGCCTGCCAGACCATGTACCGTCAGATGATGCATTGATAGAAGCAGTCAAAGTGTTATGTATGTAGAGGGCCACACCTCCACCATTTCTATTTCTGTCCCGTCTATATAGTATATAGTCATCAAGTAAAGGGATTGTTTTAACCTTTTCGTCTAGCCAGGTTTCAGTCACAGCTATTACGTGAAAAGAAGGACGAGTGGACAAAAAAAGCCTAACCGCCTCAATGTGACCCGTGAGGGAGTTAGCATTGAAGTGGCAGGCCCTCAAACCCTTGGACAGAGTTACCTTGGAGACTGATGAGGATGATGATGTAGTAGATGATGCTGATGGTGGTGCAGGTGGAATGAGATGAACCGTCTTCAGTGGTTGATGTTGTCCGGCGGCCACTGGGACAAAAAATTTGTCAGGTCTTTGTCGCTGGTGATGACGGTGGCCCTTTCCATATCCTCTGTAGAACGGATGTAGACCGTTCCATCCCGCACGTAGGTTCTGCATCCGTTCCTCTTCTTGGCCTCCAGTCTGGCCCTGACGCGAAGTTTATGAGTCTCTCGAGGAAGCAGCTCGTTGATGTTCACTAGCCCTTGATGGTCTGGGGCTAGGGCCTTTGCTTCCTCGAGAATGCCAGCATCTAACTCTGATGTATGGAGTTTGCCGGGTTGAAGATGTTGTTTCCTCGTCCTGTGAGATGTCGCGTCGAGGCTGAGAGGAGTGCAAAAACCAAGCCAAGCAGGAAAGAAAACAAAGCCGAGCAAATTGAGGTTAGGTGAAGAGGCAGATGCTTGCAGCGAAGATGGTGAAGAGAAAAGAATGCAGCCTCCAATGAATTATATATCACTCTGAAGGTTGCGTTAAGGTGCGTGCAACAAGCTGTAACAAAAGGCGCCCGAAGGCAGAGTGCGGCAGAAAAAGCAGTACAAAGTAGGCGTGCACAGCAGAGCGACTAGTACTCACCAGAGCCGGCAGAGAGAGAGAGAGAGAGAGAGAGAGAGAGAGAGGGGGAGCGAGAGAGAGAGAGTCAGTTGTGTTCAGAGGTGAGAGCCTCAGTACTAGCGTAGCGTCTATGTCTGTGCAGAGAGTGCGAGTATTCGTGAGCCCTGCGTGGCTACTTTGCGTGGGCCGCTTGGGCCACCACGTTTTAGGGAAGGACTATACATGTACAGAAAAGTGATTAAAGTGTTGTGTTTGAATTCTTTTTCTCCTCTCCCCAGCGTACTCCCAAACGTCGGCGATCGCGCCAAAATCCCGCGAAAATAACAAATCCTAGTGCATGCGAGGCGCACCTGTGTTGGGAGGCACATCGTCGCAACTACACGCCTTTCTTATCATAAATAATAATACGTAAATTTATATAAATGTGATACATTATCATATAGACTTAAGACACAATGTTTGCCTGCAGAACGCTTCAGAAGTAGCAATTATCATTTTAAGCTACTTAATTAGCAGCATATGCGTCGGGGTGACCGTCTAAGCAGTAGTCTTTCTCACTCTCTCCTACCACGCTCGGCCAGTACCACGACAAATGATTAATTCAATGGTGTCTCGTAGCTAAAACAACTGATGTCGACTTGGAGGAGAGAGAGAGAGAGAGAGAGAGAGAAGAGCATACTATGCACTACCCGCACCCGAGAGGTGGGAAACAGGAAAGAAGTCAAAGAGAAACGCGGGCTTCGCATATGCCGACTGTCTCTTTCTCGGCCTTATGCGTTAAGGAGAATTTGCCGCGCAAAACAGCAACACACGTTTTGCGTGTGTTTATTATTATTATTGTGATTAGCTGTAATAGAGTGTAGGAATGTTAGTTTATAAGTACGAACCGAAAACTTCTGTTAGAAGACCTGTAAAACGAGTTTCAAGTGTGTGAGTCGCATCTGCGCATGTGCTAGTAGAGACGCGAGTTCTCGCTGCGCGCAGCGCCACTTGTATCCGAGCTGTAGCCACAAGCAGATCCATCGGGAACATATTCAAGAGAGTTTTTCGGCCGTTTTCACAGGGTATGAGCCAGCGCAGAACGAGAGGAAGGACGAAGTATTGTGGAGAGTAGGAGGTATTGTATAGTGTTTGACGATTGCGCGCTGTTTTCTGCCGTTCCGCCGTGAGGAATTTTAAGAGAGAAAGAGACCTGGTATCCCGAAATAAAGTGTTATTTGTCGTAAATAAAGTGTAGAAAACCTAGAATCTCTTTTCCTCGCGCACGCGTTTCACTATAGTCGAATCTCCTCAGGGAGAGAGTCTCTGATATAAGTTAGCAAGGCCTGGCGCCTAGAATAAAAGACGGTCTTGCCCATAATAAAATAATGAGCGCGAGAGCCGTAAAAATCCACATCATTACACATAGCAGGAGATGTACCAGTAAAAACAGCAAGTTGACCTTGATCGAGGAGCTGTAGTTGATTCTGGATATCTAGCTGTTATAGAAGTTGCACGTATAGCAGCAGCAGCAGTTGAATGAGTACAAGTACTAGACTCTGTACTAGTAACAGCAGTAGTTGACCCTGGTCGAGGATCTGCAGTAGATCCTTGACGTACAGCTGTAGAACATATACCAGCAACGTCCAACTCCATGGTCGTGTACAGATGATTGAAAGAAGCCAGCAACGCTAACCAGCCCTTCAGACAACGTGATTCTAGCTCCTGAGTCGTCTTCAGTTAATTGAAACAGACCTGCAATGCTCCACAGCCTAGAAGACAGCGTGATTCCAGCTCCAGGATCGTTTATAGATGATTGATAAAAGCCAGCAACGCTAACCATCCCAGCAGACAGCATGTTTCTGCCTTCAGGGTCGACTTCAGATGAATGAAATGGGCCAGTAATGCTAACCTGCCCAACAGTCAGCATGAATCTGGTTTCAAGGTTGTCCGTTGACCTTCAGTAATGCCAGCCAGCACCACCAGAGAGTGTGAAACTAGATTGAGGGTCGTCTCCAGGTAACTAAAGCCTTCAGAAACGCCAAGCAGCATCAGTAGCACCAGACAGTGTTGGTCCAGGTCCAGTCGACTTGTCTATAGCCATCAATGCCAACCTATAATGCATAGACAGTGTAAGTCAGCTATAGGGTCATTCTTACATCGTTGGAGCAGCACAGCAGTGATAGTCAATCCCGAGGTCAATCCCCATCTAGACTGCATCTTGAAAGTTGAAAGCAGTGTACAGCAGTGTAGGCAGCAAGAGCAGCAGCAGCAAAAGGAGTAGAGACCAAAACAAGGGATAACATCCAAGCGGAAACTCAAGTTTCTTCTTACGTATTTTCCCCTACGGCAGTACTCCTTGACGCCACTCACACGTCGCATCGTGGCTGCAATTTCGATGCATCACTTTCTTACACTTTTTGCACGGCACTACACTAGAAATCAAGAGCAGCGAACAGCCGATCCGCGAGCGAGATAGACCACAGATAGACGCCAGATAAATGCGCACAATGTATGCGCAACCGTCGAGCACGCTTCCCGAGAGGCAACGAGCAGCTGCTCGGCCCGGCTTGGATGATAATAAAATTACTATTTTTTTTGTTCGAATTACGCAAATCCAGGATATCGTTGCCCTCGTTTTCATAATCATCTACCTCTTTGTAAAGTTTCAAGTAAATATCGTTTCAAGTAAAAACTTATACTTGCCATCAGGGACTTACCGCGCCCCTTAATAATTTACTATAACAGCCAACGCGGAACACTGCATTTTGACGCTATAAGCAAGTGTATTTATGTATTATTTATGATCCAAACAATTTTTGAGGCTAGGTAACACTTAAACCAAATGAGGGGACGAGCGATCCGATCGGTGAATTAGAACCGAAGATATTCGCGAAAAACCGAAAAATTCGGCATTATTTACAAAAATTTAAAACTTTGTGATTTATAAAGATTAAGAGCTAAAATTTGGCACAGAAGTAGGTTATTCAACTTTTCAACAAATTATATCAGCTTTAAATGTGCAAAAGGTAGGCGCTGTCAAACGATTAGTTTTTGCGCAATCACCATTTCAATTTTTTATTTTGCTGAGAGACTGCTTGATTTAGAAATTGTTTGATTTGAATTCTAATACCGGCATTCAAAAGTAGAAGTAAAATACTAAAAAAACGTATAATCCAAGTTTTTGTTTAAATGCAGCGAGTAGTGGGGATACGAGGGGAGGAGCGGCGCAAAGACGCGGTGTTCGGCTCGCTTCCCGGCGTTTTTTTGCACCAATTTGTAGTCTTTCTGTTATTGTTGTATATGTTGTACATATGCAAGCGCTCGTAAACACACAGTTTTATAATACGCATATAAGCACCTCGGAACACCGCTTTGATATGCGATAAATAAGTGCATGTATTTATTATTTATGATCTAAAATATATTATAGCACTGTGTGACCTAAACCGGCATATATATATATATATATATATATATATATATGTATATATAATGAATTTGAGTCTGCTGCAGACCTATATTAAGCTGAAATAGAGATTAATAATACTTGAAATGTGTGTTTTTATTGATCAGAATAACAGAAAAAGTCAATAAATCATTTTGTATATCCTGAAATATCGTCAGAAAAGAAAAATCCTTCTTGTGATCAAGAGGCAATTGTAGGTTAGTGTTTAATGTCTGAAGTTGTCAACCGTAAGTGCTATGCGCGCGTTTTGAACTTTTAATTTAAAACAGATAAAATTGAAGTAAGTATATACTGTGACACGAATACTCGCGTCAGAAAGTACTTTAGAGGGCAGATGACGAGTCCCGGAACGGGTCATATCACCGAGACTGGCACGCGTAATCGTTAATTATGAGGACTAATCACGAAGGGTTTTATTATTGTTATTACGAGGAGAAAAAATGAGGGGTTTAAATGAGGGGTTAGAGGGCCAAAACTTGAAAAATCGACAAAAAATACGCCGAAAAATATTTGACAGGGTTTTTGTGGGCGCTGAAAACCATTCCGACAAGTATTTGGACCGCCAACGAAAACCCTGTTCAATATTTTTCGGTGATTTTCGTTGATATTTCAAGTTTTGGCCCTCTAACTCCTCATTTTAACCCCTAGGGGGAAAGATAACAAAAAATCATACCCAAGGTGGCGAATGATGTCCAAATACTTGTTGGAATCGTCATCAGTGTCCACAAATACCCTGTACAATATTTTTCGATTTTTCACCCTCTTACCCCTTATTTTTCCCCCTAAGGGGGGGGATAATGACATTCTAATAAATATTTTCATAATCTATAATGTTTTGGTTAAAATTCAATAAAAATGGTATCAATATCTCTAATTTTCTTTGAGATACACCATAAAGAAGAGAGGAAACATATTGATTTTTGAAAGGTGCGCTACTTGAACTATGTTTACTACCCCCAAAATAGGGAATGATGACAATCGAAATAACTTTCCCTTAATCCACATGACCTAAAATTCAACCAAAAAATTTTGGATTGCTATCTCTAATTGTTCTTGAGATATTAGATTTCCGTTAACGAAAATGCCATTTGACCCATAGTGCGGCAACGGTCTCCGAAGTACCTGGTTTACAGGGTGGACAGTATCAACGGCGTCTTCAAGAATTATCTTGAGTATTAAATATTTTTCCTGTTGATACTGTATAATATAATACATATATGTAAAGTCTCTATAAAAGTGATGAAATCTCCTATAAAAAACCTTTCTAAAAGGTAAAATATTGGCGAGAACACAAAATGGCTAAGTGGTTTAGTCACAAGTCTACGAATCCAAAGGTCTCGGGTTCAAGCCCAAGTCTCGGAATTTTTTTCGCACAGGCTCTATATACTGATCCAGAGCTGAATCCACGTAGATTTTGTCTAGTATACCACTGAAATCAGACCGGGTGCATGCTGATTTCACCCTGAATTTAACGGTGAATCCACGTTGCGTTTTCGGACAAAATCAACGTTGATTCAACATGAATTCAGTATTAAATCAGTATGCAATCAACGCAGATTTCAGACTGAAATCAATATTGAAATCAGCATTGATTCAACATTGATCATTTCGACGGGGATATGATTGAATATGTGTTTGGAGATGCCAAGGGAGATGTATATTTTAATTGATAAAATAATGTATCTGCATGCGTATACCTAAAAAATTTGAAAAACAATTACTTGACACCAATTATGTTTGCTTTGGGGATTTCACTACTTTTGTAAAGAAACTTTCACTCGCCAATATTTGACCTTCAGAAAGGTTTTTTATAGGATATGCGTTATATTCTTTAGGTACTTCCGTAAGTGGGATGATATCGTTTTAGTAAAAATTTCACTCAAGACAATTACGCATTTTCCGTTCATATCTCTTGGTCACTCGTGCTGCAAAAGCAGACGACATACCAGTGAAAACTGCGAGAAAAACTGTCGAGTTTAGTTTTACCGCTATAGAATAATTATTTACAAAAACATGGAATCATCCCACGTGCGGAAAAATCTAAAATTTTTTTGCAACCATTAATTTATTAAATATATAATAATAAATCCGTAGTTAGTCGAGGAAAATACTTCCGGATGAGCTAAAATCCGATGATTGGCTGTCTCAGAGGTATAGAGCACTCTTAAGAAGATACGTGTTTTCAGAGTCTAGGAAATAAGTTGATTACATTTTGATTTTTCTTAAAAACACTAAAAGTAGACAAATTAAACTTTTTACATAAACTATTAGGGCTATAATTAAAGAGGTACTACCGGTAAAACATTGTCGGTTCAGAAAATGATAAAATTTGGCGTTTAGGTAGATTTAACTATAAACGAGCGCGCCACGCGCGGTCTTACGGCCACGGTGGCTTGCCGCTAATAAGGCACGACCGCTGATGCTCGCCATGCCCCCCGACGCTCGCGATCCGCGCTCGCCATACCCGCCGGTGCTCGCGCTGCACGCTCGCTCTATGACCTTAGTAACCTAATTATTAGTTATACACGCGAAATTCCATAAGGTGGCCAAATTCGGAACTATCCTATTGGTGGAAAATACATTGGTTTATATGTAAGCTGTGACGTCACGCTTAACAAACCGAATTCCATCCCGTGCCTAAAGTCATGAATTTCGTGCAAAGATAGTTTATTATATAATTTAAACAAAAAAAGTATTAGTTTATTATATCAGCTAAGCAAATCCGAACAGCTGTTTGTTGGCTCAGTCGAAGCGAGGCAGCTAGCTCGACCACTGCAGCTAGCTCGACCACTGCGCATACATTGTGCGCATCAATCTGGCGACCTTCTAGAAGAAGCTTTGTAATAGTAAAATTTTCAGATTCTCTAAAACTTCATAGAAACATGTTTTGAGATGTTTGAAGTTCAAATTACGTGTTTTTAGTAAATGTCCGTATGGATGTGTGTGTGAGTGTTTTTTTTTATGTGGCGTAGGCAGAGCAAGCTCTGCACAAGTGGCCCTCCGACACCGAAACCCCACAGGCACCATTGTTAAACAATACGTGGGGGCCGTTAATTAGCCTGGTTGGCTTCTTCTTTAGGGTTTGACATTTCCATACATCCCCCATCCACCAAAGTGATTAGGGGTTCAGGATCAAACTCGTCTTCTTCTTTCTGCATCTTCCAGCCGTCTGCTTCTTGCAGCATCGTCCGGTCGTATACTTCTTGCAGCATCGTCCGGTCATCCTCTGGACAGACTCAACCCGGCACCTACGTTCCTCTGCATCGGGTGAGGGAGTCTGGGCTCCAACTCAGTTACCTACGTTCCTCTGCATCGGTCTGAGGAGCACTTAAAGTTACTCGACCCTAGCTCCTGCGTTCCTCTGCATCAGGCAGGGGAGTGAGAGTTCAACTTTGTGACCTACATTCCTCTGCATCAGTCCAAGAAGCGTTTCATATAGCATATTTTACTCGGCTGTTTCGCCTTGTCTTTCTCTTCTCTTTTCTTCGTCATTTCTAACTTTCTTGAGGATGGTCCTTACGTAATTGTTTACTGCGCACCAACCATCCTCCGACGTTAGCATAGCTGTCATCATTGACTCAGGTGTCACTCTGGTCTGGAGGTAGCACTCGCGTACTTCTCGTTCACTTTCGTATCGCGAACAGTCACAGAAGACATGCTCTGCTTCGCTAGTTTCCAAGCAGACTGGGCAGTTCGGACTGTCGTCAAGTTTAAACCGATGTAGGTACGCCCGGAAGCATCCATGTCCGGTCAAAAACTGCGTGAGGTAGTAGTTAACCTCTCCATGCCTTCTTCCAATCCAGTCTTCTATCCTTGGTATAAGGCGATGAGTCCATCGCCCCTTGTCACTAGCTTCCCATCTTGTTTGCCATTCAGCCATTGTCTTCTTTCTTGAAGTATCCCAGATCTCATTCTGGCTTTTGTCATTCGTTCTTCTCCTAGCTTTGAATACGTCCTTCCTTTCCAGTGCTAAAAGGTCAATGGGCGGCATGCCTGCTACAATGCAGACCGCATCGTCCGATACCGTACGGTAAGCGGACGCCACTCTTAGTGCACTTCGCCTGTACACGGTAGTTAACTTTCGTGCATACGATTTCACCCGCATCGCCTCTGCCCAAATTGGGGCTCCATATAGCATGATCGACGTGGTCACACTGGCTAGGAGTAACCTTCGCTTCTGAGTTGGCCCTCCTACATTTGGCATCAATCGTGATAGGGCAGTGCTAACTTTTACTGCTTTATCACTTACTATTTCCAGATGTTGTTTAAAACTTAGTCTTGCATCTATGGTGATGCCCCAAGTATTTGATGGTTGGTTGAGAAGCGATCTCATGTCCATCCACCGTCAGTGTGATTTCCTCTATCTTCTTCCTACTAGTAATAAGAATAACTTCCGTTTTGTGACTGGCTAGTTCCAGACCCGTTTCCGTTAGCCATTCGTGTATTATACGGGTAGCTTCTTCAGCTATGTCGATCACCTCCTCTTTATGTTTCGCTACTACCACTACTGCTATGTCGTCAGCGAATCCCACGACTGTTGCTCGTTCCGGTAATTGTGACCTTAATACCCCGTCGTATATGATGTTCCATGTCGGTGGGCCAAGTACTGACCCTTGAGGGATGCCTCCTGTAACTTTATAGGCCTTGGTACCACCCTCAGTGTCATATAATAGGATTCAAGTAGTCGGACATCATCCTTCTTATATATAAGGGCACATCCTGTGTGTGTATATATGTGTATATATATATGTGTGTGTGTGTGTGTGTGTGCGTGTGTGTGTGTGTGTGTGTGTGTGTGTGTGTGTGTTTTCTCTTGGAGAAAGAGGTGTTAGGGAAAATCTTAGAAAGACCACTGCGTGACTTTGCTTATGGGGTCGTCGAAACAGCCCCATCCGCAATATCAGCCGTGTGTCGGATTCACACCGACTAAACCCATCCTTCTTACGGCCAGGTGAAAAAACACCTGTCCGTCTGAAGGAACGCCCTCTTTGCCTTTATCGACCCTCAGTAAAGGTGCCTGGCTCCATCTTCTGTACTTTATATCCCCGCGGTAAAACCTTAAAGCATTGGTTCGCGGGGGGCGAACGGCTTTAGCCCTCTTCTATTTGATGTGGTCGTCATCCTTCCACCTGTTCTTCGATCTTCCTAGGATCTTCATTCTTTTTTCTTTGCCGTGTCCAGGGCGCGCCTGCATATAATGCAGCTGCCGGAGCCAGCTACATGTTTGCAGCCTTCTTCCTTTTGTCCGTCATCTTTGCAGAAAAAACAGCTCGCTTCCATCTGGCATTGCGCCATGCGGTGATCGGCTTCTCCACACTTATAGCAGAGGGTCGATCTGTCTACTCCATTACACTCATCCTTCCAATGTCCAAAGTCTAAGCACTTGTGGCACCGCACTACCTTTACTCGCTTCCTAATCCTACAACTTACAAGGCCAACACGGATATGACCTATTTCTAAGAGCTCCTCGGCCTCACTCTCGCTGAGTATCACTATGGCCATTCTAAGGCCCCTTGTGTTGGGCTTTAATAGAGTCACGCTGCTGCAGTTGTCCGGCTTTTCGAGAGCTCGTCCTATTGCTGATCTCATCTCTTCTTCCGTAGCTTCCGAGTCCATGTCCCTTATTTCTAGGGTGGACTTCCGTTCTTCTTTTTTGACCTGTCCAAGGCCCAGCACAGCTTTTTCTACTTGCGCAGTAAACGCTGTCCTGTCAGATCCTCTTCCTAACTTCAGAAGGACGTCTCCACTTCTTGTTTGCTTAACTCCAAGCACCATTGATCCAGTTGTGTCCTGGTTTACATTCTTTCGAATTTTCCCCAGGACTTCTGCGTACGTCTTGTTTTGCCCCACTTTCACTAAAATCCCTTCAGGACGCTTCTTTTTATAGGGCCTTTGCATCGCCGCTTTCTCTTGTCGTTGTCTCTTCGTGACATGTTTTCCTTCGCTCTTCTCTTCTGGGCTGTTATTGGGACTTCCCTTGGCCTCTTGCTTCCGGCACTGGCAAGTACCGCACCTTTGAGAAGTCGTCCTCGCGCGCCTCTTCTTGCATTCTCTCGTGTTACGTGCCACATTTGGTAGTAGTCCACGTCACCTTCATAGCGTCTATCTTTATCATTTCCTTCCTTGTATTTTTTCCTTAACTGGATCAGTAGAACTTTAAGTTGTTTAGCACGTTCTGCAGTTTGTTTTACGTCCTTTGGTGCTGATTGACATTCCTCGATAAGCTCATCCACTTCCTTTTCTAGCTTTTTTATATAGTCCTCTTCTTCCTTGCGAACTTCTATGGCTTCTTGTCGAGTTTTTTTGTAATCTGCTATTTGTGCCATTGACGAAGTGCTGTCCATGCTCCTAGCACTGGCAATGCTCGCTAAACTCTCCATATTGGTCGTTTTTGATCTCAGAGATTCTCCTCCCAGGCGAAGCTCTGGCACCTTTAAAAAGGACTTACTTTTTTCGTCTATCTTTTCTAGCTCTTCCAACGCCTTCGCGAGGCCCGTTTTAATCGGCCCGTGAACGTTGGTTCTTCCCTCGGCGTTCTCGATCATTTCCCTGATTGTATCCTTCAGGGCCTTCAAGTGGTCATCTTGCTTTCCTGATTTGGGGGTTGGGATCCTCGATGTGGTTGGTTCTGGCGCTTTCAGCAGATTCTTCTTATTATTCGCTTCCATTTCTTTTTCCTCCTTGTCTCCTCTACGCACGTGTGCCGTTTAAGCCGTTCCGCCGCTCCCCGGCAACTCGCGTTATTCCCTGCCTCGCATCCCATCGCGGGCATCCTTCGCCAGTCACGGTGGCCTCGGCAAGGCCCTCCCCCCCCCCCCCNAGGTGGCGCTCAATAATGAAGTATGACGGTTTTGAATATCAAAAGTGTAATACTCAAAATTTTCTCACAAAGTGATAAACAAAAAGTGAGCCCCTCGTTTTAATAATATTAGACTTTGAACAGCGCGCCCTAACCTAGTAAAATTTCAGATCGACGTTCTGAACTTAGATGCATACGCACTACATAAGCCAATCTCATAACATCTATCTTGGCTTCACAACATCTGATCATGATTTTGCTTCCTCCTAGAAGAAGCTTTGTAATAGTAAAATTTTTCAGTTTCGCTAAAACGTTATAGAAACGTGTTTTGAGATGTTTGAAGTTCGAATTACGTGTTTTTTGAAAATGTCCGTATGGATGTGTGTGTGTGTGTGTGTGTGTGTGTGTGTGTGTGTGTCGTAATATTTCTGGAACTACTCTGTCAATATCAATTAAAATTGTCATGCATATCTATTTTTGGATTCTAAATTCGGGAAAAACAGTTATTTTTTTATTTTTTCATTCACTTTTTTATGGCCATTTTTTGATTTTTGAAAAACACTATTTTTTGTTTTTTTTTTTTCAATTGTCTCATTGTTACAAACAATTCAACTTGAATGCATTTAAAAGCTAAAAAAATTACCTACTTTTCCTCGTTTGGACCTCCGGATCGACCGCCCTGTTCGGCTAATAAAATAAAAAGTGTTTTTTTTTAAATTTATATATCTGAAACTAAACATAACCTCACAATAAAAATCGTGTTGATGAGTCGCGTGTCAAACTATATTCCATTAAAATTTCAAGTGATTCTACTACTTATTTTTTTAGTAATAAATCGAAAACTGAAAAAAATGAGTTTTTTTGTGCTTTGATTACGGGCGTAAAAAGGCCTTGTTGCACTTGAGGTTTTGGGAAAAGGTAGATATTTTATGTGTTTTGGCTAAGTTCATTGCGCAGCCTTGAAACCCCTATGATTCTCAAGATATCATGGTTTGAATTTTTTTTTTTTTTTTTAACATTTTTTGATTCCTTATATCTCTAAAACAAAGTAGTCAAATGCTTTAAAATTTTATTTGGTGATTCATCATAAACAAAGCTATCTGATTTTAAAATTTCAAAACGATTTCGTTGAGGAGTTCTCAAGTGAAAAGCTGAAGTGTAAAAACCAATATTTCCTAAAATTTTCTAAAAAAAATGATGTATTTCAAATTAATTGATCGATTCTGCAACTTCGCTTTTTTAGAGATTTTGATCGGATCTTTCTGATTATTATATACCTTTTGCTATAAGAAAATTGATTTTACAGCAAAATAATTAAACTTGGAAATATTCTAAATAGCAATTACATACTGTATTTTAAAACAATATTTTATTTATTGGAACAATAAATTTCGTTGGAGGAAGCTATGTGACAATGAATTGGCAGCAGTTTTTTAAATTGTGTTTTAAGTAAATGTGTCGCCGTAAGGGTCGCCAATAACTGAGTTCAGGTAGTGCGCTTCTTAGTTTTTCGTGTCTAGGTGTAAATGATAATCCACGGACGGCATCTAGGTATCTAGGGTCGACGATGACAGGGTCCAGGTAATGCGCTTCGTAGTTTTTGATGTTATCTATTAGTTTTCACATTGAGACACCCGAAACTATGGAGTACACTACCTGAACCTCGCCTTCGGCGACCTCGAACACCTAGATACACTGCCTTGCAACGGCCACATTTTGGGTCCGTGCAGGTACGGCCCTGATCTACTAGCTCAGGTGCCGCGGAGCGCAGGTACAGGGCTGCCTCGCTCTCTCTCTCTCTCTCTCTCTCTCTCTCTCTCTCTCTCTCTCGCGCTTACACGGCTCCCATACGATTAATTATCGATCGCATGAGCGCCCCCGACGCAGCAGATCTACGCCGCAAACGAGATTTCGTCAGCTGCGCATACCCCTCTCCTAGCAGTCCCGCTTCGCTCGTCGCCTCGCTGACCAGAACTACGAGGATTACGCTTTTCATCATTTCGATATTTATGTATAACTTTCAGGTCATTCATCAAACGATTATACGATTTTCATCTCATGATATATTCTAGTGCTTTTTCTTTCTCAATAATATTGTTCATTTCTTTTTCATTAAATACGCTTATTCTTAAATCGTCAACGAGACTTATTTCCCGTGTAATTAATCCGTTGAACGCCGGATCTCGCGTCTGGATACACGGTGATGGCAAATAAGTCATCTTTTACATAATTGATTTTTTTCAACGTAATTAATTAACTACATATTCAAAAAATTGTAATAGTGTTCGCAGTCTTATAATATCAAGAACAAATCTAATAGCTTAAAGTTCTGCACAACTTCAATTCATTTCGTCACATTCCATCCAATAACTCATTCTCATACAACTAATATTCGCCGTAAACGATATTTTTCTTGCCTTATAGGTTCAACTTGTTTCTTATGAAAGCAGTGGATACATTTATATCACCGAATAATATTTTCTCTTCGTTTGTAAAAATTTGATGTTTCGAGTCTCCGTAATTATTGTTAATTTTGTTTCGGCTATTTACGCGGTGGCGATTTTCTCGGATATTGGTTATTTGAATTCTAGCTAATCGATGCTTTGATAATCTTTTCGAATAAGTCCATGGTGATAAATAAAGTGAATAAAGGCTGCTAGCCACAACCATTTCGATAAATATAAATATGTGTACCATTTATTTGACCCGCTGCCCCTCACCTACTCCAAATTATATCTGCGCCACAAGTCTCTAATGATTGATAAAAAATTATACTAAAATCTTTTAATATAAATAAAAAATCGAACTCACGAATCTTATTTCTTCTCGCGAAAATCTATTCAGCTCAAAATAAGATTCTCTCAGCCTATAAGAAGTTACTTAATCCTTAGGCGCCAAAAATATGTAGCACATTACCTAGACCCTGTCATCGTTGACCCTAAACACCTAGACGCCGTCCTGGAATAGTTGTATACACCTACTAGACACGAAAAAGTATGGAGCGCACTGCCTGGACTCGGTCATTGGCGACCCTGCACACTTACTTGAAACACATATAATTAAAAAAAAAAAAAAAAAAAAAAAAAAAAAAAAAAAAACCAGGCAATAGCAAGCCCTTTTTCTTGCGGGCAGCAAGGCCCCTTTTCTATATGTTAAAACGCGAACCTTTTTCGTACAGGTGGCGTATAAGGCCGAGCGTGGCGCGCTAGTTTTTTTACGGTCAAGAACCTTGGAGTTTTGGAGTCGCATTTGAGGTTATGAATTGGACATCTCAATATTTTTAATGCAAATTTTTCTAACTTTTATTGAAATTGTGCCTACCCAGTGATAATACAATGTAGAGAAATGCATACGTATATCCAGGATCACCTTTACAGTTCATAAGCAGGGCTTCGAGGTTAATAATTTAGTAAAATAATAACTTAAATGTTGTAACATTGCAAGAAAATGCAATGTCCCAAGCCGTTCTAGTCCTCGACCGGGGTAGGAGCGGAGCGTCCCGAAGCCGAACAGTGTGAGTGTGTAGGTTGGAATCTGATGCGTCTGTGTGTATGTTTTCTTTTTTACATGACTCCCGAGACGAGAGCAGCACCGAGCCCGCCGGAGGTGCGAGCAAGATAGAGAGAGAGAGGAGGTTACAGCGTTGCCAGATTTCCGCAGGAACGAAAGGATGGGAGAGCTGAGTTTTCCTGGAAAACGAATACGAGGCCATGCTTACGGGATACGGGAAGAAGAATGAAGAAGAGTTACGACAAGAATAATTAGTTTTAAGGATTATTGTTAAGTTGTTGGTTTATCTCGGTGTATGCGAATGAGACCGGGTTTGAATTTGCGCGCGCTCACGGGGGCCTATAGTAGCAGGCGCGGGGATTCGCAGTTATGCGCAGACAGCAACGGACGCCACGAAGCCCAGCCCATCGCTGGCCTAGCAACATCTCGCTGATGACATCACGGAGTTTAGCGACGAGCCCATCGCTCCAGAACCTGTAATCTGCGCAGTCAGCCGACCAGCGCCATCCATCTCAACTAGCTTCAGTCAGTGAGACGCCTCTGCCAACACCGGAGTCTTCCTCTCGACGACCGAACATGACTCTGATCGTCGTTCTGGCAGCATCACACCATTGCGCACGAAACCATCGCTTCGCCGCTCCCCGAGGGTCACCAGCAATCACGAGACCGTGCGCTTTTGACTATGCGCAAGGGCCTGCATCATCGAGGACGCTCATCGATGCTTGCTCCGGTCACCCTTCTATCGCAGCTAGCTCTGGTTCCCATAGACAGCCACGACGAGTTCTTTCTCAGCGCACCGTCCAGCTTTAACCGCATCTTCGGCACCGACCGATGTCGTGGCGTATTCTGGCACCCCAGGATGTTCAGCGAAGGAAGCTCTTCAACGCCGCTGACCCTGGGCTCCGGCGTTTCAATTTTCTTATATCTTAAATTAATTATGATTATTATCATAAGTTTGAATAATGCCAAGCTCACGATGTCTACGTGAATCTACTCTCCAAGTAAAAAGTCCAGGTCACCTGGGATACCTAGTTTTATTTTTTTCCTCCCTCGAATACCTGGACATCATCTACAAGTTCCGGATAACGTGCTCATCATCGTCGAGCACAATATACACCTACGTATCGAAAGCCACGGAGCCTCGCACGGAGCGCACTAGCTAGATTCCTTATAGGCACGGCCGCCGATCCTCGCGCTTCGCGTTGCGCGCTCGCTGTCTGAAAAAACATATATTTTTTATCTTTTTCGTACACAATTAAAAATGTTTTGGGCATGAATAACTCGAAAGTTTTATAATTATTTTAGTTTTTGGCTCATGATTTTCAATATTGTTGATTTTGGAATATAGACATTGATATATACAAATTTTAACGTGTATTCTTTTATCGCAACAATATTTATTTTAAACATAATTGAAAACCCATTATTATTTCGTAAGATTAAAAAAAAATTATCTTTTTATAGTTCTTTAATTCAAATTATACACGTGAAATTCTATAAAGTGGCCAAATTCGGAACTATATCCTATTGGTGGAAAATGCATTGGTTTATATGTAATCTGTGACGTCACGCTTAACAAACCGAATTCCATCCTGTTCCTAAAGTTATGAATTTTGTGCAAAGATAGTGTATTACATAATTTAAGCAGAAAAAGTATAAGTTTTATTATCAGCTCAGCAAAGCCGAACAGCTGTTCGTTGGCTCTGTCGAAGCGAGGCAGCGAGCTCGACCACTGCGCATACATAGTGCGCATCGATCTGGCGACCGATCGCCGGCGGTCGGCGACATGCACACGCTGTAGCCTTCTGCCGTGTGTTTTGACGTTTTGATATAGCCTCCTGGCCTCTGCTAACCGCAATGTTTTGCTCTGTTTAACTTTTCGGCGATATAAGTGAGTGCGTAGTGAAAAACGGAAACGACGACGCGATGCAGCAGTGATATATGTAGTTTTAAAATCAGAACAGAAGTGCTACTATGGTGCCTATATGTGTTTACAAGCAACCTCTGCTCACCACGATCCCGCTCGCGGATCAGCTGCTCGCGATTGTTGCTTTGTAAGACGGTGCAAAAAGTATTCAAAAGTGATGCACCCACAATGGCACTGACGATGCAATGTGTGAGTGTCAGTTCATCAAGGAGTGCTACAGTATAGAAAGACATGTAGCTCCAACAAGAAACTTGAATTTTTGTTTGGAGGTTATCTTTTGTTTTTGTGACTACTCCTGCTGCTGCTCCTGCTGATTCTACTGTTGTGCTGATGTATATTTCTTGCCAAAGGCTGTCTAGGTGACGATTTAGCATCACACAGTTCCACAAAAAGTATTGCTGCGTTCTTGTGTTCATTATTTTGAAAACAGATATTTATTCTGTTATGTGCAGTGAAATCAGTGACTATGTGATTGTGTGATCTGTTTTTAGAGTTGAACCATTGTGTTGTAATTCTGATGTCTCCTACTGATAGCTATACGGCATTGGTATCAGAGGACAGAGAATTTAGTATTTATCGTTGCCAATTTGACCATGTAAGCACTACCATGGTGCTGATTCGCACTATCTGGGTGGTGTAGCTTGGCGTTGCTGGCTACTTCAAAACCCTCAAGGTGTCTCTGGAACTGATTCATACCATCTAAGTAGTGCAGGCTGGGTTGTTGACTTCTGCCACTACATCAAGATGACCTTGGAGCTAGATTTACTCTGTCTGCAGTGGTGCTGATTGGCGTCTCTGGGTACTTCAACATTATCTGCTCGTGCTGCTTGGTGTTTCTGGCTGATCTAACAATCTTCAAGCTATATTCGAACTTTCTGGATGTCCTTGAGACGTTGCTATTTGCTTGAACCACCTGAAATTGACCATGGACCCGTATTCTTGCTTTCTGACAGTCCTGGTTGGCGTAGCTGGCTGCTTAAACCATGTCGAGATGATCTTGGAGCTGGATTCATGCTTGCTGGGAGTATTGATTGATATTCTTGGATACTTCAAACACTTTAATACGGCTCTGGAGATGGGTTTGTACTATTCTACATGGTAATATCCAAAAATTACAATGACTCGTACTGTATGTTTAATTAATATTGAATCTTTAATAGGTTTTGATTTAAAATACTTTATACATGTTCTAAGTTTTCTAAATAGATATCTTTTATTGCTTACGGGTATCTTAACAGTGATTATTATCAATATACTGCTAAGTTTTTTATTTGTAAATATAAACTATGCGAAAAAAGTTTGTAACATATTTTCCTGTATGTCTAGGTGTACGAGTAATGCTGAATTTTTTGGCATCATAGTCTACTACTGCATGCACAGGAGTACGACTGAAGATATTGGTGTCGGCATCTGAGCCATCAAAATGTTGGAGTTGGAAGAAAGCTTCATCAAGACTCCGGAATACTGCTTACTACTATTAACGGATCAGTTTTTTTATCAGGTGAGATCAGTGAGTTGAATAATTGTTTGTTGATATGAGTTTTTAATATGATTTCTTTTGTTTTTTAGTGTTTAAATCATACTGCAACTGGAGATATCATGGTCTGCTGGATGAGGAGCAGTAGGATCAAGGGCATTGGTCATATGCCTGATCATCGATAATAATGGAGCTTCGTTAGTGTGTAACTTTCAGGTACAATATTTTCTATATAATTTGAATGATTTCATGTAATTGATGTAATTTATATTTTTGCAGATGCCGTGCTTCTAATATGCAGATCATAAATAGTTTTACTTTAAATATTATTTAGGTGCAGAGGTTTTTTGGTTTTAATTTTATTCATTTTTTTAGGTACAAAATAAAACGAAACAATGCCAAGCAGTTGCAGCAAGAAATTATACTTTGAAGAGAATATTATTATTTTGAAATAGAAGAATATTATTAATTAGCGTCAAGATTTACATAGCGCGTTTTGATGTTTAAAAAATCGTTTCTAGAGTTATTGTATGTCAAAAAGTGTTAAAAATAATGTTTGCCACGGTAAAAAGTTGTATTTTGAAAATGTTTGCAACTTTTATATTTAACATTTTCATGTAAAACGTAAATCCGCAATGTTTTATGGCAAATAATTGGAATTTTAGCTGTAAAAAGGCGTTTATAGAGTTATTGAATGTCGAAAAGTGTTTAAAAAATATTTGCCACGGTAAAAAGTTGTATTTTGAAAATGTTTACAACTTTTATATATAACATTTTCATGTAAAACGTATATCCGCAAAGTTTTATGCCAAAAAATTGTTTTTTTTTAGCTGTAGAAAGGCGTTTCTAGAGTTGGTGAATGTCGAAAATTGTTTAACAAATGTTCGCCACGGTAAAAAATTCTATTTTGAAAATGTTTACAACTTTTACATTTAACATTTTTATGTAAAACGTAAATCCGAAAAGTTTTATGGCAAATAATTGGTTTTTTAGCTGTAAAAAATCGATTTTGGGCTGTTAACTCGAGTTCTAAGCATTTTCATGATTTAATATTAATGGGAAAAAGTTGTATTTTTCCAAGATCTACAACTTTTCCATTTAACTTTTTTTTGTAGAATGCTTAGAATTCGAGTTAGAGACAAAAAACCGTTTTTAGCGATTTTTGGAGGTGACCGCATTCTGCGTATACATGCAGGATCAAGCCTAAAATAGAACTGTCAGCTTACTATTATAAGAGGAGTTCACACGCAAATTTTTAGCCCGATTGACTAAAGTCTCTCAGAGTTAATCGTGTAACACCAAAATTTTTATTGGAAATACACGTAAAAATCCATAAAATCTAAACAAATTGTACCCGCATCTCAAAACGACGTAGAGGATCGGGATTAAAAAAAATAGTTTTTTGGCTTTTGCGAAAGGAGACCTCCTAAAATTTCAGCCCGATCGGTCGAAAATTGTGCGAGATATCGCATGGTACACATTTTTCGCACACGAAACTATAAGGTACTTCCGTGTCACGGTCGTGCCTAAAAAATGTTCGACTCTGAACGTGACAGTGAATATATCAAAAGCTTCCAGTAACCGTTCAGGAAAGATTCCGTACAATATTTCTTAAACCTCTCCAGAAAGATTTCCGTTAGCATTTCTAATAGCTATCCATAATATTACATGGAAGGTTCCAGGAAAAGTCACGGCAATCTTTCTGTAAGCTTCATATAAAATTAAAAAAATTTTCAACTCTGAACGTGATAGTGAATCTTTCAAAAGCTTCTAGTAACCTTTCAGGAAAGATTTCGTGCAATATTTCTTGAACCTTTTCACAAAGATTCCCGTTCGCATTTCATATGTAATTCAGATTATTTATCTTCATGAAAGTTAATTCAAGCAGTAATTAGAATTTTGGTTACTTTATATATCATCATACATTATTATTATTTTTTGATTAATGTTTATTTATTATTAGTTTTAGTTTACGCGTTGAGGTAGCTAATATATCAGATCTGAACTTTTAAACATAACAGTTCTGTTTAGGTAAACGGATAGCATGTTTGACTACCACGCTGGTGATCCAGGTTCGATTCCCACCGCCGGTGAAAAATTTAATTTAATTTCTTTGTTACAGAATAATACAATATGAATAATAAATTAATAAAACTGAATAATAATAAGTATTAATAATAAGTTTAAAATGAATTAAATAAATAGAAAAATTAATTTTGATGCATCTGATACTACAAATTTTTTCTTAAACCTTCATAGAAGGTTACCTAAATTTTTCTAACAATACTGAAAGATATTGGAAGATTATTGGAATCTTCCAAAAAATTTCATTAATATTTCTAGAACTTTCCAAAAAGTTTTTGAGTAATATTACAGTAATGTTGTTAGCAACCTTCCTGACAGTGATTTGAAGCGGACATTCTCAGCATCCAGGAAGATTCCATGGAATATTCTTGTAAGGTTCCTACACTTTCAAAAAGCTTTCATGCTATGTGGGTCACTAGCCAGTTCTTGCGCAGTGAAGTATTTAAAAATCTGACGAAAATGGCGCGTCCACTGGGCAGTCACTACTGATGGAACTGGCCACTTCCTTCCGAACTGGGTATGGACTGCCCAAAAACTGCTGATCATTTCTACCAGGGTACATATCAGCAGTCTTTTAAGGTACAACAATTTCAAGTATTTTATTTTGTAGTATACCCTCTTATTTGATCGTGAAAGGTTATTTGAGCGAAGGTCAAATAACCTTTTCGGCTGTCAAATAACCTAAGGCGGCTGCTTTCCTATACTGCAAAATCTCACATAAGATCTCATGTCAGATCTCACGCCAAAATCTCATCTAAATAAGGAAGGCAAAGTTAGTTATCGATCGAAAAACCTAATAAATCGGCTTAAGGGGGTGACGGAGCCATGCTATTTAGTACAAGTATTACCTAACCTCAAAAATTGGTGGGATCTTAAATGATATCCCTACTGAAAAAATTCAGATGAAAATCAACTGATAATCAGCTGATAATCACCTGATAATCGTGCCAAAACGTCAGCTGATTATCAGGTGATTTAAGCTTAATATTTTTATTAAAGCTAATAGTTATAAATATGCGTTTATAAGAGATAAAATGTTAATGATAATCAGCTGATAACCAGCTGATAATCAGCTGATAATCATCTAAAATTTGTAACCTTTATTATATTATTATAAGTTGTTTAAAATAAGTAAAATTTATAAATTACACATAATGAGGGCCAGTACTGGTGTTACCATCAGGATGATAACACGAAAACTCTGGCAGTGAGCACCCAAATTTTTATTTTTTAACATCTAAAAATTTTTTTTTAAACCTAATTAATAAAAAACAAAAATTTGGGTGCTCACTGCCAGAGTTTTCGTGTTATCATCCTGATGGTAACACCAGTACTGGCCCTCATTATGTGTAATTTATAAATTTTACTTATTTTAAACAACTTATAATAATATAATAAAGGTTACAAATTTTAGATGATTATCAGCTGATTATCAGCTGGTTATCAGCTGATTATCATTAACATTTTATCTCTTATAAACGCATATTTATAACTATTAGCTTTAATAAAAATATTAAGCTTAAATCACCTGATAATCAGCTGACGTTTTGGCACGATTATCAGGTGATTATCAGCTTATTATCAGTTGATTTTCATCTGAATTTTTTCAGTAGGGATATCATTACACTTGCTTATAGCGTCAAAACGCAGTGTTCTGCGGTCGCTGTTATAATAATTTATGTTAGCTAAGTCTTATTTTTGTGTAATTATGCATAGTTTTTGCAAATAATGAAAACTACGACGCGAAGCGAAGGCGACAATATCAGAAAGATGACCGTCACTTTCATATACATTATTGAATAAAATAAAAATTTTTATTACTTGAATCAACCAAAACTCTATGTTCCGCGATAAGCTATATAATAATAAACAGTTATCAATTTGAGTTTTGATGGTACGAAGAATATTGAAAGAAAACAATGTAAACTACGACCTGAGGTGGAGGTCAAAATTGGTCACATTGGCTTCGACATCCCCTTAAGGGAGTACCATCGGTTTTGATTAAAAAAGCAGATTTTAATAAAATTTGGAGGGTTTCTATTGTCCTGAAGATTACTCAATTAAATGTTGTCAATTACTTAATTAAATTACTCAATTAAATATTGTCCTGAAGATTACTCAATTAAATTTTTGGAACCGGAGGGTACCTTGAAAGAAAGATATTAGTATTTTCGTTTAGGATATTATACACAGGGTCTTATAGGGAGTCGCACTAATTTATGGATTTTACAGCACTAAAAAGCAGGTTGTAATATCAATCTTTAAACAATAAGATAAATGTTTGAGGAATAATTATTTCTTTTAGAAAGTATCATTGGGTACCTCTAAGTAATAACAATAATTAGTTAAACGTGAAAATGATACATTTAACCTCAAAAAGTGAGTCAAATTAGCTTCTTTATAAAACTTGATATTGATAATTAGAACAAATCGATATGTTTTATTTGGCTGTATGATTCTTATTCAAATCGATATGTTTTATTTGGCTGTATGATTCTTATTCAAATCGATATGTTTTATTTGGCTGTATGATTCTAATTTAGTGTGCCGTAATTTCTACGGCTATTTAAACAAACACTACTTCGTAAATAAATAAAATACATGAAAAGCCTTCATTTTGACTAGTTCAGTATCGACGGTACTCCCTTAAAGTGTTAATTGGATGATACATCGGAAGGTGGGGGTACTAAAGTTTTTCAGAGCGAATTTTGCGATTTAAAATTTTTTTACAAAATTATACATGAGATTTTACATGAGATCTCACTGGAGATCTCAACGGAGATCTCACCTGAGATCTCATGTGAGATTTTTCAGTAGGGTTGAATCTGTCGTCAGCCGGCCGCCAGATCGATGCGCACAATGTATGCGCAGTCGTCGAGCTCTATTCACCAGAGCCACAGCCAGAGCCAAAGAAAAGCTGTTTGACTTCGCTTTGCTGATAAAAAAATTATTATTATTTTTTTAAATTATAAAAAATCAGGACATAGTTGCCCTGCATTAGCTCTGTGCAAAGTTTAATGCTGTCTCCCTTTTATAATAGAAAAATATATAATATAATTATAATTTAATCGCTGTCCCCCTTTTATGGAAATATGAATTATATATTTGGGCCAGGACAAAAGCATGGGCAATATTCAAAAACCAATCTTGATTTTTTTCAGAACATTTTAAGCGTTAATGCGGTAAATTTAAAATCGCGCAGTGCTGTCACTACAAAGTTTAAGGGGAAAAAATTGGATTTGATACAGGGTCCTTATTCGACCGCCTCGGCCGAGATAGGTCCTTCTTCGCGGCGCGGCGGAGATAGGTCCTTCTGCCTCTCAGGCGTCGAAATAAAAACCGTAGGTGACAAATTTATCAGCTCATAACTCATGTTTGAAATGGCGAACAAGATTGCTGACAGCGCAAGTGTCAATTTATACAATCTGTAGACTGTTCGAGTTTTTTGATCCCTACCCTAGATGTATCCAATAATATTCACTATTACCTCACATCAAGGAGGTTACTCTTCAATGGTATTATGTAGATACAATACAAGTGCACACACACACGCACACACACACACACATATATATATATATACACATATAAATATATAAAATAAAATTAGGGTTATTTAAAGGAACTTCCTTTACAAGTTTTCAACAAATCTGGCATATATTCAATATCCATCCGACCATGCTTACCTACTACTCTGTATGAATTTATGCACTAAATGGCTGATCTTAACTATATTAGTTATGCTTATAATCATAGCTAAGGTGTTTAAGAATCCTTTTAGTTTTTAAGTGCATATATTTTTTAGTTTGTAAACATTTGGATCATCACCTTACTACAGCACCAAAGGTTGCACCATGAACATAGGCTTCGACCACCTCTTAATCATTCAAGCTACACTCGCGGTTGTTTTTGCAAGATAATGAATAATTATTCACTTTGATTTAGATGTTACTACAAATCAAACTAAACTAATACAAAATAAAACTCATAGATGGATTATGCAGAAGCATGGCTTGTTTTGATAACAATCTAGAAATACTCAATTAAATATGGATATGTTTCATCCACACTTTGTAGTAGATTAATGAAGTGTACATAAAGTTGAATGAACCTTAACATAGTAACTCATCAATACCTAACAAAAATTTACACCTGAAAACTAATTATACTGTATTGTTTATTTGAATGAAACTTAATTTGAAATCGTAGAAAAATCATGAATTTTATAAATTATCCCCATAACAAACATGTAGAATATTCATACCTAACTCAGAATAACAGTTATACAATAGTTTTTAGTTATTCATTATTATTATAATAATAATAATTAATTTCAACAGAACTTTTAAACAATAAGGAACAACAGTAAATAAACTTGCATTGATCACAATACATTCCATGTTAATTTTTCCCACACCTGCACAGAAATTACCACATTCCATTTCAAGCACCCAGAGAAAAATATCTGTTTCTGGCCCTAGAGTAAAAAAAGTATACACACTACAGGAAAAAAGTGAACAGCTTATACTTTTTGTTTATTTAGCGATTAATGCTAGCCATGGACAGTCCAAATTTATTTTTCCATATATAATTTATTATTTCCATATAATTTGTTTGTAGACTATTTGTTTGTATACATTAACGTTACTTACAGTTGTGAGTACTCAAAATGTGCCATTTCTCTAATTTAAATAAGAATTCGATTATACGTAATTAGGTCATTAGGTAATTACTACTTAGCCTCAACAGAAAATTAAACAACATGGAATTGATTTATCATCATTTTCGAAATAATAAATTGTATTCCAAGAAAAGTAATGCACCAATAGAACAAATACCTAATAGTATATTACGATACAAGTGGCATAAATAGTCCATTACGTGCCGTATCGGACTATTTATACCACGAGCATCGTACGCTATTTTATAGCACTGACTAGCATAAATCCGCTGTCACGTACGCCTATCTGTGGCCTAAACAGTCCATTTTTGCACCGAGCAGTTAGCGCCCGAGCGTAGCGAGGGCGATCAGCACGGTGCAATAATCGACTATTTATGCCACGGATAGGCGTGACATAGATGCGGATTTATGCCACACAGTGCTATAAATTACTTTTATAGCACAGTGTGACTTAAGCCCGCATTTAGGTCACGCCTATCCGTGACCTATAAGTAAACTCGCTACGCTCGTGCGCTAACCTCACGGTGCAAACCAGGACTGCTTACGACACGGATAGGCGTGACAACGGGCTTAGGTAGGCTGTGCTATAAAATTCTATACGATACTCGTGACCTAAGGAACACTAAAAAGTGCTATTTAGGTCACTTGTATCGTAATGTACTAAAAATTAATCTTAAAAAAATTCGGGTATCTACGTTTTTTATTTTCTATAAAATTAAAAGCTCTAAATGAGCCTCAAAGACAAAGAATTTTACAAAATATTTATCCACAAATTGTTTTTACAAATTATAAAAAAATTCCCATAAAAATCATTGCAAAACTACCTCACCTGCAATAGTTATGTACAAAAACTTTTTGCAAAATTTTCCTTGAACAACAGTGATGACAAAAATGATCTGAAAATAACGACGCATCTATAGAATAATTTACACCATACATAATAATTGGCAATAATTTTTAATGACAATTTATAGTTTAATATTGTTTTCATATTATAAAAGTTGTATCTTAGATTTAGTGAATCTTATTAAAAAATTTATTTAAAATGTATTTTATGAATACATGACTTTATTATGATGAGTTTGAAACACTCATATAAACAGCAACTTTTGTACTTATTGCTGCCAAATTTGACTACTTATAATTTATTTACCATAATATACAATGGTTTTGCTGAAAATCATGTATGGTGCATCAAAAAATAAAACACACAATATCCTTATTTTTATAGTCAAACGTGGATTTGAATTTTATTCAATGGCCATCTTTTAAATTGATTACACAAGAATGTCTTACAATGCACAGAAATTTCCTTGGATTAATATGATAAGAGGAAATATTCTCAAAATATAGAACCTGATGAAATCTTCGAATTTCAAAGTGATAGACTTACATATTATTAATATGCCCATGTAAGTATGTGCATGAGTGTGCATGAGTGTACGTGCTTCCATGTGTGTGTGTGTGTGTGTGTGTGTGTGTGGGTGTGCGGGTGTGTACATATGAATTTAGATAGGTGTATAAGTGTACCTGTGTATAGAATGCAGAATTGTAGATGTGTATTATGTATATTTGTGTAAGTATACACACTCGTCAAATTTTTTTGAAATTTTGTAATTGAAAATCTTGGAATGATCAAATCAACACAAACATTCATCAATAGAATGCAATTCAAAATCAAATCAAAAATATAAAAACCTTTATGTTAAATAATGTTCCTATAGTAAATTTGAAATTTTTTAGTGAATTTTCAATGTCCTGACCCCAAAAATTCTTTTTAATTCAAAAGAAAAAGACGAAGCTACTATGCTGCACATCATTTTGAAATCACTGAAGCAGATGTGAAATCAAATTAAACATTTTTGAACAACTATGAAACCACAAGAAATTATGTTACAAGAAGTATCATTTCCTAGTATAACGCTGCTTACAAACCTTTTTTTGTATAATTATTTAATATTCATACTGAAACCTATACAGATTATGCAACTATTTCAAACCTAATAACCCTACAATTATTGAAACTAATTATTTTAATTCCATCAAATATCAAACAGGATGAAACAAGCTGAGAATATAACGACCAATGTTTACGATGTTATAAATTAAAAGGTTATTTCTAAAAAAAAGTTAAATCAATACCAAATAGAAAAATTATAAATGATTTTAAACGACCTTTGCGATGAAAGATTTATCTAATTCATGAATCCGAAACATTCAGGAAACAACTTCTACCTACAATACAACATGATGCCACCATTTCAAAAGTTTTCAGCAACAAGGTCCAAAAAAAAGCAATGTTGGTTGTTGATGCAAAAGATGTTGAGCTGTTAAAATGACTGTACCGCACAATCATCACCTCTTAAAACTGGATTGAAATGTATTAAAAATTTCATATCAGGATCAGTGAATAATGCTGCGAAACATAAATGTATTGCATTTTAAGGAAAAGATTTATCTATGCTACCACTGAATTTAAAGAAACAAATATATTCAATAATTTACCTTTGTTTGGAATTGAGTCTGCGATTTAATAAAGACGTACATCAAGGGCTCTACCATCAATACGTGATCGATTCATGACAGCTATGGTAAAATTATTAAGGAAACATAGCAAAATAAAATACTCATGAAAATACGTGTAATAATGAAAATATAAAATATTTCATTAAAACATGATTTTTTGACATCTTGATTTGTATTACTTTGAATAATTTGCAACTAAAAAAAACTTCAAAGTATTATTATTATATGCTCTCTACAAGCATTCATAATACAAATAAAAAATTAAGCTAAAATATGTTTATTACATATTTTTTAAAATGTTGATTAAGATGTAAAATAGGGCTACACCAGTGAGTTATTTCTATTGATTATTTTTCTCTTTTAAAGGAAGACCTCAAAATAATTTTGAATAACATTGGTCACATGGAGGCTTTGGTATCACCTTGTAAGTATTAATTTATTATTTATAATTTTGAAAATTATGTGATCTAGGGTTCTATTTAACAATTTAATTTAATTTGAATAATTATATTATGAATCATATTAGTTTGTATAAATAAATATGCTTCTGTGTATGCGTATATTTGCATATATATGCGTGTATGGGATTTCACAATGTAACAATATCAAAAAAATTGCATAAGAACATTTTATGCAATTTCTTTTCTGTACAGTATGTTCGATCTTGAATATTAGATACATGGCATTTTTCAGAATTTTATCCAATTGTTTAGTTTGCTAATGTTTTTATAAAAAGTAAAGATTCTTATTAATTTAATGTCTTAATTAAATGATTATAATTCTTTTACAGGTTAGTAAATATAAAATTATTTTATTCAAATTATTAAATAAACTTTTTCATAATAAATTTCTGTAAAAAAAATAATTTTTTTCATGGAACAAGCTCTCAACCTAAAAACTTTTGACACAAGAATGACATAAGTGATTGCTTCATATGTCCTAAGATATATTTTATTGAGAGTAATTTAGAACACTTTAATTATTTGGCTGCAAGGAATGCCAGAAGATATTTTTACCAGCCAAATACTGCTATTATCTAATAAGTACGATTGCACTTTCGTTTTTTTTTTTTTTTTTTTAATAAATTCTTGTTGGGAATAAAATTGCTAATATAATTATGAAATTTCATTTAGAGATTAATATTCTCCCTATAGATACTACCAATCTATATGAAAAATGTTTGATTATATCTTCAAAAGCATACTTATTTTCAAAACAGTTTTAATAATAAAATAATTATCTTAAAGTATACATTTTGAACTTTATACAAAAAGTTGACATTTTATATTCAATTTTGAAAGGATACACACAGCACGTTCCGCATCCCATTCTGTTGCAAATCGAACCATACCAACATCGGCTCCTCTCATTTCTGCAAATTTGACTTCTCCGATATCTTGACATTTATCTCGTAACATTTGCCATGTTGTATTTGGAGGTAGCTGGACAAAATGAATTATTCAAATAATATAATTCATACACTACAGTTTCTTAAGCAGCTATTTAAAGGGGTAGTTAGAGCTAAAGCTTCGCAAATCCACCACGGGATATTTTGTATTTCAAGTGACAAAGGATAACTAAAATTCTGATTGACTTCTAGTTTTGCTAAAATGATTCTTTGAACATAACACTACGCCGCTCTGCTTTTTATATTGCTCAATTATAATTAAGTTATTCAGTTAAATAAAGATATTTTGAGATTAGGTGAGGTTCTCTCTAGTTGCCAACTAGTCGCTTGTATTTTAAATGCCAAAAAAAGAATCCTATTGACCTCTAGTTTTGGTAGAATGATTAATTGAACTAAGCACTACACCACTCTTGGTTTTATATTGTAAGTATTATGTAAAAAGCTATACCCAATAGAAAAACCACGTTTTTAGCTACCTCTGCCTCTTGATAATTAGATTTTATTAATTTGCTTTATAAGTGATACTTACATTTGCTATAACAATTGTGTCAGACATCTGTCGTGATCCATTGCTATTCTGTCTATTTCCACCTACTTGACCAGCATTAGTAGAAAATGCTGCACCACCAACAGATACTCGATCTGAGTCATTTCTATTAAAACCACTATCGAAATCTCTATTATTACCAAATGTGTTGTTTCCAAAAGCATTATTACCACCGAAAGCAACTTCATTATCCAATTTGGATAATCCTCTTGGTGCAAAGCTATTATTTGATTGTGCATTAGCAAGGGATGCTTGGAGATTTGCTAAACTTGCTGCTCCTTGTCCAAAATTATTCAAATTAGATGCCAATTCATTTGTTAAAGAGCTATTTAGCAAAGATGTCGTGGCAAGGTTTGCTCCTAAGCCACTTGCTAAACTGGCTTGAAGAGCTGCTGCATTAGAGTTTGTAAGAGCTGTTGCTAAAATTATATTCAATTTAAAAAATATATATAAACATTATGTAGACAAAAACTTCTTCTTTCAAATTTTTATAAAAATACAAAGTTAATATTTGTAATTGATATTCATACTACATTTGATTAAAAATGTCTAGTCTACAAGTCATAAAATTATTATATATCTGATGTACAATAAAGTATCCAATTGATTAAATGAATTCATAAAGCATGGATAAATACATTTTAATAAACATTATATTTTTCAAGCTAAAGAAAGATAGAATAATGAATATTCATTCTTTTATACTTCAAGCATTAAAAAATATAAATATTGTCTATATAGGTCAAGTAATGATAAATATATTAGCTAGTGTAAGTTAAAAATGTATTATACCTAATTGAGCAGGAACAACATTATTTAAACCAGCCCCAAAAGCTCCTGTTGTAAGTACAGGTGCAGAAATGGGATTGACCACTGGTGGATTATTAGGCTGCACATTAGGAATGTTTCTAGCAACATCAGTTAATCTATTGCCTCCTGCGCCAAGTCCCATTCCTATTCCTTTAAGCCCTAAAACCATCATAAAAACATACAAAAATATTTTAATTTTATAATCATAGACAAGTTACTTAAAAAATAATTGTATTTTATAACCTTCTGGTAGTTTGGGAGGCATATCTGGTTCATTTGCCCTGTCTAGTCTAACTGTCATGCGTCTATCATAAAGCTGTTGATTGTGCAGCATGGAAATAGCCTGTACGGACTCAACTGGATGATCGTACTCTACAACGCCAAAACCTCGAGACTTTCCATCTTTATCTTTACCTAGTTCAACATGTAAAACTTTGCCAGCTAATTTGAAAACTTCCAATAATTTTTTTTCATCAACTTTGTAATCAAGCTAGAAAAGGAATAAAATGGCATTAAATAATCATGTTTGAAAAATATTAGCAAAACACAGATAGATAATGTATAAGAAATTTACGTTAGCTACAAAAACTCTTGTGACTAGTGGACCACTAATACCAAGAGATTCTAAGAATTGAGTGCTTAATCCATAAGTATTTCCAAATTTGTTATCAGAATTAGTGGCAGCACCTGTGCCACCAGCACCAGTTGCACCAGGTGGAACTGGTATATTTTGCCTACCAGAATTAGGTCTGGATTGATCCCTAAATCTATCATCTCGGCTTCTATCATTATTACGTCCTGTAGTCAATCGTCCATACTTATCGCGTTCAACATCATAGTCCTATTATAGAAGTAATAGTTCAGATGGTTCAATAAAAAATTAAGTTTAAGAAATTTAGATGAATGAAAAATTCAAGACAAATAGAAAACAATAAAAAATAAATAAATAAAGTCATACCTCTTTAACAACAAGCTTGCGTCCCTTGATATCAAATCTGTGCATTTTTTCAACAGCCACTTTGACAGAATCAGAATCTTCGAATTCGACAATTCCACAACCTCTGGGTTTATCATTTTCATCAGTGAAAAGCTCAACATGAGCTACTTTGCCGACTTCTGTTCTAAAAAGATCCTTAAGGTCTTGCCAGCGGAAATCATAAGGAATATTGGAAACATAGATACGCCGGTCGGCAACCTTCCTTCCACGATCATTTCTTTCTCGACTGCGATCACGACTATCAGAGTTGATGCGATTTGGACGTTCGGACCTGCGATTTCGGTCGCGTTCTCTGCTTCTGTCTCTGTCGTCGTTAGACATAGTGTTTCTGTAATGAAAAGCGAAAACATGCCTGATTTATATATTTGGGTATAGTTTTAGATTAACTAATGAATTCACAGGCAGAAAAACTCGTGGGCTCTGAAAGGAGGCTTGACGATTTGAATACGAGAATTACTTACTCCTCGGTTTTCATAATACAAAATTAACAACGTTGAATAAAATAGCACGCACTCTCCAGGAAGTCGAAGGCGAACTCAATCGAGGTAACCCAGCCTATTATTTTTCTGTCCTACGACCAGTATAGCTTGCTCGTTGCAGATGCACTTTACAGGCTACACTCTTACACGAAAATTAGAATATTTAAAACACGATAGTTATACATCCACGGAAGCCAAGCCAATGACTAGTCTATAAGCTGTTCCGAAATATACTGTCGAAACGAAAGCCGAAAGCGTCCCTTCAAAATGGCCGCTAGCCGGTCAATGCGCCCTCGCTGTCGCTGATGATGATGCCTCTCACACCTTACTCCATGTCTCACACGACTCACACACAGCTTGCTGCCGTCGCCACCACCACCAACGAAGATAGACCTTAATAGAAGCGCAGTCTCATCCCAAAGTGACTAAGTAAGTGAGGCACCCCGAGAGTAAGTATTCAACCCGACCACGGCGGCGCGTCAGTCTACTTTTTGTAACGTAATAATATACGTCACGTATCTTTACGCGCGAATATTTAAATAAATAATAATTTTTAAATATGAATTCTCAAAATATAAGCTTGGTCGTGAAATATTCGGTTTAGAAGCTGAAAGAATAAGCCTTTGTTCTACGTGATTCGGGACTCTGGAATTTAACTGCTTTCCAAGTGTTTTTCCGGGGAGAGAGAGTACGCGTCGCAACATGTGTTTTCTAGAACAAGCTAAGCTTTGTTAAAAAAAGGGACCGAGGGAGGAGAGAGACGCGGGACTGCAACGGGCATAACAGCAGAATGCAGTCGGTCTCCAGACGTGGAAATGAACGCACGGATTTTCTTGCGCGAGATTTTTTAAGTTTCAAGCACTTTTAATGCGGCCTATTGACGGTCTCAAGCCCGAGAAAACGCAGAGAGGAAGTGTTATTTATTTATTTATTCGAATTTAATTAATTATAAAGTCACGTTACTCAAATCGAACGTATTACACGTTCTTAGGACGAATAAACGAACGAACTTAGTTTTATTAGCATATGTATTATGTGGCGCGAAAAGTATAATACATCACTGGTGACAGTGCGGTGGGATTCGTCTGTTTTGAGTGCGTGATTTTTTTTTATTAAATAATGTTATGCATCGGTGGTTATAACTGTGTCAGTGATTCGTCTGTTTTGAGTGCGTGATTTTTTTTAATTAAATTATGTTATGCATCGGTGGTTATAACTGTGTCAGTGATTCGTCTGTTTTGAGTGCGTGATTTTATTATATACTGTTATAAATCAATGGTTATAAATGTGTCAGTGATTCGTCTGTTTTAAGTGTGTAATTTTATTAAATAATATATAATCTTGCATTAATTCGAAGTGAAAATTTTTGTTAAATGTAAATTCTTTAATTCTTAAATTCTTTAATAAATAACAATATTCTTACCGAAAATATAAATTTAAGTGATAACAAATTGAAATTTTCAACGCGTAATTTAACAGAGATTAAAATAGTGCAAACTTAGATACTTTGTATATTAAATTGCGCAGTGTTAAATATATTGTGGTCAGATTATATTGTCGCGTATATAAAAGTAACGCGTAATGATTGTGTAAAAAAAAGTACAAATAATTTAATTTAATTTTATACATAGTGTCGTGTTCGTTTAGTTGTGAATTAAACTTGTGTGATAATAGTCGAATTTGCGGATAGAAAGTATAATAATTTGAAAATAAGTTAGTAAATTTAAATGAAAGTTAAACGTATTTTATGCAGATCTTATTTAAGTGCTGTTGTATAGTGTATTGTTAAAAGTGTAAATCAGAAAATTACAAAAAGTGAGATGATTGGCGTACGTGTAAAATAAATTTAAAAAGATTTATAAGTGCTGAGAGTTTACGTAAAAAGTCAAAAAGGTAAAATGCAATTTCTCTCTGGTTTTCTCGAGGGTAGTTTCAATATTTTTATACGGTTAGAACAAAAATATTACATACATAAATATCAGAATATAAATATAAGTGTGGATCAAGGAAACTATAAATTATTTTGATTAAGTGCTGTTTGATTTAGCCATATAATTCACAATGATTTGAAATACAGACAGACATGCATGAAAGACTCTCTTGAACGTATAAATTGAAGTACGAAGTATTACCTGCTTAGTAAGTTTTCTGAAACGGAGGAACTTCGAATGTACTTTAAATAGAGTTTTGAGTGTGAAACAGACTGACAAAAAAGACAGTTGAAATTATGATTATATTTAAAATTGTTTTTGAGAAAGAAAATATAGTTTGAGTGAAAAGCTTTGACAGTGACAATTTCTTTTCAACCTACGAGTAATTTATACTCAGGTGTGAGAAGAGAAGCAGAGTATCCCCATGGGTAATTGTAAGAGCTTATAGGCCACCAAATGAGGATTCATGCTGGCAATTAGCAATCCGCAAATAGTGTCGATTGTAGACACGAGGATGCAAAAGCCATGACAGAACGTTTTACAGTTTAGTCTAAATTGATATAATTAGAGTTTTTGACAGAGGACAATGGTAGGGAACTGTAACCTCCAGGAGGGTCATGTAAGAGCTCTAGGGTCACCAGGACTGGTAGGTTGCAGGGAGATTTGTATTCTAAAAAAAGGCAGGATAGCCAGATAATACCGGACAATCGCGTTCGGAGGCTGTAAACCCTCGAGATGAAAGGACAATCGCGTCCATTCAAAGAGGTAGTAAGTCCAGTTGAAGGTGTAATGAATACAAGTAGGAACGATTTGACAGTAATGAGACAGAAATAAAGTAATGATATGATTATAATAATTGATGGTCAGAAATTAACAGAAAGTTTGACAAAAATGTTTGTGACGATCAAAGATTTTTGATATTTAGTTTGAAATTTATTGTGGAAAATAATTTGGATTTTATAATAAATGTGTTATAAATTATACTTGTTGATGCAAAATCTTGATATTTTATTGTAACAGTTGTAGATTGGTGGAAAATAATTGTGAATTCATACAATAAATATGTTGAAGGTTATTGTTGTTTGCAAGCATCATCCTTATGATAATGTTTATAGCATAAAAAAATAGTTTCCTTTGTCAACAATTTTTTTGTATAGGGGGTATGATATTATCTATTTTAGACACATACTTCAAGAATACTTCATACACAAATTAAGAGTATAATTTTTTTTTTTTTTTTTTAATAATAAAATTATTATTTATTGTTTGTTAAAAAAAGATGTTTTCCTTATAGTCAACATCTTTTGCATAAGGGCAAAGGTGTAACGTAATAATATACGTTACGTATCTTTATGCGCGAATATTTAAATAAATAATAATTTTTAAATATGAATTCTCAAAATATAAACTTGGAAGTGAAATATTCGGTTTAGAAGCTATACGATTTTAGAAAATGCATTGAGTAAGCTGAAAGAATGAAGCTTTGTTCTACGTGATTCGGGACTCTGGAATTTAACTGCTTTCCAAGTGTTTTTCCGGGGAGAGAGAGTACGCGTCGCAACATGTGTTTTCTAGAACAAGCTAAGCTTTGTTAAAAAAAAGGGACCGAGGGAGGAGAGAGACGCAGGACTGCAACGGGCATAACAGCAGAATGCAGTCGGTCTCCAGACGTGGAAATGAACGCACGGATTTTCTTGCGCGAGATTTTTTAAGTTTCAAGCACTTTTAATGCGGCCTATTGACGGTCTCAAGCCCGAGAAAACGCAGAGAGGAAGTGTTATTTATTCATTTATTCGAATTTAATTAATTATAAAGTCACGTTACTCAAATCGAACGTATTACACGTTCTTAGGACGAATAAACGAACGAACTTAGTTTTATTAGCATATGTATTATGTGGCGCGAAAAGTATAATACATCATTTTAGCAATTCTGCCGGTAACAGACTACGTGGCGCTTGGTCGATAACATTGCTGACCAGTGATGTCAACAAAATTAATTGTTTTATGCGAAATGTTAAAAAGCTGGCATCAGTGGCATTGCCAACGAGATAATTAGACGTTTTGTTTTGCTATCGCTCTTTAGCAGAACAAATAATAGTTTACAATGGCCTTTTCAACATTTTGCATAAAACAATTAATTTTGTTGATATTACTGGTCATCAGATATCCTATCGCGCAACCAAGCGCTAGTCTGTTATCGCTTATCGGTCCCAGATAGCACAAATCGTTTGAGAAACGTTTCTGCAACGTTTGATTTGAAACCGTATAACGTTGCCTTGCAACTTTTTATACGTTTCAACAACGTTTAAATGTCCGCTTTTGTTGCCTAATATACGTTGGCAAAACGTTTCTGTAACGTTTCTGGAAACGTTTTAGAGACGAAGCAAATGTTTGAGAAACGTTTCCAACAACTTGGAAACAAATTTTTCGTTCGGAAATATTCACGTTTTTTAAACGTTGTAGCGACGTTTTTAAAACGTTGCTCACAACAATTGAGAAACGTGTCAGAAACGCTTTTAATACGTTACGTAGAAGAAAATAAAAAAATATGTTAAATTTATACACGTTTTGACAACGTTTAGAAAACGTTTTAAAAACTTTTTAGACGTACTAAAACTATCGTATCAATGATTATAGTTCCACTGCTATCACTAGGTGGCGTCTCGTAAACCACAAGTAAAGTACTGTTCTGGTGTCTACATAGGAAAGTGTAGCATTTAGGGTGGTAGGCTGGGAAGTTTTCGGGGAAGGTGGTCGTAGAAAGATATTACTTTTAATATTTTTTACTAAATTTAAACTTAAGAAACATTTCAGAAACGTTTAGCCAACGTATCTTAGGAAACAAAAGCGGATATTTCAACGTTTTAGAAACGTTTCTAAAACGTTGGGAAACTTGCAAATCAACGTTATATGGTTTCTAATCAAACGTTGCAGAAACGTTTCTCAAACGTTTTGTGTTATCTGGGGTAGAATGCTAAAACTATACTGACGCGCCGCCGTGGTCAGGGTGCATATTTCCGCTCAGCCAATATCACTTTTGCATGGAGCTTTGCGCTTCTAAGTATTAATATGTGGTCTAATCTTCTTTGTCACCACCAGCAGCGGAAGTGTCAATAAGAACTGCTCAATTGGCGCCTTTAGCCGCATAAGTATTCGTATAATGCAGATTGCAATCTGCATTACATGAATATATACTGTTGCAACTTTGCATTGGCGGGTGCATGGCTATTGGCAGACTTGGCAATTTGGTTGTATGGCTATATGTTAGTTTGTTAGTTGGGTTTGTCATGGATAGCGATGCGCGATTCAGCGCGAGTGCAATGCCGATGCCGTATATGATCGCAGGCAGAGCGGAAACTACGCTAATCAGTGTAAAAATCACAATTAACAATTATAACAATGCTGTCAATAATTTAATCCATATTGAAAAACCTCAGATTATGAGAATCAGATGAGAATCATATGTGATTTTGGCATGATTTTCAGATAAGAGTCAAGTGAGTCTCATTTGATTCTCACTTGATTCTCATATTCTCATCTGATTCTCATATGATTCTCATCTGATTCTTATTTAATTCTCATCTGACCGAAGTCAAATGTTATTTTGTCAAATTTTGATTTAGATTTGTAAGGAATTTGTGAGGATTTGTAAGGTTGGTAAGAGACAAATCTAAATTAAAATTTGAATAAATAACATTCGACTTCGATCAGATGAGAATCAAATAAAAATCAGATGAGAATTAGATGACAATCAGATGAGAATATGAGAATCAAGTGAGAATCAAATGAGACTCACTTGACTCTCATCCAAAAATCACGCCAAAATCACATCTGATTCCTCATCTGATTCTCATCTGAGATTTTTCAATAGGGATAATAAACTCATATCTAATAATTATAATATACTCCTCTATAATGTAAATCTAAACTAAGGATTCCTCTATTACATATATATACCTACAGTCATATTATTATTTCTTCAAGAATTCTCATCGTGAGAGACCGGCGATGGCTCCGTGGTAAACCACCTGCCTCCCGGTCAAGGGGTCGTGGGTTCGAGCCCCCATCAGCACGATCAGTTTTTTCAGATCCGATGGAAATCTTACTCACGACACCGGGTTTGAGAAAGGCGTAGGTGTGATGAGCCTACCCTGGAAAATTTCGAACGCTAAAATTCATCTAGAAACACAACACGATACGTTGTGAGGCCATGAACTTTCGAGTTCGAAAAAGCCACCAATTTATTATTTTTTTTTTTATTCTCATCGTGACATATAGGACGTATTATATCGTCGCTCCTATTGGCGATATATTATAACTCTAGGTCGCGACGTCATCAACACACTGAAAAACCCTTGGATCATAAATTGCGCCAAAAATAACAAACAATCGCTGTCGTTTTGTTAATTCGTTGTAGTTGAAGTTGGTAGAAAAAGTTTCCGACTTTTGGTTGAATTTTTCCACCGTGCGGTGCAACGATTGCGTCGCAGCTAGGGATGTGCGAGTCAAACTCGAACTTTTGTTGTTTTGATTGCAAAATAAGTGTAGGATGATAAAAATCTACTTAAACACCGTGACTGTCGAGGTTTTATACATATCTAACGAATAGTATGATTTTTTTCTTATTTTGTAACCGTGATATGTTACTTAATGCTTCGAGTACTTTTTCGAGTTCTTTTTTTCGAGTTATCGCCTGAAAAAGTACTCGATTGCTAGTTAGACTGATTTTTCAACCTTTCAACATTTTTTTGCTTCGCTATTGATTGAATCTGTTTAATTAATACGTTAACTTAACATTCAAACACTTATAATGTATTATTATACCTTTGTTATATTTTAATTATATGCACAGCATAATGTCGTAACCAAATATAAAACTCGACTTTTGACTCGCACATCTCTAGTCGCAGCGGACAATTAAAAACTAAATCGACTGTCTTTTCAAAAAGTCGCCAATATGGGTGATTCCGTCATAACTTGCCCAGAATTGCCTATTTTTGTCTATACGGTTTAAAAAACATTTTATTTGAAATTGAATTCTTTGCGTATTTAAGCACACTTACAATATGATTAAAATAAAGTATCCTAAATAAAATCATTACAAATTATCAAAATTTTCAAAGTGTGAAGTGTTCTTAAATGCCATGATGATTTCTTTTATGTTTGGGGGACGGAACTGACAGGGACGGAACTGACATTTTCATGTTTAAGAAGCTCGTATTCATTGTAAATTTAATATTCAAACTTTTCCGCATAGTATATTCTTGTACCTACCAAATACTACCAAAAAACCCATTTCATTTACTTATAAACATTATTTAAATAGGTACTTACTCAGGGGACGGAACTGACTGAAATGTTTGTACGTTGCAAAATTAAAAATACTTTTTGCTTGCAATTACAGAATTTTTAATATTCAGTGGCCAGACATTCAATTTTTGAACATTAAGGGTATATATTATCAAATTCGTCTTTTGATTAGCGTTATAACATTACAAAGCGTATTTTCTGATGTATTTTGGTCAATCAACTAATTGTCTCATTTGAATATTACCGCGGGTTAGATTGACTATATTATAGTGATAGGTACAGGTGGGACATAGCTATATGCGAGGTGATCTGTAAGGTAAAAGCTAAGTTGTACCTCACTTGTATAAGTCGTGCTAGAGGCAACACTACCGTTCTCGCTTGACCTAACGACTGTGCTAATAAAGGACTTCAACTTTGTAAAGACCGACTTACATCTCACTTGCCTCCTCCATCAGTCTGCCTATCCCTGTGTTCAATATCAGGTTATGGGCCCAGAGACAAACCAACGAAGATCTGCACAAGTTCCCGTTGCCGAAAGAGCGCGTCTGCAGTGAGTGATTCGCGAAATTTTGGAGCACAACCATAACGGTCGAGAGATATGGCGAGCCGAACAAACGGTAGTCTGTTTTTACCTGTTGATAAATTAACCGGACGACAGAACTACAGAACATGGGCGGTGGCCATGAGGGCCTACCTGGAGGTCGAAGACCTTTGGGACACCGTGGAAGCTCCAGAAGGCGGTGAGTTGTCTACGGACTCAAAGAAAAATCAAAAAGCACGAGGACGCATCATTCTAGCCATCGAGCCAGACGCGTACGCTTACATCGAGAACGAGACAACGGCCAAGGGAGCATGGGAAGCACTAGCCAGGACCTTCGACGATAAGGGTTTGACCCGCAAGGTAAACCTGCTAGTAGAAGTGTCCACCACCAAGCTCGAAAATTGTAGGTCAATGGAAGATTATGTATCCCGCATTATCGCAGCTTCCCAAAAGCTTAGCGCCATAGGAACCGCACTTCCACCGGACCTCGTCGGAGCGCTGTTACTGGCAGGTTTGCCCCCAGAATA
>CM053171.1:8708967-8721652 GCA_012977825.3 Pteromalus puparum | reverse complement strand
GGACGCGTGGAATGATTTTATACAATATATTCAACACGATAGCGTGTACCTTACAGAGACTGTTACCACCGGAAGCGTTGGCACTATTCATGTCCCCGTCCTCCCGACGCGCCCGCTCTCCTTCGTCTTTACGGAGAGCTCGGGGCTTCCCAGTCCGGAGCCGGATCTCTCTGCCGCTGAAGACCTCTCTCGCCAGGACCCTGTGGAATGACAGAAACATCTATACGAGGCTTTTAAAATGGGCGAGCTGTGGAGTACTGAATCATTGAGCCTTTTACAATTTACGTAGGACCACACACAAGGGACTTGGGAATAGCAACTATAGAAAACAACGTCAAGGGTCTGAAAGGCGGCTGTGGGTATGTAGAAATCGTGAAAAATAATTTTTTTGTGAAAAAGTTATTTTTCACAAAAAAATGAAGCCACCCGCAATTTTGTAACTTGCAGTTGTTAACGTTATTATCGATTCCGCAATTACTGGTATTTTTTTTTATTACGATATATGTAAGTTATTTTAGGAGTTCACGGAGCTCTATCCTTTTGATATCCACCTTAACCCCCACTCCCCTGATACCCCTCCCTTGCAAGTGTCTTCCTAACCTATCCTTTTAGTATCGAATAGTAGCGAATATTTAAATCAAAGAATGAGTTGATTGTCACATGTAATTATCTTCCACTAGCAGAATAGGAGGAAGCTAAGTGCCAATGACTTGGCAGCGGTTTTATTTACTCATTTGTATATTAATTCTGCTAAAAAAACGTTAATAAAAGTCGATAGAAATCAATAAGATTTAATATCCACTTTAAGTCTAACTTTTAATATCAGTTTTTGTAATAGAACTTGTCATCGACAGAGAAACTCTGGAGAGCTTGGAGTCAAACTTGGTCGCGGAGAAGTTCAACGCTTAACAGGTGCACGTGACACTCGAGAAGCTCGGTTTGGACTTGGAGCTGGGGCTCTTGCTGGACATAGTTGCGTAGGTGCCCGAAGACGTAAACCGAGTGATTCGGCGATAGAAGCTTTTACTTGCTCAATCGGGCAAGGTGCCGACCGCGTGCGCGGAAACGGAGGAGCCAATTAAGGCGTTGCTGGCCGCCTTGGAGGTCTTGACGTTGTTTTCTATACTTCCATAATCGCCTTTTAAAATTTTAAAGCTCATTTCAGCACTCCCACAGTTGCATTTTAGACCATCGTAATCGTTTTCTGTATTCCCACAGTCGCCTTTTTAATCCTCGCAATCGTTTTCTACATACCCACAGTCGCCTTATAGTACTTCGTAATCGTTTTCTGTATTCCCACAGTCGCCTTTGGGACCCCATAGTTGGGTTTTTATAAGCCTTGAATAGCCTTACTGACATTTGTGAATGTTTTCTATATTCCCATAGTAGCCTTTTGACCTTTGCAATCGTTTTCTACATTCCCACAGCCACCTTTTTGACCATCGTAATCGTTTTCTGTATTCCCACAGTCGCCTTTTTAATCCTCGCAATCGTTTTCTACATACCCACAGCCGCCTTTTAGACTCTTGACGTTGTTTTCTATACTCCCACAGTGGTCTTTTAAAATTTTGAAGCTCATTTCAGTACTCCCACAGTCACGTTTTAGACCCTTGGAATAATATCGAATAAAGAAGAATAAACTATACTTTTACGAATACTTAATGCGGTTAAAAAATTGCACCTATTCTTTTAAATTAAAAATGTATATTTAATAATTTCGGGTCGAGTTAACAAATTAAGGAAACAATAAAAAAATCGAAATAAATTAATATAGAAAATGAGTTAATAAGTAGAAAACGATGGTAATACATAAATTAGCTTGAATTTCGCGCAACTCGGACAACGTGAATTACCCATAGCAACGTCTTTGCCCTTGACAACAAGATCAACAACGTTGCAAATGTTATTGTTCTTGTCAGTCATCTAATGACAGCTGATGCTTTAAAATGTATTCAGATTAAACAGATTTGTTATTAACGAATATAAAGTAAGTGTTTCTAATAATAAGTAATCTATTGTTATTTTTAATATTAAGATCTAATCTTAACTCTTATCTTTGTGTATTCTGAACCTTGGGAATTCTCCTCAGCAACTCTTAGTTATGAATCAATGACTTCATGAATGTCATTGTTTATTGCATTCTTTATCTGACGCCGTAATTTGAATTTGCAACCAATACCAAGAAGCACTTATTCAGCATCACTGTTCAAAAGCGTACGTAAAACTCATTAACCTATCATTAATCACATCATTCAAGAGGTAATATATTTAATTTATTGTATTATGTTTATCAATTTTTATTATATAACAAATATATGTTTGTAGTAGCATAGGTATAAAGTTTGTGCATACTAATTTAATTGTAGTGGAGATAGGTGCGAATGTATATAACAGCAATAAAGAAAGAGAACTGCATACAATTACAATTTGAGTATCAAATATATAACCTCTTGAATACGGAATTCTGAGTAATAATTTGCACAAAATTAAATATTTTTAATCAAGAGGCGCGATAGCGCCGCGCTGGCGAGTAAAAGTATACGAAGTATACGACACGATGACGGCGCGGGTCGCGGCCCTTATATACTTTGATATTGGGTTCTCTAACCTCAAAATAATTTTCCAAACGCATTTATAGCATTACTATTGCACCTATGCCCGTTGTATCGCTATCGACTGAACATCTATTTACCTAATCTTTCTCGAGGAAAAAGATTTATTCGAAAAGATTACTTTATTGACGAAATATTGCATGCTGAAATTTAGCTCAGTAATTTTCTTTTCGTTGGGACGGTCTTCCTCTCCTGAGATTTTTCAGCCTTCCGGTCACGTGGCTTCCGGTCATTCACGGCGCAAAAATTTGAATAGTCGAGAAAATAAAGCAATGAACCATCGATGTTTTAAGCAGCACCTATATGTTAATTCGGTTATTTGCGTTCGATTCGTGAGAGCATTTACAAACATTGTAAACTAAATTCATCAATTATTTTAAAAATTGCATTTTTGCATAAAAAATATGCATTTTGGAAGTGCATTTCGAAAAGACAATAAATAAATAGATATTTACAACTCGGTAAATATTGATGGAAATGAGTCTAGTATTGTCACTTGGGTGTTTTTGGGGTCGCTGAAGACAAATATCGCGACGGCAACGGTCTTCGAGGTACCTGGTTCCCAGGGTGGACAGTACCAACATCGTCTCCCCGAGTTTTACGGAAATTTGTAACAAAATTAGTTGAAACTTGTTACTCGGGGGTTTTCGAGGTCGCGAAACACGAATATCGTGACGGCAACGGTCTTTAAGGTACCTGGTACCCAGGGTAGACAGTACCAACGTCGTTTTCTAGAGTTTTATGGAAATTTTTAACATAATTAGTCGAAAGTCGTTACTCGGGGGTTTTACGTGTCGCCGAACACGAATATTGCGATGGCAACGGTCTCCGTGGTAACTGGTGCCCAAGGTGGATGGTATTAACGTCATCTCCAAGAATTATCTTGAGTATTACATATTTTTACTGTTGATACCGTACAATGTAATACATGTATAGTCTCTATAAAAGTGATGAAATCTTCTATAAAAAAAACTTTTTAAAAAGTAAAATATTGGCGAGTAAAAGTTTCTTTACAAAATTCGTGATATCCCAAAAACAAACATAACTGATGTCAAGTAATTGTTTTTCATATTTTTCAGGTATACGCATGCGGACACATTATTTTATAAAATAAAATATTTTTTACTTAAATTCATACTATACAGTAGTTTGGATTCATAAGTAAAATTTCAAATTACTCTTCTTCCTTGGCATTTCCAAAAGTATATTTAATTATATACTTTTAATCCATAGTTCAGAAGCTATTTAAATAATTAAAACCAATATTACATTGGAAATACGACTCAAGATTTTAATATTTTTTAAATTTTTCTAATAACTACTGAACTATGGATTAAAAGTATATGATTAAATATACTTTTGGAAATGCCAAGGAAGAAGAGTAATTTGAAATTTTACTTATGAATCCAAACTACTGTATAGTAAGAATTTAAGTAAAAAATATTTTATTTTATAAAATAATGTGTCCGCATGCGTATACCTGAAATATATGAAAAACAATTACTTGACATTAGTTATGTTTGTTTTTGGGATATCACGACTTTTGTAAAGAAACTTTTACTCGCCAATATTTTACTTTTTAAAAAGGTTTTTTTATAGAAGATTAATAGTAACTACTTTGTTTCTGAAATACCAAAGTTAATGAAAAGAAGCCCAGATTTAATAAAGTTAAAAGTAAAAGAAAAACGTAAAAAGTCTATAAATATAAACAATAAAACAAAAATCAAGCTTCACAATAAATTAAGAAACTATATTAAAAACAAGAGATTTGATGAAATTTATTTAAAAAATGAAAAATCAAAGAAAGCTACTGCATTACGATTATTACGTCAAAATGAAACGTATAAAATCAGAGATTACCAACTTAATCATAACCGAATTAAAACAAAAAGATTAGACAGCGATTTTAAAGCGAAAGAAAATCAAAGAATCGTTGATAAAAACAGAAAGTTAAGGTCAAACAAAGCTTATGCAACTCATGAAAATCAAATGAACATTGACAGAAACAGAGAGTTAAGGTCAAACGAAGCTTATGTAATTCATGAAAATCAAATGAACATTGACAGAAACAGAGAGTTACGGTCAAATGAAGCTTATGCGACTCTCGAAAATCAAGTGAATAATACAAGGAATAGATTACGCCGATTAGACTTGAGTTATAAAGATAATGAATATTCAAAAAATAATAAATATAAATGCAAAAAACGTAAAAACCCATCATATGTAAGAAAAGAAAAATTAGATACTGAAAAAAGGATGAAAACTTTACGACTATCTAATGATTACGAATACATACATTTTAATAAAGTCAAAGATGTTGCAAGAAAAAAGAAATTAAGATTAGATGAATTATACAAATATCGAGAGAATTACGTGAATAAAATTAATAATCAATTGAATAATGGCATAAATGTAAATGCTAACAAACTTATATTTATATTTATAAATGATAGAAAAAAAGGTCCTGATATCCCTTGTAAATGTTGTGACAATATCTTTTATCGAAGATCGGTAGATTTATTTAATGAAAACAAAATAAGGGAAAAAATAGATTCTTTGAACATAGATCAAGATATATTTTTTGCACAAATTATGAATTCAGAATCAGATTATATATGTAAAACATGTTTAAAACATATTCTAAAAGGGCATATACCAAAACTAGCTGCAAATGATAATTTACGTTTCCCAAAAGTACCAAATGTTGTAAGAAATTTATCATCAATCGAAGAAAGAATGGTTTCTCCGTATATTGCATTCATGCAAATTAGAGCTTTACAGCCGTATGCTTCAAATTCTCAATTATCTTTAAAAGATAGTGTTGTTAATATACAAACTGAAATCAATGACATGATTAGTTTATTACCTAGAAAATTCGACGAAATGTCTGTTGTTCAAATCAAACTGAAAAGACATTTAGATCATCAATCTGACTACATGTATGAAACAATCAAACCTTCTAAAATAGTCGAAGCTTTGGAATACCTCATAAATACACCGTTATATAAAAAACATAGTATAAAAGTTAATAATGATTTTTTCAAAGGTTTTGAAAGAAATAGCAAAAATAATATTGATTTCATTGTTGATAATTGTGACAAACCTGATAATAACTGTAATATTAGAAACGCTACAATCAATGAAAATGATTTCGAAATAAATGATGAAGTTTTAATTGGAGATCGAAATGACGAAAGCAATTGGCCAAAGAATAGTAAGAATATGTATATAATATTTTTAGAAGAAATTCAATAATTTGTAATTTTATAACATTATGTTAATTTGGAAGTTTAGAACAATAAAGCCACACCCTGCCATTTTGCTAATTAATACCGTATTTTTTTTTTTTTTTTTTTGTTTATCCGGAGAGTTGAGGAAATGCTTAATGGCAGCCCTGGCAGAGCCGTGCGGGACTTCCCGTGTGTGGGACTCTCCGGCGCGGGGACATCGCCAGGATAACCCACTAAAATCCACCCTCTCATCAGTGGCCGCGAGAATCCGGCCGGTAGCTCGCTTTCTGCCATCCCTTCGGGTCGCATCTGTCTTGTTACGACCTATAGGTTCAGATCTATCGTCGTCTAGCATACTAAGCACCCGCACTAAATTTTCGTGGAGAACCGTCTCCATGAACGCCGTTATGTCGTCCCAATTCTGCTTGCTAGCAAGCATCGTTTTCACTACCGTGTCGGGCGTAAATGCCCCTACCGTCACCTCTAAGATTCTACGCCTATCAGCCCACCGAGGACAGTCAAAAAACGTGTGTCTCACGTCGTCCCGTTCGTCACCGCAGTATTTGCAACCCGTAAATACCGTATTATCATTCAATCGTTAATAAGAATGTTACTGCAGATAATGTTTTTGAAGCGTTATAGATGCAAGAGAATCTCTTTCCATTGAAACGTCTGTTCAACTTTTTGATCCATCAATGCAACCTGAATATGGTGACTGGAATAAGGACTAGAACAAAGACACTGCTCCACTCACAGCTATATTGAGCCACGGTTTTTCCCGTGGGTTTAAGGTGAATACTAGAACTATTAGGGTAAAACCTAATGAAAGATTATAACATGCTTTCTATCTTCAAATATAATTGAAACTATGAATAATAGAATCCATGATGTTTTTGCTCCGTTATAGATGCAGAAGAATATGCTTTCATTAAAACAACTATTCAACCACTTGATCCATCGATTCAAGCTGTATTTATTGACTGGATTTTGAACTGAAATAAAGGCAACTGCTCTATTCACAATTATTTTGAATATGATTTTTACCGTGGGTGTAAAGTAAATACTAGAGTTATCAAAGCTGAAACCTAATAATAGATTCCATGGCATACACCCCTCTTACTCCAAAATCTAATTAAAACTGTTGATAATTAAATTCAACCTCAAGCCTGACCTTAAAAATTAATTGATACTGGCTTAATAAAGTGTGATTAGATTAGATCATTAGATATGTAAGTTGACTGAGTTACGTAGTTTCGGTGCATTCGTTGGTTTTACGGACCCGGTATCGGAGATTTGGACGGTGACGTGGGTTTGGGATATTGCCGGGTTTTCGGAGATTAGAAATCCCTCGGGTCCATAGAGTCGTGAGCGCACGGCTCCACAGATCGAGGTCGCTTGTCTCGTTCTTCTCCTCGTCCTGTGTGCTCACAGTGACCAGGCGAATCTTGAGATGTCGGTGTGAGATCGATTTCGAACGGGCAGGAGTTGGCCGCTGTTTCACCAGGACGTGAGCGCACGACCTGGGGTATCGTCGGCGGGGCTTTAGTTGTTTCCACAGCCCCGTGTGCTCACGGTGGCGGGGAAAACAACAAGTCCCTTGGAACGGGGTTCAGGAGCAGGTGGCGACGTCAGGTAACGGCTACGTGTGCTCACGTAGACGAGACTCGGAGTTCCGGGTTCGCTAACTCTGTCGTCACGTGTGCTCACGAGGCAACGTCGTCGGCGTCGGTCTATGTCTGGCCGTTCCTTGCGGTAACATGTGCTCACGATGCCGCCTGGTGCGTCGCCGCTGAGTTGCTAGTAGACTCTCGCGCTCGTGCGGACTGGCCTTTCGGTTGGTGCGCGCGTGCGCTCACTTCGCGTCGTGTGGACTCGCCTTTGTTCGCTGCGCGCGCTGGTGTCAGCTGATTGACTCGGGCCCGCGTTTACTTGTTTTATGTGCGAGACTTGCGTCTCGTCACACAACACGGCAAGAGCACGTGTCCTGAAGCGGAGATACAATGGAGCGCGGGAACATATCAGAAGGCGAGAATAAGATTGGTTGCATTACTAGAAGAGGAGAAGCAACAAAATTATGATTGGTCCACACTACTCCAAAATTCAAACGCCGTGAGGAGAACATTTACGTCGAAGCATCTAACTGGCCGAGTACTCACCTCTCCGGAAGATTAGAGAAAAAGGACCACAAAGAAGCTGAGGATATATAAGACCTAGGGCGCAAGTAGAGAATACACTATTTTTCGGAAGTACTTGGATCGTGCGGAAGCTCTGCCCATTTCTCGATCGACTCTTGCACTTATCTTTTTTTTTTCCTCAAAATTATCCAAGCGGCGCGCTTACAACTAAAATATTCAATTTTTTCTCGTATTCTCGAATCGAATATTACAAACGCTGATTGTTCTTTTTCTCTATTTTAAATACTCGTGTGTGTAACGAATTATTGTAAACTTAATAAATAAATCGAGATTAATCAAACCAATTTAAAACATACACGTGAGTGAAATCATTTTGCGAGTACCCCGCCCATTGCGTCAAGGGGACCTAACAACCTTAAATTGTCAAAAAATGAAAAATCGGATTTTATTTTTATATTAACATTAAAATGTTTAAAAAATGTATTAAACAAACATATAAACTTAAAAAACTATAGAGAACAAGAAACAATTTTTATATGTACCAAATACCAAGTGCAACATGTCTCCGAAGGCCAAAATTCACAATTTCCATTTTTTCACTCACCGCAGACTTAATTCAGTTCTAGGCATCAAAGAGCATTAAAACTTTACAAACATGTTTAAAATACACATAGTTCTTAGTGCTCTTTGATGCCTAGAACTGAATTAAGTCTGCGGTGAGTGAAAAAATGGAAATTGTGAATTTTGGCCTTCGGAGACATGTTGCACTTGGTATTTGCGCTACATTAAATTGGATTTTGTAAACACAAGCACGATTTTCGGCGGTTTTCTGACCTATTAAGCGGGACTAATAGTAACTTTTTTCAGACCGCTGGGCAAAAAGAAACTGAAACGCCCGCTAAACATCTTTTCGGGAATTTCTAATCTTCTATATTATATGTTCAAGTTGGCAACCCCCCCACCACCCCCCCACCATGGCCCCCCAACTAAATAACATAAAATCCTCTTCGCTTTTCCCCCCTCTGTGAGTGTTTAAAATATCCCTAAAGCCCCCACCCACAACCCCCACCCGGCCCCGCCGCGCCTCCCACAATTATTGCTATTATTAACTTACTCAAAATGTATAAAGTTTAGAATGTGTTAATGTTTAAAGTGTAAAATTTTCTATATACATAATGCTCTCAGAATGCTCTCTGCGTTATCGGGCTTGAGACCGTCATATTTTTACTATGTTAAATAGTCAAATATGGCTGCATTAACAATCTGCTTGAATTATATTTTAGATTAATAAGTATATCCAACTCGTCATCAATTATACACATTAAATGAGTCTAAGGAACTCAAAGAAGAACTTGAAGAGTATAATTATCCATTGAATAATTATATTAATTTAACAGTATTCAGTCAGTAATCATTTTGAACCTTAGCAGTCCATGTCTCCTGGAAATCAGGACAATTCAAACCCAATCTGAAGTAGTAAGAATGTTTTAGAAATAGATTGTAATCACACATTAAATAGAAGCTTATCACAACGCATTTAACCAAGACAAAAAATAACTTTATAAGACGAATAAGTGAGTTTAAAGAACTTAATGAATTATTAGAAACAATCAGTTTTCCACCCTGTTAGGAAGAGCTTGATACATACAAAGAAGTATATTAGATATCCAACAAAAGACAGTTTTCCACACCACCCAAGGGGTACTGTCAGCACATTATATTAATTATAATACAATGTACATTAGGCGCGTTGATTTTTTTTTGTTTTTTTGTTTTTTTATATTATTGTATAAAAATTACCGATAATTTCATATAATTTCATGACATGATCAAATTATACAAAATTATGGTTATTGTTAAAAATGAATCTTGCTCTAAAGAAATGGAAATTGAAAACAAAATAGTTATTATTAAAAATGAATTTTGTTCTAAAGATAATGCATTTGAAAATAAAATAATTAATATTAAAAATGAATTATGTTCTAAAGATAACATTTGAAAACAAAATAATTATTACTGATTCATGTTTATCAATTAAAATTTTTATACAATAATCTAAAAAAAAACCGTGGAATCATCGCCAAGAACCCTATAACCACGGGAGTCTTAGATACCAATCCTCCTCCCCTAAGACTCCACCTCACACCATCCTCCATCCTACAGAACACTTTTACTTGAAAAAAGTTTTTAAGTGTTATAATCAATATGGTTACATTCAATTATCTTTACGAAAATTTTGTAAGAGTATATTATATCTGTTTAAAAATATAATTTTTCACCAGGATACAATTTAAATTAAAACTTTTTTCATGTAAAAGTGTACAAATAATCATTAAATATTTATAAGTTAACTAAGTATTATTACATCATGTCCTATAATAATACGAAATTAAATTACTGTATTAGCTAATGGATATGAAATGAAAATCCGCGGTAATGGCCCGGTGATAAAATATGACGCGACCACGACTACAGCACACTCGCAAAAGAAAACGGCAGATCCTTAGTTCGTCTGAGGCTAGGGAAGTACGTCGAACCAAGACCAATTAATACCGACGAGCGTTCGGAGACCATAAACAATGAAGACGAGCGAAGAGCGCGACAGCCAAGAAGCTGGGGGTAAGCCCTCAGATAGCGACAAGCTGAACTATCTGGGGCCCGGCATTTAGACAGCGTATGCGAAAAGGGCGCGATTATGGGTGGCGCAGCTCGTAGTCATTAAGGCCACGACGGTGCCGGACCTAGGCCGGCAGGTCAGCACGACTCTTAAGGCAACCACAACTCTATTCTTCTATATCGGAGCGAGGTGTGGGGCCGATGCAGCGAGAGAAAAAGTATGTAACAGCAATAACGGGCGGGCAACGAAGAGGGGCGCTTTCGATCGCGTGCCGACGCGAGACGGTATCCGGGGACGCGTAATGTTTCGCGGGTGATCTCCCGTGAAAATCTGGCTGCCAATTGAGAGCGCAAACCCGGATCTACGAAGAAAAGTCTCCGGGAATCGGCTAGGGTGGAGATTCCGAACCGAGAAGACGCGGATAGGACAGATGCTGAAATGAGAGGAGCGACCTGTGAGGTGAATGCCGCCACTGCCAAAAGTGGACGAAATCATTGATTAAGAGGTAGGCCGTGGGTAGCAGAAGCACTGAAGGGGGAGTCAATGTTTAATCTCACCCAATTTCATGTCCGGACACGGCCTACTTCAGGAGTTACCTGTCGCGGATAACAATGGTAGCGATCACCGTTGGCAAATACTGGCGGTGACGAACGTGAACGAGTGAAGCACCAGTTTTGAACTGCCCGCGGGTGGGGTGAATAGCCGTAGAATCTTAAGGGACGGTAGGGCATTTACGCCCGACACGGTTTCTAGTGAAAACGATGCTTGCTAGGCAAGCAGAATTGGGACGACCTAACGCGTTCGTGAGACGGTTCTCCGCACTGAAAAATAGTGACGAGTGCTGCTGTACTACGACTGGAAGATGGACGCTATAGGTCGTAACAAGACAGTGGCGACCCCCCAAGGAATGCGAAAAGCGCGGCTAGTGGGGTATGGCCATGGCGTACCTGTCCGCGCCAGAGGTTCCGACACGGGAGGTCCGCGCACGGCTCTCCATGGGCATTAAGAAGCATTGTCTCGCAACTCTCCGGATAAACAAAAAAAAAAAAAAAAAAAATGACCAGAGTCAATGTGTCCTGTGAAAAGTAATGTTAGTTTCAAATTACTTTCTAAATTTCCTAAATAATTACTCTGATTATTGTTATCAAAAATAATTGTTACAAAAACATTAAATAATTCTGTAAAACTTCTAATTTCGATTGCGGTACCATAGATTCCATTTTGAAACATTAAATTAAAATAATTGCGGTGATTTTTTACGTTTCTATAATAATCGTTTCCTAAAATAAAATGATAATAATCATTCCATTTATTTACTATATTTGTAACTATCAAGAAACGAATCAACATGTGATAATTTTGATTACCGTATAAGAAAAAAGAAAATGTTCTAAATAAGCAATTACCATTTCCTATTACTGTAATTTTTGCAGTATACATAATTAAATTAATCAAATAAGTTAAGTACTTTCAGTGAAGTTAAATTATAGCAATATAAAAGAAGAAATAATTTAAATATTTTTGAAATCTATAATAAAATATTTATAGAAATTTGAATTTGACATTTTCACTCGAGTTTATATTTAAGGAAGACCGCGATATAGAACGCGATAATTTAACAATTTGTTAAAAATTCAGTAAAGAACGGTCTTTGAATAAAAATACAAAGAAAACATACTGTTGCTGTCACGTGGGGTTATAACGACTATACGAATCAATTTCTATCATAGGACTACTATATGAATCAATTTTTTCCTGAAGTTTCCTGTATGATTATTGGGGTTACCTTGGTACTGCAAAGCGCTTTATCTGGAATGTAAGTCTACTTCTTAATCTTCAATATGACAACAATCTCTTAAAATTTTAGGAAAACAAGGTTTTTGCATAAAAATACAACATACGATTGCTGTCGTGTTGGATTATAAGACGACTATACGAATCAATTTTAATTATACGTTGGGTTATAGCGACTATAACCCCACGTATAATTAAAATTACCTTAACATATACCCACCCTATATTATATAGATCTAAGCGTGATTTTAAGCAAAAATCCCCTCCACCCCCCTCCATTTCCCCTCCATTGACCCC
>CM053171.1:8679214-8702156 GCA_012977825.3 Pteromalus puparum | reverse complement strand
CGTATCATGTCGTGTACATCATCGGATATCACGAAAGAAAGAACAACACAAATATAGAATCAAAAAATTTTATACAAACTTTGTATTAATTAAAAATTTCTTTCCAACTATATTTTTCATTGGATTTACCGCTTCATTTTTGAATGTTGTATATGTTTAGGGTTTCTTACATCGAGACAATGCGACATATTGACCATGAGAAACAATGGCCGTCTCAAATATATTCCTATTGAATCAAAACTTGGCCTTGAGATTTATTTGATTGTCAATGGCAAACGCTAATTGTGATTGGAATTGTTTTCGAAAAAGAGTAAAAGGAAAGGACGGACGAATTTTCAGTATTTAGTGTTATTCTTGGTATGAAAACTTTGTTGGCCTATATGTTCGACCGTAATTTATTCTGCCTTCGAGGTGTATATAATTATACATTAGTAATCTTTTACAACGAGCTGCCTTGCATGAACCATCTGTTATACTTTTAAATTTCTAATCAACATAACTATTGCACTTTACTTTTAAATTTAGTTATGTGTGGTGAACGGCCGATCTCGAATTGCCTTTACATCTTCAACTGGCATACTTTTAAATGAATATTCTCCTTAGTTTTGATCTACTCCTGTATGCGTAGCATAATCTATACCTATAATATGTATCTTGACCTGACCATGCCTAATAATTTTAAACTGTAGTCATTTTCTTAAGTTTTTGATTTCCTTCATTGCTGATGGAGCTAAGATTACACTATTGATAGACAGCTTCCTAATTAATTATTTTTGTAAATTTCATTACAACAATTAGTAGTTTTTTCAATTTTGGCCTGGCTTAGTATTTCACAATAGTACTTGATTTTCCTTCTACTTCCTACGTAAAAAAGTAGAGAAAATTCTACATTGTTTGAGCAATTTTTATGAGTTTTCAATATTTTAAAAAAGGAGGCCATAAAATTGTGAAATTTAATTAGTTTTCCTCTACGATGAGTTACCGGTACCAGTGGTTAATTACTAGGATAATAATTTGCCTGAAATCACCCTCCTAATACTATCAATATGCTGCAAAAGGAAGTATCATTACTACATACATCTCTCAAGGTACGATCAATAATTTCTAAAGCTTTTTTAGGTATCACTTGGAACTTGATTTAGGCTTCCATCCCCAATTATTAAATCTGGCCTCACTCTTCAATTCTTTTTTTGATCCTCACTCTAATTTCAAAAAAGCGCTATCTAATTTTTATTTAATCTAAAGGGTAATCTAAAAAGTTTCGAGACTTGTTAAACCTTGTGAGGGTAATAAAATAGCATGCTATTTCCAGTCCATGCCATTGACAAAACTTTTTTGTTTAATGGATCATGTAATATAAATTAATGTTTGTATAAAAATGTTTTTCCTGAACCTACCGGACCATCAATAAAGTCAATTTTGTTCTTGGTGTCAATTAACTCTTCAAAAGTGACTTTTTGCTCCAGGTAGTTCAATGATCGAACATACGTTAAGGTTCAGCACTAAGCAAAAATGATTCTGCTAGATGTTTCATTAATTTTTCAAGTACGTCCATTAGTCTTGGTTCTGGTAAAGCTGAAATCTTTGCATGATCTTTCCTTGCTTTCTCTAATATAGTTGTGATATATTGGCATAGGCATTATTTTCTTTATTGTATTTAAATCTTTCTGTAAAATAATTTTATAATTTATTTCCAAATTGTATTACTTGTATGTTTCGTGCTAAATAAACATGCAAAAAAATCGTAATTTGAAATCTAAACTTTTCCATTTTTAAATTTGGTAAAAAGAAATATTATTAAACTCTTTTAGAAAAAAAAATAATTTTATAGAATAAAATATAAAAACAACAATCTTAGGGAAGTGCTGTAAACTTGGTTGTCACATTTGCAGGGTCGTTGATTCTGAATTACTCGATCTCACCGTGCAGCCAGGTAATCCAACTACCGTCTTTCTTAAACGCTTGTGCCCAGATTGATTATCGATAATAACTTGAAGCTAGCAAAATTTAATAGTTTTGTAAGTTTGTAGATTACTTTCGACGGAGACTATAGGAGTAAATGTTCTAATGCTATCGGTACGTATATCTGCAAATCCACGGAAAACCGGACGCTTTTGGGGGTCTAAGAGAACAAAATTTAAATTTAAGGGCACACCTACCGGACCAGCTTTTAAATTCAGATCAAAAATTTAAATTCTTTTATCTAATAGCAAAATAGTTCCGGATGGCCTAAAGAACCTAAAAAAGTGTCCAGTTTTCCGTGGATTTGCACATGTCAGCTGATAATCACTATAGGAGTCAATGTCCTAATACTGTAAATTATTTATATATTGAATTTTTTTATATACACTGAATTTACAAATAAATTTTTTAAAGTACATTCGTAAATTGAAATTTGGGGGTTGGCGAGCGGAGCGAGCAGGGGGGTACCCCCCTAGTATATATATATATATATATATATATATATCTAAATTTGAAAATTAGTCTACTAAGAGTGTGGTCGTCGATTCTGAAAAAAGTTGCATCAGTCGCACTCAATATCTAAAAAAAAAACGCAAAAATCTGTACTTGCGTTACAAAAAATATGGTGTGCTCGGCTCGGGCTAACTCGCCTTGACTCGTACTGCAAACTCCACACTCGGCCTAAAAAAGTCCACTTTACGCCCTTGGCACACAATATACTATTCTTGTTCTCTATAGTTTTTTTAAGTTTATATGTTTGTTTAATACATTTTTTAAACAATTTAATGTTAATATAAAAATAAAATCTGATTTTTCATTTTTTGACCATTTAAGGTGGTTAGGTCCCCTTAATCTAAACCGAGATACTAGCATAACTGAGAGGACGAACAGGTAGCAGACCCGTTCGCACCAGAGAATCGAATTAAAGGTAAGATCTGATGATCTGAATGGCATCCTGGCCGAGGCCAATGAGGATGGTTTCACCTTTCTTGAAGTTACCTTTGCGGACGTGGCTATGGCGATTGCTCACTTTACATCTCAAGCGAAGGGGGAGGATGGGATACTGAGGTATAGCGAAATCCCTCCCAGTACTGGGACATCACTTGGTGACCATATTTAATGCCTCCCTCTCCAGTGGGGTCCTCCCCGGTGCCTGGAAGAAGGCTCATTTGGTGCCCCTTAAGAAGAAACCCATTCCATCTGCTGTTTCGGACTTCCGTTCCATAGCCCTTTTGAGCTTTCTCTCCAAGGTTCTGGAGAAGATCGTGCATGAACAGATCTCCAAATATCTAGCCTCAAAGAACATTTTTGATCCTTTCCAGACAGAGGACATCAGGACTGGTATTGACAGCGACAAACAGTTACCCACCATCTTACTACTGTTTGACTTTAGTAAAGCATTTGACTCTATCTCCCTCTCGAAGTTATTGCGTAAGCTAATCAGGATGGGCTTTTCCAGATCAGTGGTCCTGTGGGTCATGTCTTACTTGTCAGGACGTAACCAAAGAGTGGTTACTAAATTAAACGGAGAATCACCTTAGCTAACAACCAACCTGGGCGTCCCACAGAGCTCGACCTTAGAGCCCTTACTGTTTAGTATTTACATTAACGATCTCCAGGAGGTATTGGCTGGTTTTTGAGGGCCCAAGGGATTGCTGACCAATAGTGTTGCGCATTTGCTTTATGCGGACGACCTGCAAACCTACACCCAAGTGACAAGAGCTGATCTTCGTGAAGGTGTGGACCGCATGTCAGCGGCAGTACGAGCTGTGTCGGAGTGGGCTTCACACAATGCTCTGTACCTTAATATTGGCAAAACGATGGCTATTATTTTTGGATTAGAGTATAATATAAATCAACTACAGGGGTTGAACTTTCCTGGTATCGAGGTGCAGACGGGTGTGTTCGTCCCATTTGTCGATACCGTAACTAACCTCGGAGTGGTCATGAATTCGAAGTTAACGTGGAAACCGCAGGTGGATGCAGTTGGCCGAAAGGTTAACAGAGCTCTTTATGGGCTCAGATCATTTAGATCATGTACCAACGAGGCAGTACGTAAGAAGCTGGCCAGCGCTCTCGTCGTCTCCCACCTAGATTATTGCTCTGTAGTGTATCTTGACGTGTCAGGGGAGCTCCAGACTAAACTGCAGAGACTACAGAATTCATGTGTGAGGTACATTTGTGGTGTAAGGAGGTGCGAGCATATCTCTCCCTTCAGGAAGCTGGGCTGGATGGACACTAATGAGCGTAGAACGTACTTTGCGGTGATGTTAATGTATAGGTCGTTCTGCATAGGGCAACCGCCGTACCTCGCAGCCCTCTTTGAAAAATATAAATGTAGAACCTCGGGTAGGTTGTCTAGGGATATATCCGTCCCGGTGACTAGAACCGATACTGGCCTGAACTCCTTCAGGGCGCAGGGTGCCCGCCTGTGGAATTCGCTCCCGCAAGGCATGCGGACACTGCCTTCGCTTTCAAAGTTCAAAATAGCAATGCGAAATTTCCTCTTTCCGGCGCCCTAGTGCAATATAATTTGTTATAGTTCATTGTATGCGCCTGCGTCGTGTCTATTTGTACCTGTCGTATTTGAAATATAGTCTGCGTTACTATCTATATTGACGTGTTAGAATAGTTTAATTATGTGTCATACACAAAAGCTTGACGTGTACTTATATGTATATACGTATGAAACTGTGATATATAATGACGAATTTGTGATAACACAGCTGTGATTATAACCAGCTATGACGTTGTGTAACAAATGTAAATTTTTCAAATCTTTGGAAATAAATAGTAATTCTATTCTATTCTATTCTAATTCCAACCAAGGTTTTTTTATTTTACAAAATATTTAAATTAAATAAATTTTTTAAGAACACAAACAAAAATTTTATCATTAATAACTATTTACCCAAACACATAGATTGTATACTAAAATCATAACATAATTTTTTATACTAGAAAATTTAAGTGGGCTTTGCGCACCTCCTATTATACCATCAATTATAACTTATTCCAGAATGATTTTAAATTTTACCGCCTGCTGAGCACTAACAGTTCAAAGTGTTTGTAGGTTATGTAATAATATTCGCGTTTCTAATTTGCGTTCCTCTAAGTTGCGTTCTTGTACCAGAACTGGACATCAATTAAACGCTTTACATCACTTTTCTAAGAGAGGATATATTTTAATAAAATCTCCCAACCCATGCAACTACGCACCCCAAGCTCATATAAATTATTCAATTATACCTATCTTATTTAATAATAATTAAAAATTATTTTTGACAATTTTTTTTTATAAGAATATTTTTTGATCAATACATATATTTTGTCTAATATCAATTATATAATGGAGAGGAATAACAACAATATTGACATATATTTTGATTTGATTACTCTATTGATATTCATATTTTATATTCTTCATGTGTCATAATTACATATACTTTAATGATTTAATTATTATTATTATATTATTACTAACACTTTAATTATCTTTTATATTATATACATAATATTATTAAGTATAAATATAAATTATCATTAAGCAAAATATTATACAAATTAACAAAACCAACAAAAATATTGTGACGAGACGCAAGTCTCGCACATAAAGCCAGCAAATACAGCCCCGAGTCAATCAGCTGACGCAAGCGAGCGCGCGCGCGCAGCGAACAAAGGCGAGTCCGCACGACGCGAAGTGAGCGCGCGCGCGCTCCAACCAAAAGGCCAGTCCGCATGACCGCGGAGCGCGCAACTCAGCGGCGACGCGCCAGGTGGCGCGAGCTTCGCACCGCGGGCACACCTATATAAAGCGGGCCGCGCAGCGCAGCGGCAGTTCTACTCGAGCTGAACTCCTGGCGGCATCGTGCGCACACGTTACCGAAAGGAACAGCCAGAGATAGACCGACGCCAACGACGTCGTCTCGTGAGCACACGTGACGACAGTATTAGCGAACCCGGAACTCCGAGTTGTTGTCGTGAGCACACGAGACAACCAGGAATAGCCGAACAGCGCCGAGTCTCGTCTACGTGAGCACACGTAGCCGTTATCCGACGTTGCCACCTGCTCCTGAACCCCCGTCCCAAGGGACTGGTTGTTTTCTCCGCCACCGTGAGCACGCGGGGCTGAGAAAATAGCTAAAGCCCCGTCGACGATTCCCCAGGTCGTGCGCTCACGTACTGGTGAAGCAGCGGCCGACTCCTGCCCGTGCGAAACCGACCACACGCTGACCTCTCGAGATTCGCCTGGTCACTGTGAGTACACAGGACAAGGAGAAGAACGAGACGAGCGACCTCGATCCGTAGAGCCGTGCGCTCAGGACTCTATGGACTCGAGGGATACCTAACCTCCGAAAACCCACCGATATCCCGAACCCGTGTCACCGTCCGAAACTCCGATACCGTGTCCGCAAAACCGACGTATGCACCGAAACCACGTAACTCCGGCAACGTCGTGTTGATGTACTGTTAACCGCACTAGTTTAAGCCAGACCGATTGTAAAGGCGAAATATTCTAAACAAACCGCGATCTCGATTTCTGTTACAAATGGAGACTAACAATTGAACGATCAACTTGTTATCTTATTTACTAGAATATATCTATTTTGTTATTAATTACATAAACAGTCTCTTCAGTTAACCTTTCCCCTAACCAAATCCTGGTGTCCGGCCGACTACTCAACACACGGGGAAAGTCGAACCGTTACATGGCGCTCGGACAGGGACCGTTTTGGAATATTTTGCCTACAACTCGCGTGCATTGTAAATTGTAAAAGAGACTCCGAGAACAAAGAAACCGGGAAAATTTTTTTTTTCTTTTCTTTTTTTTCGACCACGATGAAGGTAAGCTGGATTTACCGCCTGAATAAGGCACAGCTAATCGCTGAATTACAAGGAAAGGATCTGGATACCGAAGGAACCGTAGTGGAGCTCCGCCAACGGCTGGTCCGATACATCCGGAAATCCCCTCGAGAATTCGAAACGAAGTAAGAGGATCCAACAGATTACGACGAAGAGGTGGACTTAAAACAGGATCCAGAGGCAGAACGCGCAGAAATTATCCAGCGGACACTCGAGGAAATTCACCGAGTAGGCACGTCCATCCCAGCCCATGACACGCAGGAACACTCACCTAGCGAAAACAAGGTCCTCGATCAGATACGCAAATGGAATTGCCACTTCGAGGGAAAAGACGTATATACATTCCTCGAAAGAGTCCGGGAACTGCAGGAGTCCTACAGTTTTACTAGCGCACAGCTGCTCCAGTGGGCACCGGAACTTCTCCGAGGTGAAGCGCTCCAGTTGCGGCGAAATTACGCGAGCGATTGTGAGACCTGGGAGGAACTGAAGGAGAGGCTCAGAAATTTGTACTTGTCAAGCGGAGAACGACAAAATTTAACCAGGCAAATCGTCGAAAGAGTACAAAAACCGAACGAGAATATACGCGCATACTGCAACGCGTTAACGACACTTATGAGAAGAAGAGGTGGATATACACCGGAAGAACATCTCGACAATCTCTACTATAACATGAAACCGGAACTACAGCTAAGGGTACGTAGAGAGGAGATCAAAGATGTGCCGAACTTGATACAACGAATCGAGGAGTATGAGGAGATCGCGAGTAAGATTCGCGAACAAGAGCGAAAACGGCTATCAACAGCACATCCACCAGTAATAACACCGGAACCAGTGACACTACGACCGAGCGGAAAGCTGTTGGCGCTGTAAGCAACACGGCCACACCCGCGTCACGTGTAAAAACCAGCCACGAAAATTCTGCTCAGTATGCGGAAAAGATGGCCTTCTAACCCGTGACTGCCATGGATTCTCGGACCATTCGGGAAACGCGCGAAGGGACGGCTCTACGGTGGCGGGAAGCCGTCCCGCGACGGCCGATACCTCATAGAGGTACACATAGACCAGAACACGGTGCTAGCCTTAGTCGACCCGGGGGCTGTGAGTTCTTTTGAGACCCCAGAGACAGGCATGATCGGTCGAAACAATAGGTGGCGGCAAGGGAATCAGGAAACTATCGCCACACTAGCGGACGGCTCAACCACCGAACTAACGGAATACGTGGAGGGTGAAGTGACAGTCCTCGGCACCAATTTCAGGAACAGATTCATCATCATGAAGGGACTACGTCACGAAATGCTACTAGGAATGGACGCGTTAAGGAAACTGAACATCCGGCTGTTCATAGCAGGAAGTGAACTCAAGCCGAGCCAAACTCAGACATCAATATTTTCAATAAGCGACACCGGTATCCAAGAATTCGCCGAAAAGCAGCAAACACGGGTGGATGAGCTCATCCGGTACGAGAAGGATTTATTCAAGGACATACAGGGCCCCACACCACTGATTAAGTACCAGATAAAACTGGTGGATTCAAATCCAATTAAGCAGCGCTACTGGCCACGAAACCCCGCTATGCAGCAAATCATCGACGACGCGGTCGAGGAAATGTTACAAGAAGACGTGATTGAGCCATCGGATAGCGCCTGGAGCTCCAATATAGTTCTTGCAAAGAAGAAAGATGGGAAACGACGCTTCTGCATAAATTTTCAAGGCATCAATAAGATCAGTATTAAAGATGCACACCCGCTACCACAGGTCCACGCAACGTTAAACAAACTTCGAGGAGCGAAGTACCTGACCACCATCGATTTGAAGAATGGGTACTGGCAAATACCTCTAGCGGAAGAGAGCAAACAGTACACCGCCTTTACGGTTCCCGGACGGGGTTTGATGCAGTTCAAAGTACTACCGTTTGAGCTACATTCGGCACCAGCAGCCTTCATGCGCTTGATGAACGCGGTTATAACCCCAGATTTGGAATCGAATGTATTCTGCTACCTCGACGACATAGTGATAGTGACAGAGGATTTCGAGCACCACCTGCAACTGATTAGCGAAACATTGCGCCGTCTACGAGAAGCCAAACTGAAACCGAACTAGGAGAAAAGCCATTTCTGCCGGAAACAACTGAAGTACCTGGGACACGTGGTAAATGAAGACGGGCTGCACACGGATCCAGAAAAAGTGAAAGCAATCACGGAACTACAAGCACCGACGAACCTCAAGGAACTGCGTCGATTCTCCGGGTTAATCTCCTGGTACAGGAGATTTATACCACAAGTAGCGAAGAAAACGGCCCCTCTCAATAGACTCCTGAAAAAGAAAGTATAATGGGAATGGGGCTCCGACCAGCAGGAAGCATTCGAGGCACTCAAGAAAGACCTTGTACGCGCTCCAGTGCTGGCATGCCCGGACTTCAATAAAACATTTATACTGCAGACAGATGCCAGCAACGAAGGGCTAGGGGCCGTACTGACGCAGGAAGAAGAGGGAAAGAAACGAGTGATTGCCTAAGCCAGCCGATCGTTGAACCAGGCCGAGTGAAACTACTCAGCAACCGAAAAAGAGTGTCTAGCCATAAAATGGGGAATCTGGAAATTCCGCGAATACCTCGAGGGCTATCATTCATCCTTCTGACAGACCATTAATCCCTTAAATGGCTGGAGAAAATCGATAACCCGTCCAGCAGACTAGCACGATGGGCCATGGAACTGGCACAATGGGACTACGTAGTCAGGTTCCGCAGAGGGAAAGACAACACCGTCGCAGATGCCCTCTCCAGACAACCCGTAACCGTGTGCAAGATCGACATTAAAACGAAGTGCTGCACATGGTACACAAAAAAACTGAACGCCGTACAACAAGATCCATAGAGTTACCCGGAATACTACATAAAAAACGGAGTCTTACACCGTCATATCCTTCACACGCTAGATTTTAACGACACCGATGCAACCGAGGATTCGAAATTCTGCATACCCACCGACAAACGAACCATCATTCTAAAAGAATGTCACGATAATATGACCGAAGGACATTTGGGAGTGGTCAAAACGCTTCAGCGTTTAGCACGAAGCTATTACTGGCCAGGTATGTTGCAAGAGGGCGCTCGATATGTACGTAGCTGCCCGAACTGCCAATCATACAAGGCGCAGCAACAGACGAAAGCGGGGACTATGTCGAACAACCATGGGAAATGGTCTCAAACGATCTCAAACTCAAACGGTCCAGCAAAGGAAACATATGGCTACTGGTAATGCAGGACAGATTCACCAAGTGGGTGGAGTTAGCAGCGCTCAAGGAAGCCGATAGCCAAGCCATAATCCGACACGTAAAGGAGAAAATCTTCTTCCGCCATGGCTGTCCTAACGCGCTGGTAAGCGATAATGGTCGACAATTTGTCAGCAAGGAGTTCACAGGGTTCCTGAAAGAAAACGGAGTGCAGCACCGAAAAACCCCGCCGTACAGTCCCCAATGCAACCCAGTAGAACGAACCAACAGGGTAGTAAAGACGATGATCGCCCAGTACGTCGGAAAACACCACAAAAAGTGGGATGAGAATTTATGCGAACTGGAATTCGCTTACAATACCGCCTGTAGCACGGCAACCGGCTACACTCCGGCATATCTAAACACTGGTAGGGAGTTTAGAACGCCAGGAAGCCTTCTCCAGAAAGTAGGCTCCCAACACACCACATCTCTGTCTAGCAGAATCCAACATATACGAGATGCAATCGAATTAGCAGAGACGCAAATGGCTCGGCAGTTCGAAAAGCAACAGAAACACTACAACCTTCGGCGAAGAGAATGGAAGCCGAATATTGGTGACAAGGTAGTCAGGAAATTAGTAACTTTGTCCAGTAAAGCCGACGAACGTAACGCCAAATTAGCCCCGAAATACTCGAAACCGCTATCAGTCAAGAAACAGGTGTCACCGGTGATCTTCGACCTTCAGGACGACAAAGGGCGCAACATCAAGCATATACATGTCAAGGACCTTAAACCTTTTACCGACGAAGGAGTAGGAAGCAGCATCGAAGCAGACGAAGAAGGTAGCGACGTAACTTAGCGTTTAAGAAATCCGTAGTAGTCATAATTTAAGTTTAAGAATTCCGTAGTAGTTATAATTTAAGTTCAAGAAATCTGAAGTAGTAATATAAGTTAGGAGAATGTTTTTTTTTTCTTTCCTTGTTTTGTTAGCATAAAATTTAGCCAGCGCGAAATTTCACGCTCCGAAGGGAGGGGGAGATGCGACGAGACGCAAGTCTCGCACATAAAGCAAGCAAATGCGGCCCCGAGTCAATCAGTTGACGCCAGCGAGCGCGCGCGCGCAGTGAACATAGGCGAGTGCGCACGAGGCGAAATGAGCGCGCGCGCGCACCAACCGAAAGGCCAATCCGCATGACCGCGGAGCGCGCAACTCAGTGGCGACGCCCCAGGTTGCGCGTGCGGCGCACCGCGGGCACACCTATATAAAGCGGGCCGCGCAGCGCAGCGGCAGTTCTACTCGAGCTGAACTCCTGGAGGCATCGTGCGCACACGTTACCGAAAGGAACAGCCAGAGATAGACCGACGCCAACGACGTCGTCTCGTGAGCACACGTAGCCGTTATCCGACGTTGCCACCTGCTCCTGAACCCCCGTCCCAAGGGACTGGTTGTTTTCTCCGCCACCGTGAGCACACGGGGCTGAGAAAATAGCTAAAACCCCGCCGACGATTCCCCAGGTCGTGCGCTCACTGGTGAAGCAGCGGCTGACTCCTGCCCGTGCGATTTTCGTGTCAAAGCGTCGAGCGCTGGTCAGGACGACTCAAGCACTATAGCGCAGATCGCCAGAGATCAAGAGCGAGATCGACAGCGTAATCGGCAGCCCACCACTTGAGCTCGGCGACGATCCCGTTGGCAGCAATACCTATGTCTTGATCATCTACTCCATAACCTCATTTTCGCGTAAACTTCCGTAACGTTTCGAAGACTGCAAGGTCTAGGTAATTCCTCAATCTTCCGTTACAGCAACAACTTTAATCTTAACCTGAGCGACGCGATGCCCACGCCGCCTTGATCATTATCAGTCAACCTGAACTCGATCGTATGCCTCAACAGCTAATATCGGCTCCTGGGCAGCGCATTAGACAGCGAGCCCGAGAATGAGTTCGAGGCGGGACGCAACTGCAGTAACTATTTCATTGAGTTTGAGCACATGGAGGAGGAGGTAGATGTCAACGAGATGCCGACGCTTCTACAGGCGAAAATCAGCAGTCCAGCCTCAAGTTTAGCATACCCATACGATATCCCGCAACAAGTCCATCAAGCAGATCGTCAAAGACACGACGTGTACGTAAATGGTGGGTACAGAGAGTAAATACAACAACGTGCTCGGGACCCCTTGGGACCTCACATCGATGGACTGCAAACTATAAGCACTGGCAAATAGTTCCATGACTTGCTGAACTGTGACATAGAGATCGAGTCGATAGCGTGCGTCGAAATCAAAGCTCGACTGTTCTTGTCTTCCACAGGCTTAGAGCGCTTGTTTCCCCGAAATTAGCAGAAGACTACGAGGCCTTCTTCTTCCACAGCAGGCCGAGAACGAGTTCGAGAAATGCGACTATGGTAACGATCTCACCGAGTCCGAGGACGATGAAAATGACGAGATTGTCGAGGACGATGAGCGAGAACTTGCGTAGATCGTCTTTGTATGAAGATGGAGAATAGCCACACAAGCGCGCTGGATCAGGGATCGGTACAGGACCCTCGGCTCACAACGATGGACTAGACACTGGACATCGCCAAATTGTATCATCAGAACATGCTGGACTGCCACATCAAGAGCGAGACCCCTAGTGTGATCATCGGTCACTCTTAGCTCGTCTTCAACTACTGCAGGAGCTTTTTCCACTTGTCCTAGACGACGAACCCGTCGGTCGCGAGGACGACCTTCGTAGCTGGTCGTTTGAGTTGTATACCAGAGGCTCCTAGCTCAATGGCAACCAGATACTCTAACTTCAAGACCTCATACGTTCAATTATTCCTCCGGAGTCGAAAATGAACGACAAGATCTTCCTTCTTTCGTTACAGCTGTTTCAACCTCGACATGAGAGTAACTGTATAACGCCACCTCAATCATGGTCGACTCCTCGAACTCGATAAGGCCTCACATGTCATCGGGGTGCAGCAGAGTTTGCCGCAGCTGGCGAGCACCGCAACGACAACCGCCGAAGACGCTTCACTGCTCTACCCGCCAGCAAGCGACACTTCGCGCTCAAGGTCAAGTCGATGGAGAAGTCCGTGCTGAGCAAAAGCTCCAGCAGCTGCCGAATGGTGCATCAGGCAATCAGAGCCCAAGAACTTATCGAGTCAGAATGCGATTGACTATGGCAACAATCTTATCAAGTTCGAGAAAAAGGAGGAGGTGGACGTCAATGAACCGACATGGCCCTGGAGATCGGCAGCGATAAAAGCCCGACCAGCTTCAAGGTTAGTATACCCGTAACACCCGATAAAAAGCCCTATAGCCTACTACGCTGCTGCTGCAGGCCGATATCAATATTTATATAATTACTAACAAAAAAAAGAGCAAATCGGAGTTGTCTTAGTCTTTGTTGGAAATCAGAATTCTGCTAGACTTCGTAAAAACCAACAATATTGCAACAGCCCCTGAGGGATTGTTTCTGTTAAAAAAATTCCATTATAAGTTTATTTAATTAAGTAAACTCATTAAAAGGTTGTGAAATCAGTTTAATGAACACCTTTTACAAGGTAAAATGTTGGCAACTATAAGTTATGGGCCCATCCTAACGAATCTATCTTAGTATTATAATTATAATTCTTCCTCTAAAAAGTTATGAAACCCTTAAAGAAATTATCAAATGTTTATAGCTTACAATAGTTTTTCTATATTTTTATCAATATACGCTAATGAATGTAGTGAAATCAATTTTAAAAATGTCAAGTGTTAAAAATTAGCATATACTAATAAAATCATTTCTTACTCGAAGAAGAATTAATCTAAAAACTAAGCCAAATCATCTTGTGCAAAGAAATGAGCAAAATCATAAACATAATAAAACAAGCAAATTTCTCTTAATTATAGAAGAATCATTCAAACACAAAGCAGATTTTCATCTTAAAACTATAGTCAGATTACTTCTTCTTGGCGTAAGACATGATTTTTGTCAGTGCAGGTAAGCTAGATTCTGCTGACTAATAAGATGGTTATACTTTTCAAAATTATTATTTTAATGCTTACTTGCCGTCCCTTTGTCTTGTAGTCTACGATGTACATAGATTAAATCATATGTATATTTACTAAAAACAACTTATTGATTACTTAACGATTAATCTCCACTAAAATACGAAAATTCATCGCCTTTTCAATAAAGCGGAATAGTAAAGCAAAATTATTAAAGTATAAATATATACAATATAATAATATGATTCCAAAACTTCTTACTATTTTTGCAAATTATTAAATTTAGCTTTGAAATTTTCTCTTTGCAACAAACATATATTTGAAAATTTTTCCTTAGATTATAATAAAAATCTGTTATTTTAATTAATATTATCTAACAGATTCACACCTTAAAAGCAATAATTCGAGTGTTTCATCGTTAGACTACAAGACAACGGGACGGCAAGTAAGCATTAAAATAATAATTTTGAAAAGTATAACCATCTTATTAGTCAGCAGATTCTAGCTTACCTGCACTGACAAAAATCATGTCTTACGCCAAGAAGAAGTAATCTGACTATAGTTTCAAGATGAAAATCTGCTTTGTGTTTAAATGATTCTTCTATAATTAAGAGAAATTTGCTTGTTTTTATTATGTTTATGATTTTGCTCATTTCTTTGCACAAGATGATTTGGCTTAGTTTTTAGATTATATGCTTTACAACAAAATATGTTAATTGTGAGCGAAGCGAGCGTTTTTTGCTAGTTTTAATTATTTTGCAATTTTAATAATGCGATTTGCGTAAAAGTACCTAAAAACTTCAATGACTTATAATAATTGTTATTCACTTTGAAAAATAATTTTTTTTTTATAGTAACTTTCCTTCTTTCAGTATCTAATTAATTGTCCGATATTAAAAAATTATTTCCAGCAACTTTTTTTGAACGATTTTCAAAATTTCCAAATTTACCGCTTTCTATTCTGCCACTTTTGGCATCGCTGGTGAGCGCGCGCTATACGTGTGCGTGCATATATGCGAGAGAGAGAGATAGGGAGAAAGAGATAGAGAGAGAGAGAGAGAGAGAGAGANGGGGAAACCCCCCCCCCCCCCCCCATCTGGTGCTAGGAAAATACATAAAGAAATACAAGCTCATAAGCTTAAAAGAGTAGTCGTAGAGTAGCATTATAAAGAAATATACATTATATAATATTGTCGCTTACATCGAAATAACAGTTCTGATCTCGCTCATACGCGAGATCTAACAAACAGATGATAATCGAGAGAAGCTCTCTCCGTACCGAAATACATACACAATCATACCAGTTTACAAGCTAAATATTACAGATTTAGATATTGGCTTTAATAGAATAATAATACTACAAATGACAATGATTGTTACACTCTCAGTCCTTTATTCCGCACGCTCACATGCCAATCCGTGCGATCCCTAGCTAAAAGCTCTTTTCTGAGGAGCCCTTTAAATGCGCTTATTTTGAGCATGAAACATTTTGTGATGTTAAGTAAGTTGAATAAAATCATTGACGTTTGTATAAAAAAGGACTGATTCAAAGCTTCTGTTCACGGCGCTACATAAACAAGAGCTTGAGGAGGATTCAGCTGCGAGCGTCATAATACTTCATCGACGTCCAGGTGGGTGAAATTTTGCGCAAGGTAGTTGGGCCTCCCCGAGCTGATGTAGACGTAGGCGAGTAGTAAACCAATGAGGTACTCCCGACGCCTCCTCACCAAGAGCAAGTTTAGTTTATAAATGGTAGGGGCTGACGTGCGCGCGAAACGGTACAAATCCTACAATGAAGCGCAAGCCCGCATTTTGCGCACGTTTTAATAATAAATCGCACGTGGCATCCAGATCATGGTACACAACGCAAGCATAATCTAGCTTAAGGAAAACGGGGCTCTCTACGAGGTTTCACCTAAGTCTACTTCTCAGCGCATGCTTATGGAATTTCAGTGCATGAAGCGATCGGAAGACCTAGCATTGGACATGATTAGCATGAAGTTGCCAATCGAGAGTCGGAGTGAACCATACGCCTAGATTGCACACCTTTGACATAAACTCGAGTGGAACATCGTCGACCGTAATTCTAGGCAATGAGGCAGTGTCTGTGACGTGGCCAAACTCACGGTGACAGAAAATCTCCCGCGAGGCCCGAAAGGCCAGCACTATAATTTATTTAACGATTTCTCCGCGTTTTCTCGGAGGAGGTTCCGCCGAATCCTCTCTCCCTCGTTCGGGTTCACGAGGGGGTAATCGGAAAAAAACTCGTAGATCAACTTTATGCTCAATTTTATTAACGCTCTCTCCGCTACCTCTGTTCCCGCTACAATGATTCTACTCACACACACACACTCGCTCGCGCTCTCCTCAGCTCCCGGGTCTTGCGCTTAAATTCTCGAAAGAAACAAAGAAATGCACGCGTCCGCGCGTCCCGTCGCCGAGTGCATCCAAGCTCCCCGAAGATGTTGTCGCGCCCGCGATATCTCGACACTCTCCTTTGTTCTCTCTCTCTCTCTCTCTCTCTCTCTCTCTCTCTCTCTCTCTCTCTCTCTCTCTCTCTCTCATGCAATCCTCTCACGCACGCTCTCTCGAATACTCGCCCGATCCGGCACTATCGCGTTCTCAACTCACCTCTAAGTATCTACGTGCTTCGCTCCTCGTCGCCTGGTCCGGAGGTAGTGGCTCTCGAGTCGGCGAACCCTCAGCGATGACCGGGCCTGCAGCAGCGTCTTCCTCTCGTTCTCTCTCGGAAGTTGCCAGTTGGTCCAGGTCGTCCTCTCGATTGGCCGGCTCGTTCCGCGTCCCTCACGAAAACCCAAGCTAACTCTACTCCCCACGAATAAAATCTCAAACAATGGCTCGAAAACTCTCTCTCTACAAATCTCTGGCGCGTGCGACTCTCCCGGGACTCACTCCCAGACTGCCACGGACGGGAAGAAAGCGCTCCCTTCGGCGCTCGCTCCGGCTTTTCACCTTCTCCCGCGGTCTCGCGCGCACGGCCCCGACGGCCGCTAGCCGATGCTTACAGGTCTCGCGTAGCATGCTCGGTCCGCCGCTCCGTCGCCTCGACGGCGTGCAGCTGTAGCTGCGCGCCGATTGGTCCGCGCGCTCACTCACACATTCTCTCTCTCTCTCTCTCTCTCTCACACACTCACGCTCCTACTACACTGTCGCAGCAGTGTTGTACGCTACACTCGTGCTGTTCTCTCTTCTTCCTTCTTGCTCCTCGGCGCTGTCTTCTCTCTGCTCCGAAGATGATCCTCGTCCGTGTGCACTGTTCACACTCGCGTTCACCTCGGACAAAAACCCGAAATAATTAATTAGGAGAGGCCTGATTGACTAAAACACTGTCGTCAGTGGTTCTCCTTCTATGTACATGCGACGTGCAAAAAGGCACCGTCGCATGTCAATCCGATTTACGTAGACTGCACTACCCAACACCATGCCCTTGCATTTCTTAAGGTTCAACGACAGCTCGTTCAGGCGGGTCCAGTCTACGACAGCTTGGGCGTCAGCTTGAGCAGCAGCAAGTCCCTGTAGTAAGCCGCTCGGGCAACAATGCACATATATCTGCGTATCATTCGCATAAATCAAGTGATTCGCTAGTTTCAGCACCCGGGGCAGATTGTTGATGTATATAGCGAAGAGCAGGGGACCAAGGAGACTATCCTGCCAAACACCAGACGAAGCTTTCAGCTTCTTAGAAACTGAGCCACCCTCGTCTACCACCGCTTGCATCCGTTCGATTAGGTAATTGAAAAACCACCTGAGAGTTCGATCAGCGATATTAAAAGCACGCATTTTCGTTAGCAATTTAGCCTGAGGGATAAAGTCGAAGGCTTTTGAAAAGTCAAATAGAATGAGCTGAATGAGGATGGTCAGCTTTCTCTCGTCGATGGCTCTCCTCACATCCTCACTCACTCCTAAAAGGGGCGTCTGGATGCTATGTCCCTGCCTGAAGCCAGCCTGCCTCGGGTCGACAAGATCATGCGCGTCCATAAAGCCCATCTTGTGCACTAGTCGCTCGATCACTTTTGAAGGCTCTTGAAAGGCACATGGGTGTCGTCGTTGCGTCACCCATGTCGAAGCACACACACACACACACACACGCCGAGAACGAGAGGCTGTGGCAGTCGCCACTGCTACACACACATGAGCGAGCGAACGATTGGGAGGGGGAACGGCGAGCGCGGCGCAGCGAGCGCTTCTGTGTATAAAGGAACTCGCATGTGTATGCGTGAGAAAGTTTAACGGTACGCAAGTCGAAAATTACTTGAAATCTGTAGTGTGATGGTATGGTTACATGTAACAGAGTATGAGGATGCTCAAGTGAAAAAATGAGTTGAAAATTTCTGTTGTAAAACGTGTAAAATGTGAGAGTCGCATCTGTGCATGCACTAATTCCGACGCGAGTTCTCGCAGCACTGCGCGCGGCGAGACTCGCTCACTTGTATCTGAGCCGCAGCCACGATCACACCCTTCGGTGCATTTTTCGAGAGTTTTTTCGGGCGTTTTTCAGAGCATGAGCCAGCGCAGTACGAGAGAAAGGACGAATTTCCGTAGAGAAGTAAGGAGGTATTGTTGCAAAGTGTACAAGAATTGCGCGCTGTTTTTTCCGCCGTTCCGCCTAGAGAAGTTTGTAAAAGTTTTGTAAAGCGTAGTTGAGAATAAAGATTCGGTATTATGTATAAATTATAGTGTTCGTAGAACCCTTTTATTCCCTCGCGCACGCGTTGCCTATAGTCGAATCTCCTCGGAGAAGGAGTATTGAATAAACCGGGAAAATAGTAAGGCCTGGCGTCCAAATTTAAATACGGCCTTGCTCACATAATTTGTGCTGCCGCGAAAAGTTTATCCACAACGTTACACAGTCCATAGAGAAAGCAGCATTAGTTATGCATAAATTGAATTGCCCCCTGCGCAGCGGTGCTCAGGGGTTTGCCTCGCAAAATTTGAAAATCATCTTCTGAGAGAGGCGAATTGCTATTTACTATCGTTGCGTAGTACCTGTTTCGGGCATTCACACCAAAATAAAGCAGCAGCGAGGGGAAATGGTTTGACGTTGCCCACATGCAGCATAATACTGCTGATTTATCGTTCGCGTTTTGCGCTTGCGCGAGTTTCCCAGTGATGAACTGGGTCTTTGCAATATCCGAAGAATTGCAGATTTGAGCGCGAAGCATTATAAAACGATCTTCGTCGCTAGTGAGCCCAGAATCTCGAGCGACATGATACGCCTTATCCCTCTCCGTCATCAGAGCTCAAATGGCTGGAGAAACCCACAACTGTCTCTTAGATGACAGTGGGATTCTTCTCATTGGTGCTGCTACGTCAGCGTCGTAGGCAGTAAAAAGAGTGGCAGTAAATTCACGCTCTGCCTTATCCGAATTTACGGGGGTGTAGCCAAGTGTTACTATTAGCACAGGAGTCTGTACTGTAGTGAGAAAGATACCTTCGGGATCTTGCGGCACCGGGCCGCAGGCCAGCTAGCATCGCCGAAGCCAGTGCTGCTGGATTGACACGCGAAATTTCTCTAGTGAGAATTACTTTTTGTCAAACTGGTGGCGTAAAGCAGTTATATCTGATTTCCACCAGGTCATGATAAACGGTTCCTCTGATCAACATAACTCAGCAACGGTTTTTAGATTATTTACAATAAATAGGTCGAGCCATGTATGCGTTGGCGGTCGGTTGACTCTAAAAACATGATGTGTGTTAGAAAAATGAGGTAAGGCAGAGGATTAATATTTAATAACGATGTGGATTTATTCGTCTTCTATGTACAGCTATGCGTCGCACACACCTTGTGTATTCGGCGACGGCTCGTTCCCAAGAGAGCGATGTGCGAGACTCGTTTAGTCTCGACACCGCAAGTAGTCATGTGACTCACACTCATACGCGAGAGGGGATACTTGCATGTGTGCGTTCCCTCACACACTCGTTAACGCGCTCACTCATTCTAGCACGAACTATACTGTACATACAGTCAAATGTACTATATTCTCAATACGTACGCCCCCTTACATTTGTAGCTGTACATTATATTTTACATTTAACAACTGTCTGAATTTTCAAATTTTTCTCTACAGAGACTTTTGTAAAAATGTCCGCAACATTTTCATTAGTATCTAATTTTACAAACTTCAATCAAATTTATCTTCACCGCTTTGATGTACACTATGATAATGATGTTCAATATGCTTGAACTTTTCGTAAAATTACCGTTATTTGCATGTTTATTGGCACCTGAATTGCTTCATAAATTTTTAATCTCGCTAAGTATTCATCAAAGCATGTCCGCATTTTCTTGACTTTCTCGTAGGCCATACAGCGCTTTAAAACAATTTACAAACTTGTGTTGTTCAATCATTGTAACCCTTTTGTTGATTGACGTAAGTACCTTGAGCATACTTTACCATTTAAGAATGCTGTTAGCATAACGTCCATCTGTTCCATATTCAATACAATGTGACAACCAATTAAGGAAACAAAATTTTTTAATGTTATGCGTTTTTGCCTACTGGAGCGTATATTGTCATCAATACCATTCGTTTTTGAAAACCTTCCTTGACTACTTAACCAGCTTTAAATATATCATCCAGCTTTTTCGGTAAAACCATTTTACGTCTAGTTACTTCTTTTCCTCTTTTGTTTCTCAACTAATTCCATGTTTCATTTTCATACAAGCTTATTTATATTCCTTTATCCATAGCATTTTTCCAACATCGCATTCATCGCTATTCGAATCGCCCCTCAAATGCTACAGCGGCTGATTATCTCTCTACAATAATATACGGATACTCTATTAGTACTATTTCCCGCGATATCTTATCGACTCTTCTGTCACACGCTGTATGATCGACGTGATATTTGGTTTCAAACTATTTTTTATCGATATTCTTTATGTTTTCGAGTTTTCGTTAACATTTACAATTTTCATACTGCCTATCAAATATCATCATCATCGATGTTCGCTTGTCGAACTCTTGTCGCTTCTCTTACTCCCGATCTCGAGAGTCGGAGTACGGGAAGAAATATTTTTCGTCGTCGACTAATCAACCAATACATTTTTGATATGATTCTGACAAATCAACATAGTCTATGAACATGTTACTCTACCGTTCAACAAAACTCTATAACCTACTTCACGTAACCTAGTAAATTCCCATGTTCCAGCCTTTTTTATCCCATTTGAGATTTTTTTGCTCTCGTTTTCTAACAAGACTTACTCACCGGTTAACTTTGAGATTTTCAAACATTTTGGTCTTTTTTCTGAAAAACTATTCCTCATCCGTGCGGTTTTCTGTTCAATCGTGTTGGCTAAAGTACGATTTTTCAAATATGATGCAGCACTAATTATTCTGGGTCCAATATTTTTTATCTAGCTCTGTGCTCATCTAAAAAAAAAAACGCAGTCCCATTATCCATTATTGTTCTATTAAATTTTCCAGACCATTTAACTCATTACGATACGCTGGACAATTGTTTATATTAACCCTTTCTCTTTCGCCAAATTATAAAATCGATTATTTAGGCTATTCTGTACGCATTATCGCTCGTATGTATTTACTCTTTTTCCTGGTTAAGTTTTCTATTCATTTGTACATACTTTTATCATAAATCATTACTTCATCCCCTTTGTTTTAATGCAGTAAATTTTTGGCTATTTTGCTGTAATCGTCGGGATAAGATAAACAAAATATTGTTTCACCGTTTGGACCGGGGTCTGAAGCTACCACAAAGTCAGTTGTATAACCTCTAAGAGTATTCTTTCGCGTCTTGTCGTCTGTTATTTTTACACTGCGTAAATTATGCCATTTTATTCTCTATGAATTTTTGCATTTTAATTTTCCGATTCAATCTCAGTTGAATGCCCGTCCCCAATTGGTTTCTAGCTTAAGACAATTTAAATAGCCCAAAATTCACATGCCCTAGCATTCTAATGCCCTTTTCTTTATTTACCTTAGCATTTTACATTGGAATATACCGAGCATATGTTTAGCAAAATCTTTTTGTTCAATTCCAATCTACTCGTAGATTGTATTATGTACGCATTTTCTTTATTACGCTCTGCTATTAATCTCACTTTTCACAATCTATTTAGATATATTTCCTTGAGAAATAAATCGTATTCGTATGCTGTCAATTTTCGGCGTAGCTAATTAAATTTTGTGTTCAGTTCTTTACCGTATAAATTTTTCAATTTACTCTTTATTTTCTTCTCAAAGGCTCTAAAGTAGACTTAACTACAGTTACCCGGATTCCAGTTGCTTCTAACTCACTAACTACTTCCTAAATAAATTTTTAAATTCGGTTTGTTTAACTCGAATACAATTTCAAAAAATAACTATCATTATTTATAATTGTCTGAACATCCACTATCTAGCAACAATTTATTTCATTAACCTATAGTCTTTTTTATTTCGCGTGTCCGCATGCGCTGTTGCTATCGCAGAGCTGCTGACGTCGGACCCCCACTCGGTTGACTCTTATGGCAACTTGCTGCTGCTGGTACGGGAGTTGCGCAGCCTCTTGCCAGTAGTGCTTCTCTCTTCCTACGCCAGGGGCTATCGACCACGGTGTAGCCTCGCCATGTTCGCCACCGCTGTGCCGCTGCTGAACCGCCATCTTTGCATTCTCTTATGGCGAGAGTGACCGGTTTTTCCACCATTGTAGCATCTTTCGTTTCTTGTTGCGAAAACGTTTGATTTTCTTTCGCGAATCTTCATTGCCGGTTTGCATCTCGGAAAGCTTAATTTATTTTCACTGTAATCAAGCTTGTCTGATCTTCATTCTTTAATGTATCAATTAATCATCCGATGAGCCTGTACGATTTCTGGCAACGTGTCAGCATATAGTTTATTTTTGTCTTACACTTAAATATGGCCCTGGCGCCTTGTCAAATCATTCACTCTTCTCAAAAATCA
>CM053171.1:8634760-8667322 GCA_012977825.3 Pteromalus puparum | reverse complement strand
GAACACGTCGTGGGGTTGTACGCACAGAGATAACCATTTTTCGAAGCATAATTTTCAATGTCCCACGCATGAATTATACTGTATATAAAAGTATACACACCGCGCAACAGACAACAGTTAATCACGGAAAAATCCTAAAAACATGTTACGAGCAGCCGTATTGACACTTATTCTAGAGTAACGATAACGGATAAAGCTATTTAATGCGATCGCCAAGCCACGCCAGCCGCAAAAATTATTACAAACGTGTAAGAAAAAAAGGTATCGGCTTCATCTTCACAATAAGCAAAGATGTTGGCGTTTGAATATAACCGAAAAAGTTAAGCTATACGATCTTTATTTACGAAAAGCATCTTGAAAGAAATATCGTGGAAGTTCTACTAGTACGAATAAAAAGAACTGCAATAGTTTCAAAATGCAAGCGATCGTTTCTTTATTTGCATCAAGGTTAAGAGGAATAGCTGGCGTACTCTAACAGTACGAAATTTTCTATGCCAAAACTTTTATAGCAAACCGAAATCGGTTTATTTCATCTGTCCTATTGTTTGTCCATAAATTACAGATTCTCCCCCCCGGTTTGGGTAACCCACTACATCCTTTTATCGTTGATAGGTCACCCTCTTTCCATTCTCCAAGGCACTCAATACACTACTCCTAGAAGAGGTTTTCCCACTTTCACAAATCCAAGTGATCGATTTCTTGCACCATCTAGATTAGTCTATATTAGTTCAGAAAGTTCACCATCCTCACCTTCTTATCCTCAGGATATACACTATACGTCACCTGGGCCTTTCAAAAAACAGTTGCACCTACACCTCATTCACATTAGCGAGTAAGGTACTGTCCTCGCTAGGACCTCACATTGGCGGCGGAACCGCGTTTCCCGCTTCCTGCGCGCTTCCCTCTGTCTTTCTCTTACTCGTCTCTCTCTCTCTCTCGTAGGACTCGAGACAGGCGGTGCACCGACCTACTGGGTACGTCCCGGCCTGTTCGTCGCTGGCGCGCCTCGCGTCCGGGTGGCCTCTTCCCGAGGGGCGGATGGCCGAACGAATGCCAAGGCTCTCCGCCGAACCCCGGTCCGATCCTCCCGTTTCTGGCCCCCTTACCTCCTCTGCCTGCGCGACGGAAGATGGCAGCCGGGGCGGTGAGGACCTGGATTGCAGCAGTGCGGGGCGCCTGGATGGCCGTCTCCGGGGATGACTCCTCCTCGGGAAGGCGTCCAGCGTGGATGGCTGCCTGCTCTCGGCCTCCACACACCTTTCTGCCACACACTCGCAACACTTAACTACTCGCGTGCGCGATCTCCTCTCGTCCGACGTGTCGCGCGACGGATTCAGGCGAGAATGGCCCGAGTCACGCGGCGTCGGTCGCGCTCCGCGACACCTCTCCCGGCCGTTAGGGCCCGGCCGATAACGTAGTCCGATTGGCCAAGCGAGGCGCGAGACGGGCTGATTGGCTGCTCGTCTCGCGCCAGCTCGGACCGGCGAACTTCTTCCCAGAGCTCACGACGGCTGGCAATTTCCACGAATTCCCGGGACGTAGCTCACGTCCGAGAAACGCGGGCTTCGCACGCGCCGACTGTCTCTTTCTCGGCCTTATGCGTTAAGGAGAATTTGCCGCGCAAAACAGCAACACACGTTTTGCGTGGCTGCGACGTTTGCAACGTCGCATTAGTATAACAAAGTAATCAAACTGACAAGCTAAAACGCGTGTTGACCGCTCGAGTGCACAAGGCGAAGTGAGCGCCGCCGTCGCACAGCGACGTCGGCGGTGGCCGTCTCGCGGCATAGAGAGGCGAGAATCGAGTAGCGTAGCTCTGCGTTGGGGCTGCCGTCTCTGGCAAGCAGACATCTGCTCGCTCATATCCAACACTCCCTCCCGAGCAGATTTCTCTTGCTCGGAATCGACTGTATCCAGCCTGTGCAGCACTATTTGTATTGTCTTCTGAAAGGAAGCAAAAGTCATGGTTATTTGAGTTTATGATATAGCAATAAGTCAGCCTTGCATGCAATTCAAAAGGGAACACCCTTGTGAATATGCTGGCTATTTATTTCTTCAAACAATCAATCGGCTTCTTTAATTCAATTCAACCATCCAGCTAATTTTAAACAAATTTTTGCCAATTCGTTCTCGAGTATAGTATTAAACTTGATCAAATGTCTCAGCCTTGCAATGCAACTCACTTGTTGATAAGCCTCAGAGACATCATCATACTAGAGAGTCATGGGGAAGAAGAATAGTAAAAAATCAGATCAAGCATATAGAATATTTCAAATTCAAACTTAGAAAATTGTAGATATAATATCTCCTGCCAAACTTTGCTTATACATACTAGGGCTACGCACTCTGCTTAACAAGTTTACAGAGCTGTGTGAGACAGTGATGCGTTCTCTACTTATCACTAACTGTATTACCATACAATTTGATCACAAATCCATTTGTAAATTCAAGCAGATACGGACTGTAAGACTAGCATCTGAAAGTCCTCGTAATTGTCAAACTTTTCTTCAACCTTCGAGACCCAGACCTCTGATGTGTTTTGATCGTTGATAAGCTTGCTTCACTCCAAGCGTTCATGGTATACACCATGTCAAATCGAACATTTTTGGTAAAAGTAACTGAGAATCTACAACTTTCCTGTAGAAAAACCAGCTTGTTCAATATGTTCTCGAGCTAAGTTTTGTTTACGCTTCTGTCTCATTTAAGTTCAATACCCATTGAAGTGTCTAAGTTATCGATTTCTAGCTCATACTGCAATTTAATTCCATCCAACTTAATTTTGTCATTACTGGTTGATTTAAAACTTTACATGAACTTTATCCAACTTGTTTATGTCATTTCTGGTTATCACTATCATTTTTGTAAATCAGTAGTTCAAATACTTGTCTCTCTGATCAAGAAGATAGACAAGGTTTTTACATGAAGCGTTCGGACTTGAATTTTATTGAATGTTACTAGGCATATCTAATCTTACAAACTTAATTTTACCAAGTTTCAGTTGAACAGTAAACACTCGCAGTATTTCTATATCACTTTACTACTAATCGTTTACAAAGTGGTTGCTCAAACATCAAGCAGCTGTACTTTGAAATCAAAGTTCTTTAGTATAGCTAATGCTCATTAGAATAGTTTCAAACACTTGATTTTAATGCATATGTTTGACTTCATGTATTAGTTTTTATCTTTGAAACCTTTTATTAGAAACCGAACCATGTCACTGGCACTATTGTTCAATCTAACTTTCTTTTCAAGTTTCAATTCTGAAATAATGATATTTGGCTTTTGCCTTTCGAGCTTAATGATACATCAATGACAAACAAACTTTTATTTTTCTCTGTTAATACAGATTCATCTCCAACTATTTTTCCTTATTCAAGCTTGTTATCTGTACCAATAGTCAGTTCATATGAGTTTGGATCATTTTATACAGTCGCAATACATTTGCCCTGTTCTTGTTTTGTAGTAAGTTTAAGTTTACTTCAACCTTACGTGATGCTATCAATTGTCCGATTTCTCCCTCCGTTTCTAATATTTACCATTTTCTCCCTTCGTTTCGAAGATCAAAACCTCATTTTCCGTATCGAACTTATTAAATATTTTGTATTTATCCCCAAATACTAATTTCTGTCAGCTCAGATTTGGATTGTACAACTTTTACGTTCCAGCTGAAGTTCAAAATTTGAATTACTGTTATAAGTATGATGTCATCTCAGTAATGCCGTTATTTGCAGGTATATATCAGGGATGTTGAACTTTAATTTAATTGCAAACTTATTAATATATCCGACATATAGCTACATCGAAAGTAACACATTTTTTTAGCTTTTGACAATGTCAATTTTAATCAAATTCTTTAAGGAACGCTTTCTTTTCTATTATCCAACTACTTTTATCATATAGTACTGCCTGAATAGGGCGCATGACTTCGACGCATGTTATGTCTCTTCAATCTAAGAACTCTTTCATCTATGAACTCTGTATTTTCTTTGAATGTATCACTGAACAAACATTGTGAAGTTAAATGTATCTACAATACAAACTAAAAATCATCAATTCAATAATAATTATTGAAAATAAAATCTTTTAAGATTATCATGATTATTTGAATGTACTAAATTTTCTGACTTGACCAAAATAATTTCATCAATTCACAATCTGTGCTTCAAAAGAAATTAACTCATTCAAACTATTTATTCCCAATCTTAATGAATTATCAAAGTTTAAATTGCTAGAGCATAGCTCATTGCTTTATCTAATCCAGCATTCAAAGTAATTTGCATAAATTTATCAGACTTATTGCTTTTATGAATCACATAAAACTTTATTTATTTTCCAGCTTGGAGATTTTCCCTTTAGTTTCAAGCTTATGTTGTCGATTGCTCACTAGCTTATTATGTTGTATCTATAATCGAGCTTAATTGCTTCGCTAACTTCGAGCATATTTTTCTTATTAGAGTTTATACTGTTGTTAAAGACGTACATCACACTGAGATAAACTATGCAACAATTTCATTCGTTTCAAGCTGTTTTTCCCTCCATTCCAACTGTTTGTTTTATACTCCATCATCCAGTGTAGTTATTTGTACATTCTAGAGATTAAAGTTCTTACAGACGACAGTTTTCCAGATAATGACTTGAAAGACTATGTTGTTCAGACTCAATTGAACAATCATCAGTAGCGTAACTCGGACCGTTACTTACTCCCTCCGAATTTATAATTACGGAAATATACGAATTGGCACATTAAATATCAAGCTTTTCAGTATCATCATTGATTTAAAAATCAATTTTGAGCTGATACTTGCACTACACCACTTCTTAATTTTTCCAACGAGCCTACTAGAAATCAGGTTTGGATTTTAAAACAGAAATACTATCAGTTTTAGGGTCATTCACTTTCTTTGTCGTTATTGGCCTCGGCCTTGACTTCCATCAAACTTAGACTTCTCAATCGTATTACAGCCTGATGCGCTATCAATTTGACATTTCGTATTCCGAATACAACGATCACGCCGACAATAACAAATACGAGAAATCGAGCCTTTTCTGACTATCATATTCTTAAACAAACTTTTCAAGTTGAGATTTTCGGGTGAACGTAACCGAACCGAACATGCATTTCACATCCTTGCATCCAAAGCACATCTTTCTTGCTTCGTGTATTTATGCTTGTGGTACCATTCATTGTCGTAGTAGAAAATCATCCTTCCAAGATGAAAACACTTGGTTTGTTTAGGCATAAACAACGTTATCTAGAGAGATGTTCAGCTTACACTTTCAAATTTTCTCGTTGTATTTCCTGATAAATATTGTAATATTTAAGAATTCATTGTTAACGATTTCTAGTAGCTATTTCATTAAGAATCTGTGTTTCTCCAAAAAAACGTGGATTTTTGACAGTGATTTTAAGGAATGTTATTATTTTTCAAACAAATGGATATACTCAGTAATTAATTATATAATCGAGCTCTATATTATCAATCTTATCTTCTAAAGACTGAGTGCCTTTTATACCTCTTTGCTCGAACTACACATAATGCCATATAACCATTTTCTCAGGAGGGCTGTAGTTGAATTTCAACAATGTCACTTTATTTTGTTAGTTTGAGTTTATCAAGCATATGAGACAAATCACGAATGTCTACCAACTTAAAGTAGCTAGACATCAATTCTATTTATAATAAATTTTTCGAGCATAATCCAACTTAATTCAGTCGAACTTTCGAGCACATACGATTGACGGATAAATTGCATAGAATTGATTTCAAATAGTCAATTTTAATATTAAACAATTTAAGAAAGAAAGAGAAACACATTACAGACATATTCCCATGAACTGTTTCGTATTTAATTTTTCATGGACTAGTTTTAAACTACATAATTTCTACTTACGTTATCCAATCCGTCATTGTAATTTGAATTTATGCTCGTTACCAGTTCAATCCGTTATGCTCCTACTTTCGTTGCAGTTGTCCTCTCGACAGGCCATTTTGTTCCACCAAAAAGCCAGCATTCGACAGTCACTCAAGGAAGTTATTTTGGACCTATTCCTTGAAATCAGCAGTCTCTTCCTCATTGATCTTGTTCATTATATCTAAAAATTGAACAATATTATTAAAATGTGAAAAATTAAATTTTCAATATCAGTATCATTCCTATTTGATACATAATCGAGCTTTTGTTTTCGAACTTGTTGTGAACAAAATTGTTAAAAACAAAATTTGCTAAATCCAAATGTTTGCTATCATTTTGTTCTTTGTCCACCCATTTCAACTTATACTTTCAAGCTATTTTTCAACAGAACTTATTATCATCATGTTCTTCTCTAACTAAATGTTCCAACTATGTGTCCTCAGCCTTAGACGGATTTTTAATTTAACAGATCCAAATCTATTTTTATATTTTTATGCAATTATAACTGGGGTGGGTGACACCTTGCAATGACAATATAAGTTTTCCAACATTTCGAACTTATTATTTTCAACAATATAGAACTGATTGCCGGCACACCGTCAGGCTCAATCATATTTCATACATGACCGAGTTTCTTTATACTGGCTTAAAGAAAACTCCTCAGCCGAAGCCACTTCTTCGGCTCCTTTTCTGTAGATTTCGTTTCACACTTACTCCAGCTTTAACTCCCTTACGGAAAAATCATACTTAAGCAAGTTCAATTTTATGTGCAAATGTTCAGTTAACGAACGACAATTAAAAGAACAATGCTGATTGCTTAGATTTTCCACGATCAAATGCCTACTCCTCTGACGAACGACAATCAAAAGAATAGCATTTTATCACAGGAGGCAATGTTGTATAGAGCAAATGTTCTGTTGACGAACGACAATCAAAAGAACAATGCTAATTGCCTAACTCATCTCGTAACCTGTGATTTCACAGAACACATAGTGTAGCAGCAACAATATACACTACACTACAAGTACTGGCCAGCACAATAATTTGGATCTGATGTACACACGTTTACGCATATACATGTATGCAAATACATATACACACGCACGTATGCACATAAAGCATGCTATTTGAATTTCGATATGTACATATTTATTTGGAAACGTTTCAATTTTTCAAGCTGTCAAATTAATTTTCTTCGAGCTTTGATCGATCTCATTCTCGTCCTTCTGGACATCACAAAACTTTCTTATAATTCATCTGTGAAGATAATTATATTGTTTTCTCTGAATGTCTTTCAGAAATTCCCAATTCAATATCCTGAATTGGCAGTTATAACTGTTCTTTACTTAATTCATTAAATCAAGCATAATAATAATTATTATTAAAATAATTTTAAATCGAACTATTGACTTTGACAATTTTGTGATTTTTCAACTGATTTAAACTTTAGTCAAGTTATCGTTTGTTTTAATTTCACAAATTTTCCATAAACAATCAGTGCGGCGCGACACGATTTGAACAGCGTGCATGCATATATCGTGCATGTATACTAGTAAATTGTAACGTCAAGCTGTCACAATTTAACTTAGTTATACACTAGCACATTATCAGCCTAAGCGCGGTTGCAATCAAGCTATGGTCAGGGAGCAACGCTCACGCTCCCTCCGTTAAGCTTATAGGAACGCCGTGGACACATATACCCGCATCTAGTTCGCTCCGCATCTCTCTCGCTCAGCATGTCCTAGACCGACGCAAGCGCGCGCGAGCGTCTACATCACGCTGTCTTTCTCTCTCAAGGAAAGCAACATGGCGCCCGCCTGTGTTAACGGCTCCTCCTTCACTCGCGTTCCCGCGCACTCGCATACCGCCATCTTGATGACGTCGAAAAACAACCGACGCCACATGCCAATATGCACGTCCGAACCTGTTGCTTAACCGCGCGCGATTTCCTGGAACTTGGCAACGTTTGCTCATGTTCCAACAAAAATTTCGACAAGCGATTGCACACGAAAACGAACACAATTTTCCTGCAACACTCGTGATTGCGCACTTTTCAGAAATCTTGATTATTCGAGCTTTTACCTGACTAAAATATCACAAAACCTTGCTACTCGAGCTGTTGGCCATTTTTAACATCATCGAACTTAGAATTGAGCTGTGTTGAACGAGATCTCGAACTAGAGAAAATGTCGCACCGGCGATCTCCACAACTCCTTCCTCGTCAAGACGCCATCCGCGTCGAGGTTCAAACTTATAATCGGGCTGCATTGACCGAGATCTCGAACAAAGAAAATGCCACGCCGGTACTCTCCACAGCAAACTCTGCCCTCGTCGAGACGCTGTCCACGCCTTAGTCCACGCTGAACGTAGTACTTCGAACTGAGAAACCAGCTAGCACTTACAACACTTTTTACTCGCGAGTTTATTTCAACCAAGCAAAAAAACAAAAGTCCACAAAGTCTCAGCGCGCAGTGGAAGCGTGCTGGGCCCATAACCTGTTGAGACTCTAACGTGCTCGGACCATGCATACTTGGGGAGAAATAATGTGTACACAGGATTTCACAATAATTCACTATTTATTGATATCACCTCAAGTTAATCATTTATTGATGATACAACGTAGTCAAGCTATTATATGAGAATATAATTAGTATAACAAATTATATGAGAATATAATTAGTATAACAAAGTATATGAGAATATAATTAGTATAACAAAGTATATGAGAATATAATTAGTATAACAAAGTATATGAGAATATAATTAGTATAACAAAGTATATGAGAATATAATTAGTATAACAAAGTATATGAGAATATAATTAGTATAACAAAGTATATGAGAATATAATTAGTATAACAAAGTATATGAGAATATAATTAGTATAACAAAGTATATGAGAATATAATTAGTATAACAAAGTATATGAGAATATAATTAGTATAACAAAGTATATGAGAATATAATTAGTATAACAAAGTATATGAGAATATAATTAGTATAACAAAGTATATGAGAATATAATTAGTATAACAAAGTATATGAGAATATAATTAGTATAACAAAGTATATGAGAATATAATTAGTATAACAAAGTATATGAGAATATAATTAGTATAACAAATTATATGAGAATATAATTAGTATAACAAAGTATATGAGAATATAATTAGTATAACAAAGTAATCGAATTGACAAGCTAAAACGCGTGTTGACCGCTCGAGTGCACAAAGCGAAGTGAGCGCCGCCGTCGCACAGCGACGTCGGCGATGACCGTCTCGCGGCATAGAGAGGGAAGAATCGAGTCGCGTAGCTCTGCGTTGGGCCTGCCGTCTCTAGCAAACAGACATCTGCTCGCTCATTAGAAAATGTTTAACAATAAAAATACTTAATTTTTGGCCTTTTTTACCTATTTATGCCACATTTTTTTTCATAAAAGATTTTCTAAGGATTCAAATCAAAATCCCTTTATTCATACCAAAAGTATAAGTGTACAAAGCATGCTCCTAAAATTTTAGCCCAATCAAACCATGTGGTCACATGGAATCCTACGGAGAGTGCCAAAATGCTCAAAACAGTATACGGAGAGTCACCATGGGTAAGTAGGTGCTAATATGGATTTACCATGGTAAAAATACAGGTAATATAACCTAATATCAGTATAAAATTTATATAACAATTATAATTTATTTTTGTTATTATTTATAAGTGTGCCCCTTAAGGGGCACACCACCTTTAAACTCCGAAAAGTAAAATTCTTATAAATAATTACAAAAATAAATTATAATTATTATATAATTTTTGCACTGGCGGGAGCACTGGCGGGGGTGTCCCGAATTAAAAATTTAAATTAACGGTATGTGTACTTTCGCATGGGGTAGTCGGTTTTTTTCCTTCTTACACAATAATGAACATACATTTCAATTCTAAGATTTCATAAAAATACATGAAACAAAATATAATAATCCCTTTAAATTTTAAAGATCCAAATCATATTCATATTTATACAGAACAACATTGGTAGAAACGTAAGCCAACCATTTACCATTAGAAAGCCAATTGGACAATGTTGGTCAATGATTTACAAACGCTTGGATACAATATCGTTACGCAATGAATGGAAGCCTTGGCTTATGGATAGTTTATTCAGGACTTAAAGAAGAGGAGCACTCTGTTATTTACTAGCATTCCAGCTTTTAATACACAGATGTAAGTTGTGCTTGAAGATTATGAGCCTGTCACCTGGGACTCCGGTAGACGATGTCCAGGTGTCTGGCAGAGAAAAAAACAAAATCTCGGTAACGCACTTCGTGGCGTTCGATGTAAAGATAGATGTGAGTTGTGCTTGAAGATGATGAACTCTCGAAAAAATATGCCCTGTGCTTGAAAAATTTTAACTTAAAAGTCTATAATTATAAAACTAAAGGACATAAGGCAATTTTTTTAAGCGTATTTACTGAAGCCACATAAATAATTTATGGTTTTTCCGATCACATAACCTTCCAAATGCTTGAATATGCGTTTAAAATCAATATTGAAAATAAACAAAACCACGTCCCAGAATAGTCACGAGCACATGAAATTCAAGTAAAATAAAGCTGCAGATAAGAATAAGTATATAAAGATACAGTTCACAATTTAAGCAAAAATAAGAATAGTTTTTCTTCGTCGTAGCTAGATAAAACGAAATATTTAAAAGATTATTACAAATCAGTATGACCAGAGGGTAGGCAAAAAATCCGTTGTTTATAATACAGCTATTAGCCGTGTATGTAGTAAAGACAAATAGGTTGATTATCAATGAGCAGAAGCTGTTATGTGCATTAACGGTCAATTCAATACCCGATGATGAAATATCACAAAAGCCTTTCTTCATCTATATTTTTACATCACCTTCTTCTCGCAGACAGGCAGCCGATTTTGAAGATGGTCAAAATCAAGATTTTCAAGGAAATGGAATTTACTTCTAAGTGGTTTGACAAGAGTTAGCAAGATTGGGACTATACTGAATATCTTTTATAAGAAGAAGTTAAGAGATTTTCGTGTTATGATAAAACTCCTTTCGACAAGAAAGCGATCTTATTAATACAAAGGGAACAACTGATTTTGGATTATTATGAAAGGGCTGTGCCACTTCATAAGATTGAAGGTACTTCGTATTACAATCTATTAAACAAGCTGATAGACGTAATGACTTTTGACATAAGTTATCCTAAAATTATCGAAGAGTTTAGAAGCAAAACGTATAAGCTTCTTTACCCGCTGTATTGGTTGCGGGTTACGGACCAGATTTGATCACATGATAGAAAAACGGTCACGATCAATGACGTCGTTCAAAGAGTTTGTTCGGGTTATGTAGGACCGTTTAAGGAGATTTGAATTTCGCGCGGTAGCGCATCGACCGCTGCGGCGAGAGCGGGCGAGCGCATGCGCCTGCCGCCAGGGGCGTCTCTGTTTTGCGCGGGATTGGGGGCTCGCGAGCACGTGCCGGCCAGTTCTGACAGCTCCTCTCGAGTTATCAGTCGACATTGCGCTACCTTTACCTGCGTCTTGCGAATTACTCACTGTAACCTGCGTGCGAATCGAGTCGTTATTAACGTCCTTTTCAGGACGATCGACTCTTCCTCCTTTGTATTTGGCGTGTCGCGTAGTGTGTGTGCATTTTGCGAGCGGCGTGCTGTTTGTGTGTATTCTTCGTGTGTTGGGACTTCGGCCACGTTCGAGCTTCCTCGACGTGCCGATCTCCACCCGGCGATCGCTACCTACGTGGCAGGGCTGAAGAGGTCTTCCCGTGGTCCAGGATAGGTTCCCTCGAGACGTCGAGGCGTCCTGCGACCGAGGAAGGTGCATCCCACCCACGTGCGGCCAAGGCTTTACGTCGCGCCGTCCACGTCTCGTCCCGCGAAAGGTAGGAGAGCTCTCCAGCGTGCGAAAGGTACCTCGTGGCGATTGCGTTTAGTCATAATTGCGTTCTTCCTCTCTTTTTTGTTTGGTCTATCCTAGAGTCACTTTGCCTTGTATAATTTCATAAGTTCTAAAATAAAGCTATAGGCTTGTCCCGGCTTTTCTCTCTGCTCCGTGAGAGACATGCCTAGGCAAGTCGTCTTTTTCTCCCGCGAAATTCATTGTGTTTTGTGTTTGATTTATTCACCTAACCTTCCCTCACTCATTCCACCATTTTAATTTATACATATATATTTAGAACTCATTAGCTTTAATTCAGAGTTGCTAAGATTCGTCTACACTGAAAGATCAATGGAAGCCTTGGCTTTTGGATAGCTTATCCAGGTTTTAAAGAAGAGGAGCACTCTGTTATTTACTAGCATTCCGGCATTTAATACACAGATGTAAGTTGTGCTTGAAGATTATGAGCCTGTCACCTGGGACTCCGGTAGACGATGTCCAGGTATCTGGCAGAGAAAAGAACAAAATCTCTGTAACGCGCTTCGTGGCGTTCGATGTAAAGATAGATGTAAGTTGTGCTTGAAGATGAGCTATAATGATCTATAATGTATTTAAATTTATTAAGAGATGCATTTGTTTGATCTCGAAATATTCCCTTAAGATGTTTTTTAAGTAGTTTTAAGGCTTAGTTTTTATCGTGGGTAACAGTTCTTCCTCTTACATTACCTATCGGTAGGCTCGCAAAGTACACGACAATAGGCGCGTGCACGCACGTTGTTGTAAAATTCGAAACAGCGTATCTTTTGCAACGACCGATTTATTGCGACAAATCAATACTGAACAATTAAGGCGTGTTTGAGCTCTTGTTGGTAAAATATTTTCTTCACATACACAGAAAAAAAGAAATGTATTGTTTACACGTGCCCTATCATTTTAACTCCTTGGAAAGGAAAATCCAAAACACATGCGCCGAAAAAATCATATCAACTAAAAAAAATCTCGACATTATACAAGCGTTTAGATTACACTAAATTCAGCAGTAGCTCGTAGTCAATATAGAATAATAATTTTTCTTTTCTTGTACTGGTAAGTTCAACAAATGCTATATACAATCCCGTATACGTTTAGCGCGTTAGTTCAGCTACAGCAAATAGCTTGCGCCTATGATTCATTATAAAAAGCTGATGCATACACAGCAATGAGTGCATTTTTCAACGACCTTAATACCGTCAATTTGCAAATGATTATGCGCGCGAGTAGAGCGAAAAATACTGCTCGGGCTGGCGTCGCGGATCGAGCGTATCGAGCAAAATTATCAATGTGTAATCGGCGGTGGCGGCTACAATATAACATCTAAAACGCGTTGAAAAGCATTCAATGTTAAAAAGCGGTTAACCTCTTCAAAAGGGAAAATCCAAAACACATGAGCATGCGCAGTTAATTTTTAGCTGTAGCTTCGAGCTACAATATATAATTAAGGCGTGAATAAGCAGAAAAGAGAGGATAGGAAGTGATTTTACACAATTCGCATTTCGAAAATTTTGGTTTTATTTTTTGAAGTATTGTTATCAGCGCATGCACAGCCTATTGTAGTCCACGCATATACGCTTTTACGCATATTATGAGCTAACTGAAATTAAAGTTTTGACTACGACGAACGTGGGGTTGGCGAGCGAAGCGAGTAGAGGGGGAACCCCCTAGTCTCAATTAATAAAAAGTTCATTACGTTTATCTTTTGGCTTATAACCATGTTTTTTCTCCGCTTCCGTCCCTTTAGATGCCCTTCCGCATCAGGATGGTAGTACCCTGTTCTTGAGTGGGGTTATCTGGTTACAGACGCGTAATAAGACGGTAGGTCCTCACATACCGGTCTGACACTGTGTGGTTTATCTAAGTGTGTAGAGCCCGAGAAAGATATCACCCTCCTCATCGCCAGATACACACAAGCAGCGTCCGCCTCGTAGATACCCACTTTAGAAAGTAGGGAGGCTTGCGATTATCTAACCACAGTGCAGGATAATCCCGTGTCCAGCAACGAATTTCTAGTGTATTCAATTTCCCTTCACTAACCTTGGGTCTCGAATCTTACGCGGTTCTTTACTAACTCTTTCGGACCGTTTCAAAACATATTCTTGTCGTTATTCTCGAGAAATAAAAATTCACCTCGGCCTCTTTCCTTTCAAGATAGTTTTTTTTTTAAACGCTAATTCTTAATAAACTATCCGACGTATCGAACTGAAATTTCAAGGATGATTGAAGAAGGAGTTAGACTTTAATTTTTAAAAAGTTTCGTATTGATATTCTATGTAATAAACGCACTAGCAAGAGTTAAAGTTAACGTTCATGAACTACCTGCGCGCGCAAGGAGCAACTCTAGTTGCGCGCATGCGCGTCAGCACCGCTCTCGACTTTGCGCTTGAGCGAAGCCGCGAATGTAGTGTGATATTTAGCAAGAAGAAAAATTTTGATATATATTTCGAATTTTCAAATATTTAATGTTGAGTTTGCGATGAAATAATATTATCGAAGTATAATATTATAACGGCATTGCATTTGTTTCGTGATACCTCAAATAAAATAATCATTAAAATTCAAGTAGCGCGCTCGAGTTACAGAGACCAAAGCAAATTTGAAATAATCAAGTCAAAAGTCGGGCCGCTTTTTTTGAACACGTGCGCCGCAGACACGAAACGTCTCTCCACGAATTTTTGAAAGGTGCAAAGAAGAAGGACATACGTCCAGTCCCTTGGACACCAGTAATGGAGGCAGCTTTCCAAAAATGCAAGGACGACCTTATTAACCTGTCTTTCACAGCCTTCCTAAGCAAAAACGCAGAGCTGCGTCCCATCAACGACGCATCTTGCACTGCTATGGGGGCAGCCCTCGAGCAACGCTCAGACAAAGCTTGTTAACCTCTAGCGTTTTTCTTGCAGAAGTTCTTCACTGCACAAAGGAAGTACGCGAGGTATGATAGGGAATTAATGGCAATTTATGAAGCAATCTGTTACTTCCACTACTACCTCGAAGGCGTAGAATTTAAGATTGACACAGATCAGAAACCGCTGATCTATGCTCTTCAGGAGAGCCACGACAAGATGCCATTAATCCTCTCACGCAGATTGTCATATATCGCCTAGTTCAACACGGAGATCCTTTACCTCCCAGGAGAAGAGAACGATGTTGCTGATGCACTGTCTAGAATCAACACTTTCACATCTCCTGCAGTTTTCAACTGGAGCGATCCCGAATTGCTAACCAAACCATAGGTCAGAAAAATACTAGCAAACATCAATGCTTTCAAGCTACCAACGCTATTCAACGCGAAACAGCTTAGCGAAGAGGAAGAAAAGAACGATCAAATCAAAGAAATCTTGGTACCTTCCCAAAAATCTGAGGAAAGAAGTCTTTAACGACTCCGCTCACCCTTGCATCCTGGAATGAAAGTCACAGCTCGATTTATTTACCAACAGTAAGTGTAGCCTAACATGAGTGGCGACATTGGCACTTGGTGCAAAACGTACACTACTTGTCAGCAATCCAAGGTGACAAAGCACAACAAGTTTTTACCCAAGCATTTAATCACTTCAGATAAATTGCATGCGAAAGTAAAAGGAATGCTGACTCAATTTAGTTATGCGATCACGCTTTGAAGAATCGTAGCTCTTTCGCAAGGGAATTCAGGGCCTAGCTCAACCTTCTTACCCGTTAAGAACTAGCGTATATTATTTAATTTCTCTTTTAAAGAATGGATAAGTTGAAGGAATTGAGTGCTTAACTCGGCAGATTTAAAAGCAACTCGACCGACGAGCAGGTTAGAGCCGATGGCATTCTCGCTGATCTAGAGCTGGAGAACTTCGAACTCCGAACTTCGAGATTATCGGGAAACACGAATTCGAGTGGCTAGATACCACTCATCTGCTGATCACCATTCGTTCACGACCCTTTAATTCCACAACTTCTTGTCAACAATCTGCCCATCAAACAATAGCGAACAGATATTCATTTTTTAATTAGTTTTAAAATAAAATATAATTAAAATTATAATAATAATAATAATAATAATAATAGTAATAATAATAATTAAGCACAAAAGTGAAAGAAATTCATTTTTTTAAGTAAAATTGTACCTGTATGAATGTTTTAAATATTCTTATCATCATACAGAAATTCAAACTATAGCTGAGCACGCGGTTCATATTGATTTTGCAGCCAATCACGTTAATCTTGTATCCACAGCCCAAATAGTGTTACGTTTGAATCACTAAACTTTTAATTAATTATAAAAGAATAGTTGAAACGTTAAATAATTAGAATTTCACTGCGAGTTATTTTACTTAGCTATCATCTTAAGTGGCAAATAAAATCAATGGTAATTTCAATATCATGTCTGTTCTCTATTGTTCCTACGCGACATCAGCTATTGCATACACAAGAACAAACTGCGCGAAGTTTTGTCATGTCAGGGTTGCAAAGACTTTGAAATCAAGTCGGTCAAAAATCTGAAATCAGGGACTGTAGCCACAATTACGTGTAATTCCTTGGCGTCGTCATGCACGATCCAAATTAAATCCTGCAAAAAGAGTTGATCTTTAAGGATTGTGAAATGCTCAAAATTTTCGCATTTCTACTTTCAGTAAAATAACAAGTTAATTATATACAAATCAATGCTAACAATAGTCCCACTGAGTTATAGCATAAGTGAGGTAGCAAACGACGACAATAGTAAAAGATAAGGTAACCAAGCGGCTTAGATTCAAAACACTTGAACACAGAGTCCGACAGGCAAGTGTAATGACTCACTTAAGTCCAATGAATGAACTATGAATATATTATACATCTTTTTCGAGAGAGATAAAGAAACGAGAGACGACGAAATCGAGAGAAACAATATTACGTGTTATGTGACAACTTTCCCGTGGCTAATATTCGACATTTTATTTTGAATATAGCTTCGAGAAAGTTCCACATAGTAAAAGCATAGCGAACATTCAAGGCCACAAAAGTATCAAGTGGCCAAGAATCTCGCTAAGCTAAACACCTTCCCCGCCGACGGCTACTTGCGCGCGTGCGATGCTGCGCTTGCAGTTTCGTCGCTCGACCGTTGCCAGGCCCCGTAAGGCCTAATGAGTGCAACAAGCGCCGACGCTGTGACGTAGCGGCGGGGAAGTAAAGCTTGGGACAACGTGGGAGGTCCGGAAGACTTTCGAGCGTCCCCAAGCCAAGCTCTCTCGTCACTCCGTGATCAGGCGCAGAAGCCGGCGGACCGATAGATTTTCCTTCAAATTTATTTTCTTTAGATAGAGCAATTATTCATCAAGGTATAAGTTTGAGATTCAGAGATAAATTTTTATAAGTAGTTAGATTTGAACAGGAAAGAGAATTTTGTAAGATTTCGATTGAAAACAAAAGTGTAATCGTAGCAGAATAAAGAGCAGTTAATTTTTTTTTGGACCAACACAAATAGATTCTTTGTAATCATTTAATGTGGCTTGACAATACCCGTGCAAACACGAGAGACCAGGCGAAAAGTCAACTTCTAGTGGTTTCTACGAACAGTCAAAAGGTAAGACAATTGAGTGACTTAATTTAATATTTAAAGAGCAAAAGAAAGAGAGTTGAATTTGGTCGAGCAGAGAAGATTCCATTGAATTTATTTCTCTCGGCGCTGTATAGCTGACGCACATAGACTCTCAAAAAAACAAATAAATAAATTGTGAAAGTGGAACCCTTCAGGTTCTACATAACATACGCAAAGTTTAAACGCAACATTAAGAATAAAAACGATACAATAATTACGCGAAATCATAAAATTATAAACTGACAATAGTAAAATCACAAGAACGCCAATCACAAACAAGCTCCCGATACCTCACACGTACAACGCCCCATATCAACTACAAGCCAGGAGAACAAACAACAGAATCATATTCTTAAAACCACCTTATAAACAAAGTAGATGAAACAAGAATTACGAAACGACGACGGCCACACATACGCACACGAACGTAGCAGATTACAACCAATACAACTCTATATAAAAAATCGGAAAGCAAGACTCAAACGGTAGCCGCAACATTCCGCAGCTATTCAAACAATAAAAGTCAGGACAAAGCGCCGCGAACCTAGGAGCAGGTGCGCAACATTTCACGCTCTCTTGAAACGGTCACGACTTTTCTCGGTCCTGTAGTTATGTAGATTTATGCAAAAAATATGTAATTTAATGTAATTTAATGGTTTTTCTAGAGAAAAGCAGTGAATGTTTACTAGTCTGTGTCGTCTTTCTGACAGCAGACTAAATAGAATGATTTTATTTAATATTTATATAATTTAGTCAGGTCCGGGATACGAGGTAGTGGAAATTAACACAATCATAAGACTATAATTTTAACAACACAAATATATTCAAATAGAATTGAGAATATTGCCTTGATTATTGCATATATTCAATATCACAAAATGAAATAAAATAGTAAATCCGCTTTTGATTTTTACAAACGAAAACATAAACAGATACGCTTTATTTGCGTTATCTGATGACTCGAAGTTTTACAAATGTTTGGTACTTAGAGAAATTTGTTTAAGTCTAAGATAGATACGCGTTGAATTGCGATATCGTGCTTGACTAGATAATTTTTATAAGTATAAGAATATTCGAAAATTTCTCTAAGTCTTTTGAAAGGAACTGAAATGTTTCTAAGTCTAAGACTGATACGCTTAAATTGCGATATCTTTGCTTGACTAGAAAATTTTATAAGTCCTTCAAAAGTGAGAAAATATTCTAAGTCTTTTTACTACCAAGGCTTAATGGTTGCTCTTGGTAGGACTAGTGCGCTGATAATTGCGCTGGAGCTAGTGACTGGCCATAGGCCGCGCAGGTCCTTATAAAGGCTACGGAGAGAGCGGGACTCGAGCCGCCGAAAAAACGCTTACATACAAATATATACACACACATTCACACCTATATACAAAAACCATTCATACAAGTATACAGAGATGCGCGCGCCGCGCCGCCGCTACGTCATCTTCCCACTCTCACGCTGTGCACGCCGCACCGCTCGCTGCGCTACATGTATAGATATACGCGCTCGCTGCTGCCGCTGAGTATAGCTATATCGCGCTCGCTGCTACCGCTGCCGCGTGATGACTCCCGCTGCCGCCGCTACTGCCTGATAGCGCTGCTGTTGTTGCTTGCAGCTGGCTGATCAGCTGTGGCCCGGAGCGTCGGTGAGAAAAGTGGGAGAGTACGCTTATTTGCGTGTAATTTTTCTAAAAAGCAAGTCGCGAGACTTTAGTTTTTTATAGTTTTAAATTGAAAACCCTGCGGAGCTAGTGTAGGGTGTTACACTCTTAGTGCTTAGTATCTCTAGTACGTTCAAGTACTCTGCATCAGTACAATTTTTCGAAACGGTGTCACGTAAGTTAAAATTTACATCAGGACTTAGAATCATTTTGATCGAATCAACTTAGAAAATTCTCGAAGAAGCGGACTTAAAAGAAATCACGCTCGATCGCGACCATTTAATTGTCTAACACCGTCTCTCAAACGAATCGTTTCTCAGATTCTAAGTTTAATATTATACCGTAAATCGTTGGTCTTGCATTTACGAAACACCGTTTCATAAAGAGCGCAAATCACACAAGTTGTTTAATTATTTGAATAAATCGAGTTACAACGGCATAAATCGTGAGTGAAGTCAATACGAGATCTTTGTTCCAACATCCCTCTCAATACCATTTAATCGCACCTTCGACACATTCATTGGGGACGAGCAGGTGGCAGAGCCTCCAGCCAAGCTGAAGTAAGTAAAGTAGTAAAAGCTAGGTGTCGACATTTAAAAGAGAATAAAATTACCTTCCGTTCCTTGCTTAGCCCTCGAGATCGACCGCACTGTTCGGCAGCAAAGGCGAAAAAGGTGATTTTTGCGCGAATCAAGGCATATCTCTGAAATTAAATTCAGAATCTCTCAAAAAAAAAAAAAAAAAAAAAAATATGAGTGCGTCTCGGGACGGCCGGAAGAAGTGATAACTTAAATTGATGTGAATAGAAACTATTCTGGGTTGTACTCAAGGTCGAAAAATCGAATATTGTGTTACGTGTGGATAGTGGATACACGTCACGAGTGTCTAATTACTATAAGAAGACGAGTAGAAGAGTGCAATGTTGTAGCGGCCGTGGCACGACGATAGAACGTCTGCCTTGCAAGAAAGAGTTCCTCGGTTCAAGCCCGGGGCCCTTCACTTTTTCGTTGCACTCTTTACTCGTAACAATTGAAATGATCTAGAAAAAACTTATTAAGTAAAATTTAATAAAATCAACGTTACGAAAAACACGCAAAGAAAACAACGTGAATATATATAGGACAAGGCATAAGCTAAGCACGTGCTAAATTCTCGGAAGAAGCTTCGGACAAAGGGGGTTGCTAGGAAACCAAGCCAACATGACCGCCTCATCTCTCTCTCGCACGCAAGCTGTTCAGAACGGAGGAAGAGAAAGAGAGAAGAGCGAAAAGACGCCGCTATACGTCACTGTGAACAACGCGCGAGTTGATCGTAGCAAAATTCTAAGTCTCGATGATGACAAAATCTTTAAGCGTCTATAAGAGCGAAAATCCGTCCGAAAGTATTGAAATTTTATAAGTCCAATGAAGCCGACAAAATTCTATGTCCCGAATGAACCGAGCTCCTGCAGAGCTTACGCACGCGACGATTTTTTTTGATCGGACTGGAGTCCCGCGAATCTGTTGCCGGGTCCTTATATACCTTTTGGACTATGGCGATCTGTTGCTTGTTTGGTTTTTACGGAGTGGCTTTTTGGCTAACAGGAGGGCTCGGATGTATTACATCTCCTTATTTAGCATCTTCTAGGACACAATCGCGATTCCGTGGTCCAATGAGAAAATTCGATGGATAATCATTCAGTGTACGCACTCTAGGCGTTTTGCGCGTGTTCGCTGTCAGAACCATTGTAAATTATCATTTTATGGCGGGCTATTCTCGAATTTTTCCTGTGGATTTGGAGAGCTACGCCTTACTATCCGCCGCGCGGTGTCGTTTCTAATGCCGGCTTGAATGGTTTTATTTGCCATGCGGCAACTTTTATCCGGCTTCGGAGTTTTATTTTTCTCGTCTGTAATAGCCATCGCAAATCCTCTAGGCAGTGTTTCTTCTTACGGCGGCATCGAGCTATGATCTAGCCGTGCTCAAGCGTTCCTCCAGATTTCAATAACCTCTGCACGTGTTGGTTTTAGGCAACCTTCGACTGGCGGCCCTTTCACTTTTTTCATGTTGCCGAGCTGCGTTCTCGTTCTCGTTGCGCGTTTACGTTTATGTCTTGTTTAATCGTCATTATTATACGTGAGTCTATGATTATTATTAATTATTAGAAATAATTTTAGTTATTAACTCTTAAATTAAATTATAGTTTTAATTTTACTTCATATCACGTTTTATTTACTTTTCATTTCATTTACTTTACTGTCGTTCTCTATTTAGAATCTTTTCAATTGTGAAATGGTAGCGTTCTGATGTTAACTATAGCATTACTTTGTGCTGTCGGGCGCGTTTATGACTTATGTGTTTTGAATTTCCTAAATCTCATTATACGCTGCATTCTAATGGAAGGGTATTGATTGACTTGTTTTATAACAAATAATTTTACTATTTTTAATATATCAAAAATGCGAAAGAAGTGAGCATTTCACACCTTCTCCCTAGGATGAGCGTTCTGAGGTGAGCCTCTGACGCTCACAATTAAAATTTTTTTGCGAATTTCTTTTCTGAATCTTATTTCCCTATCTTGCGAACGTTTACATTGTCTCTTAATATATAACATGCTTTATAGTTAGGGGGGTGTATATATATATTTTTCTTTTATTGACATTTTTCCTTTCATTTTTTTTTTTGTACATTATGACGAGGAACAATGTTAACTCGTCATAACCTCCCCAGCATAAATATGATAAGATGTATAACAATGTATGACAGCTCTGTTACAGGCGAACGGGAGAGAGTGGAGCGGGAGAAAGCACGGTAAGTGGGGGAGAGAGAGAGAGCTCCGCGCGCGTGCCGCGTATGAGGAGATTCGTTTCGACTCGCATACAGTGAGCATCGTGAGCGCGACTATCCCGAGAAGTTGAGAGAGTGTTTGGTGTGAGAGCGAAGTGCGAATGCTCGAGATTGAGGACGACCACCGAGAGGGTCCGTCAGCGACTGCGTTTCGTCCGAGGCTACTGTGCGACTTCGCTCCGTCCAGGGCTTCCTAGCGACTCCGATCACTTGCCTTCGAAGGAGACGTCCTGGGGCTTGAGACGACTTGCGTCAACCGTAAGTGTCAGCTCTACATCTCTCTCTCTCTCTCACCAGTGCCCTCCCGGTCTCTAACTACACCGTTCGTCTGCGTCTCGCACACCCGCGTGTGTGCTCGTGTACTGACACTTTAACTCTATAATATACGTTACTCTTTCGACACTATCCTGTGTGTTTTGTTTGGATACCGGTCCTGAACCTAAGATCCCCGCCGCCTCCGCGGGCACGCGTATCGCCTCTCGATTGTATTGTCATAATACTCAATACCTGATTCTTCTTCTTGCATCCAATGTGCTGAGAGAGTCCGGAAAGTCGACTACACTACTATATATCCACACTCTGGGACACACGACAGTGGTCTTAGTTCTTTTCAGAAACTCACGGGAGGTGCACACGTGGAATGCAACAAGGTGATACTCATAGAGGGGATGGAAAAATCTGGTGGGTACAATCAATTGTAGACGTTAAGTTGTATTTAGATTATTTCTTATTTATTTCAATAAATCTTTACTATAAATCTTTTACACTATTTCTTATAACCGTATGGATAGCTTATGCCGTTAGTTACAAAACGTCGTTCCGTCGTTCAGAGTATACGGGTTCACATATTTTACATTCCAGATGCGTGACAACATCGTGTAAGGATGTGCGTGCAATGGCATCGAAACACACAAACATCGGTGGTATTTCATCTTAAACAAGTTTTCGTACGCTTTCAAAATTGATTTTTTCACACGTTAAAGCATTCAGTCGGATACATTTTATTTTGCATACACAGGACTCACTACCATTCGGCATTCTGTATTTATAAGCGTAAACTTTCGGCCCACCCGAGACGAATGACGTGATGTATGTACCGAGACTGTACCCCGCTAACTCATCGGTAATATTACCTAAAAACGGCTCTGTGGACGGCTCGTATTCGTTACTGTTGTCGTTACTCACATATATGTAAGCTTGTGGGTTACCAAGCTTGGCTTTGTCACTTGTTGACATGTGAGTGAGAGCCAGTATGTAATAAGACTCCGAGCCGTTAGGATCGTTATAAGTGAGGTTATTGAAACTGATGTACTTAAAGGTTTGCTATCGGCAATTGTATAGATTCAGGTTAGTCTTAAGTTTATACGTTCACTGTAATATTTTTAGCCTTTACTAATTTGTACATATTGTTAATATTACAGTTGTTTATACTACATCATACAGGTGTTGATTTCTAACCTAAAACTCCACTCCATTGAATTTCCTTGAGCAGTGGCTTACAAATCTATACAATGGAGATTAAAGCAAAGTTTTATTTTGTCTCGGAGGCTGGCACAGATTCGAAAACTACTGTAGTTAAAGTGAAGAGAATTCAGCTGCTTGGTCGAGAGGAAAGTTTTTTGTTTCCAGTAGATAAGCAGACAAATGCTCAACATAAACAGCTTTATGAAAATTCATTTGTTAAAAATGTCGTGAAGAGTTTAAAAGTTCGCAATTAATTTCGAAATGTGGTGTTGACCTTATCTGACGAACTTAAGAAAATTTACTTGGATACAGAAGGTAATGTTGTGTTATACGACGAATATTTGGAAGAGATTACTACAGTTCAAGAATCAAATGTAAACAGAGAGTCAACTATAGCATCTGAAAGGAAAACAAGTTCTCTAGTAAAAGATATAGTGATTCAAAAGTTTAACGGTGAAAATATAAATGCGAGTGTTTGGATAAGGTTATTTGTGCAGGAGTGTGATAGAGTGGGAATTGCCCAAAATAAATATGCTAAAGTATTAAGATTATTTTTCAAATGGCGCCAAGCGGAGTAGTGGGCTGCGTGCGTTCAATCGTTGACCACTCCTGATTGATTGAATCTCCTTCCCGAAGTGCAGTGCCTGAATGTAGCGGGTCAACCCCACTCGAGCTGAGTCCATCTCCTCAGCAGACAAAGATCCAGCACAGCGATTTCCCTTGGGTTTGGCTGCATTGAAGCAGAATCTATAACAAAACGCGATAATTCGTACTACCTTGCTGTAACTGGATAACTTTTCCAGGTACATCAGCGATGGCAATTCCTCCTCTTGCTTTACCAACTCCTCAATCGCCACCTGAGCCTGCACAGTTACATCGTCCGTGCAACTCGGTCTATCCAGTGCTTTCCAATTTGTCCAGATCCACTCAGGACCCTCCCACCACAAGGAAGACTGCATCAACTGAGAGGGAGTAAAACCTCTGGTCGCACAATCGGCCGGGTTATCCTCCGACTTCACATGTCTCCATTGAACTCCAGGCAGCGTGGTCACGATTTGACTGACTCTGTTGGCTACAAAGGTTTGCCACCTCGATGGATGACTGTCCAGCCAATCCAGCACCACTTTCGAATCTGTCCAACAATGAACAGCTGTAGGCTTCAACAGCACACCATCCAGCAGGTGCTTTAACAGCCTGGTTAGAAGCACAGCTCCACAGAGCTCAAGCCTCGGCAAACTCTCAGTCTTAATCGGTGCGACTTTTGTCTTGGCCATAATCAACGTAGCTCGTTCTCCAGGGACCACCATGTAGGCTGCAGCGACGTACGCCCTTAGTGACGCATCGGAAAACCCATGCAGCTCCCAAGTCGTGTGTGTAGTTGAGCCAAACCACCTCGGGATCAAACCTGTGCTAGTTCTGGTAACTCAGCCCTCAACGACTGCCACTGTTGCAACAAGTCTCCATCCAAGGGCGAGTCCCAATTTACACCATGAATCCACAGGTCCTGTAACATGAGCTTAGCTCTCACCAAAACAGGAGCAAGCCATCCCAAAGGATCAAACAATTTTGCGATCTCAGAAAGAATAACTCTCTTAGTGACGGTCTTTGGTGTTGCTGGCAAACTAACCTCGAAGCGAAATGAATCGCCAGTTGGCATCCACTTCAAACCTAGCGTCGACATCGCCTCATCCCAATCCAGCGACAGCTCCTTTTGTTTCTCCACCTGAATATCTTCTAATATCTCCGAGCGATTCGATGCCCATTTACCTAGTTCCATACCAGCCGAAGCGAGCAATGCCACGAGCTGGTTCCTGATTTCAATCGATTCCGAAACACTATCAACCCCAGCGAAAGCATCGTCAACGTACATGTTGTGACGCAGTACTTGTGCAGCGAGGGGAAACTCTCTATATCCCTCTTTTGTAAGTTGCAACAAAGTGCGGATGGACAAATATGGAGCAGATTTGGTGCCGTAGGTGACGGTCAATAACCGATGGGCTTTGACCCGTCGTCCCTCCAGACGATTCTCTGATAGTCAACGTCATCAGGATGAACTCGTATCTGCCGAAACTCCTTTACTATAACCGCCGTGAAAACAATTGCAAAATAACGCCAGATGGATATGATGAGAGTCACGTCGGACTGGAGCTTCTGCCCAGTCAACAGTACATCGTTGAGTGAATCTTTCCCGTAAGATCCATTAAAAACCACTCTAAACTTTCCTTCAGGCCCAGCCTCGACTGAATAAATTGGGTGATGTGTAAAATAGAACACATTCTCCGAGCGATGAATGCTAGTCACTCTTTCCATGTGTCCTAACCTTAAATAATCGCCCATGAATTTCGTATACGCTGCATTCAGCTTAACGTCCTGAGCTCGACGATTCTCTGAGCGGAGCAGACAAGCGACAGCAACTTGCCTTGTATGTGCGAAAGAAACTTCTTGGAGTTTATCCGAGAATGGCAATCCAACCACAAATCTACCTTCAGGATCCCTGTAAACGGTAGACTGAGCAATAGGCTCATTCTTGCCTCCCACTCTCAAACCAGGTCGAATAATCGCTGCGTAGACGTCAGCGCTCAACACACAATCTATTTTTTGTGATTTAGCAAAATCAGGATCTGCAAGTTCTAAGTCCCATGGAACATGTTCTACTTCTTCCCGTGGCATAACACCTGTCACCTTATTCAAAACTAACGCCCTAAATTCAAGGCAGAAATCTACGTCCAGTCTGGACCTCAAGCACAGAGAAACCTCACCCTTGGATAATGCTGACGAGACAGCTCCAACTCCAATAACGGAAACCGAGACTGGCTTAACTTTACTCGACAAACTTTGAACGATCCTTGAGGAAACGAAAGAGACTTCAGCACACGGATCTACCAAACAACGTACAGGAATTGAATTACCATTAGTGGTTTGTAACAAGACTTTGGCCGTGGCAATCTGCCGAGTCCTGCCAACTACCGCCGTATGCACCTCAACGTCAGTGTTTGCCGAGACATCGGAGTTCGATGGTTTATCCCTCTCTGTCCTCGAATCTTCCCCTGGCTTTCGCCTATTCGTATGCAGCTTAGTATGGTGTTTGCCCTTACAAATGGCACAACGAAGATTAACATTGCAATCCGCAACGAAATGTCCTTTTCTTTTTAGAATCAATGCAAATTAATGTAATCGTGCTTGCTTTGTTATGTGGCTGAAAAAAGTAGAAGCGCAGTTTGACTTTTGGACTAGCGTCGAAAGACATTTTCCATTCTACTCATATAATACCATTTTTCTCTCAAAGTATAGCAGCCAGAGGTTTTAAAATTTACATACAGTTTAAAAATAACCTGTACTAGTATAGAATCAATGCAAATTAATGTAATCATGCTTGCTTTGTTATGTGGCTGAAAAAATTTGATGTGCAGTTTGACTGTTTCTCTTAAAGTGTAGCAGTTAAAGGTTTAAAATTTTGCATATAGCTTAAAAATATTTTGTTCGAATATAGAATCAATCTGATAGAGGTGTTTAATGCAAAATATTGTATATTAGTGTTCTCTAAAATATAATTTTTATAAAAAATGTTGAGATTAATTAATTTTATTGATGATGATTACTCTATTGTCGGTATAAAAAACGTTTACTTTGTATATTTTAAAAAATTAAATATTTTAAAATTTGAAAATGATAAATGTATTTACATCGCTACTCGCTGTATGTTATAAAATAAATATTGTGCTATTCATTAATTATCACCAACAAGTTTTTTATTAACCCAATTATAACATTTTCTAATGATTTTATTTTTGAACCGAATAATATTATTATGTAAATTAAAATAATTGAAAGAAATGATCAATTGCTTGAAATATTAATTTATAAATTTCTTGGAGTACGGGAAGTTCTTCCCTCTAAAGCCCTCTAGTCAGCTCAACGCAAGACTTCAGTAGATTCTACTGAACTGTCAGTTCAGTTACAGTAACTTAATCAGCTTCAGTTAGGTTAACTCGATACTCCGTTACTTATACACTTAGGTTATCCTTACTTTACTTTTTAGTAAGCGCCACGGTTTTTTTTTCTCAGTGCAGATTCTCAAGATCAGCTGGAGCTGCCATCAAATCCGCCTGTGCGCTTATATAGGCACACTCCGTGGCATTGAATTCATCGCTCTCGAAATATTTCTGGTCCAGAAACTTCTCCCTCTTACCTTGCAACACCATATCTTGATCGAGGAAGTCGCTCCAGTACGTGTCCAGCAACTTCAATCGCGCTTGAAGAGCGGGCGCGTTCAACCTACCCGCCTTTTTTGTATTACATATAAAATTGGCGATATATTTGGCCTTACAACGTTGCGCAGACAACGCTTCCAACTCTGCGGCCGATGCCATAATAGATGAATCTGCCAAAAGGCCAACGAATAAAACCAAAGTGAAGAAGCAGGAAGGAGAGAAAAATTTTCAGCGTATAACGTGAAACCTCGACTCCAATACCACACCACTCCGAGAAGGAACGAGACATGACTCCGAAGAAACGCGCGAAAAGTGCGCGAAAAACCGACGCTGAACGCCGCAGGTATGAGTAGGAGAGAGAGCAAACCAATATGGCCGTCTACTTGCGCGCGCGAGCCGATACGCGCCAAGGTACCGCTACGCTATCAGCGAGCGAGAGGAAAATGTCGTAGGCCGTTGCGCAACAGCGCGCGGCCGTGCGAAATACACGTACGAAGAAGTGAGAGATTCGACTTACGAAGCGCTGCCGCGTATAGCTACCACTTCGCTATACACGCGAAGCTGTTGCCGAGCGGCCGAGAAGAGCGGGGTGAGAGACACTACTCCCACCTCGCGCCAAACACCTCGAACGCTACTGCGCTCCGAGGAAAAATCAAGAAGCCGATAACGGCTTTTAAACTTTTGAAAATGAAAAATGTTTTCGAGTTTACTGAGGCAGGTACGTATATATGGATACACCTGCACTCACGTAATCGACAATTTGACAACAGAGACCAAACCACAACAAAAGCTGGGCGAAGAGAGAACAACGATATAAACAATTTACCAACTCCTCTCCGTCCGTTGCTTACGAAAATGACTGCTGGTCCAGGAGATGCTCCAAACGCGGCCCAGACTGCTGGCGAAGGCTGAGTCCCCTGGAGTCCGATGACGACAAGCTGGTTCCGGTGTTGCCTCTTTACAGCAAAAGGCGTCCCTCCGCTGTACTTGGCTTGCCACTGGGATGCGACGACGATAAAACTTGGTCTCTTCTGATGACATCTAAATCTCTAACTTCTAGACTTCTAACAACCTCTAATAATTCGTGTATTCTAATACCTCTAGCGAAAATTGACCATTGCGACAATTACAAGGTCGCAATCGGTCGCTGTAGTCGTTTAGAACACTCACTTTAAACAACCGACAATCAACACCAACACTTTCACATGCTCTGCTACCAAATGTTTAACGTCTACGAACTATGTAGACGGTGGATCTTTACTCTGGACAAAGGAAGGTGTAAATTGAAAACAACTCAATTTATTATCAAATAAAAGCTCGCAAGGAGCAAAATCTATTAACGAAAGTGTGTAAGTAAACTTGTGTAGAATAAGGAAAAATGAGTGAAAATATTCTGACTAAACGGTCGTTCTCCAACTGAGAACGATATCAGTAGCTGACACTGCAGTGTGTTCAGCTCCGATTCTACAGCTCGACTGACTACAGTCGGGCAACAAGTACTGCCGAGAGAGCGAGAGAGAGAGAGGGAGAGAGAGAAAGAGAGAGAGAGAGAGCGCNAGAGAGAGAGAGAGCGAGCGCTCGAACGTCGACATAGCAGCCCCTATTTGATCGAGCTGACCAGCAGCGTTCCGAAACTTACGTAACGGCTAGCTCCGACTCTGTCGCTTTCTCGGCGAATTCGAATTTAACTGATTCTATTTGAACACTAAGAATTATGAAGAGCATGTAGAGCACGTAGAACGAGTACTACAAACAATATATAAACAAGGCTTTAAATTAAATGAAAAAACCGCTGCCAAGTCATTGGCACTTAGCTTCCTCCTATTCTGCTAGTGGAAGATAATTACATGGAACAATCAACTCATTCTTTGATTTAAATATTCGCTACTATTCGATACTAAAAGGATAGGTTAGGAAGACACTTGTAGGGAGGGGTATAGGGTGGGGTTAAGGTGGATATCAAGAATAGAGCTCCGTGAACTCTAAAATAACTTAACTATATCGTAATAAAAAAATCCAGTAATTGCGGAATCGTTATAACATTACCAAGCTGCAAAGACAATTGCGGTGTCATTTTTTTTATAATTATTTTCACGCATTCTACATGACCACCAGACGCCTTTCAGACCCTTGACGTGGCTTTTCTATTACTCCCATGCATGCTTTAAAATTTAAGAGCTCATTTTCAGCCCCCCAAGTCGCATGTTTAGACATCGTAATCCGTTCTCTCTGTATGTTCCCCAGTCGCTTTTTGACCTTTGCAATAGATTTCTACATGCCCACAGCCGCCTTTCAGACCCTTGACGTTGTTTTCTATATTCCCATAATCGCCTACTAAAATTTAAGAGCTCATTGCAGTACTCCCGCAGTCGCCTTTTAGACCCTCGTAATAGTTTTCTGTATTCCATAGCTCCTGGGAGAGAGGTCTCGCCGGAGATCCGCTCGGGACTGAAGCCTCGAGCTCTCTTAAGACGGTAGCAGTCTTTTAGGTACACTATTGTTGAATATATTGTATAAATCATATCATAATAAAAAGCAAAAATATTTTTTCAAAAATCGAAAAATGGCCATGAAATGGTCATAAAATAGTCTAAATCTTAAAAGAAAATTCCCTCGGAATTCAGAATCAGAAAACATAAATGCACGTCCAATCTTATTACGATCGATCACATAGTTCCAGAATATAAACAGTATACGTACGCACGCATGCACGCACGCATGCACACACACACACACACACCAGACAAAACATCTGCACGGACATGTTTATAAAACCAATGACTCTCAAAAAATACCCTAGCTTAAATTATCAGAAATTCTTTGGTTACAAAAATATAAGTTCAGTACACAGAGATACCAAGGTGAGAGTTGAAGAATTATGAATCTTAAATATCTTTTAAAACTCAAAAGGTTTCATAAGCTACCAAAAATACCTGAAGCGAAGTGATCAAAAGATCAATCTTTCCTAATATTGTTCAAACTCAAATTTAAACCTTTACTGCCCAGTAATCGTACGACATAGAAAAAAAAAATTTTTTTTAGTTTTTTGATTTTTATTCGTCAAAAACGTAGTCGCTCGAAATTCTTAAAAAAGTTTTACACTAGTAGATATTCGTTGTTTTTTTTGTAATCGGAATTTTGCTTTCCTCCTCAAGAGGAAGCTTGTATAGTAAATTTTCAGTTTGCTAATACTTCGTGGAACCACGATCATTTTGGATGGTGTTTTGAGTAGAGCAATACGTTTTAGAAATTCGTGCGGGATAGGTGAAGTGTGTGTGTGTGATGTGTGTGTGTGTGTTTGTGTGGTGGTTGTGTGTGTGTGTGGGTGTGTGTTGGGGTGTCGGTGGTGTGGTCTGTGATGTGTCGTGTATGTGACGTATGACCCCATAATTTTGGAACCATGCGAGAGATCGTATAATTGACAATGCATTTTTATATTATTTTTGTAAAATTCTGAATTTAGGCGTTTTTTTGTTTAAACTGATTCTGAACCATTTATGGTATTATTATGCCTTTTTCTATATTTGAAAAAATATGCTTTTTTATAAGTAATATTTATTATCAATATATTCAGACAATATGTGTTAAAGAACATAATTTGATCTACGTTTTTCTTTTTCCGCGCAAGATTTCTAGTTGACTGATTCTGTTCATTTTATGATATAAAAGGTAATTTTATCGATACTAATAACTCAAAAATAATTGATTAATGTTTTGAAATAAATTCATGGACAATAAAAAAAACATATTACTTGTGTAAATTTTAAGCAATTTGCGACTAGTTTTTTGAGGATAAAATCAAATACTAGAAAAAATGTTTTTATTATGTTGTTACGATTACGGGGAGTAAAGGTTTAAATTGAGTTGAAATTTTGGAAAAAGATTGATCTTTTGATCGACTTCGGCTAGTTCTTTTTGTAGCTTAATGATTTTAGTTTAAAAGATATTAAGATTAATTCTCCAAAGTCACGCGCTGTATTATTTGTGTGACTCGAACATAATTATTTTTGTTATGAATCGTATATAATTTTATAATTAAGCTTAGTTATTGTGAAGAGTTTGTATCATGGTTTTAAGGAGTCACGGAGCTCTATTCTTTTGATATCCCCTTAACCCAGTCCCCTGAACCTACCCCACAATGTCTGCCTAACCTATCTTTTAGAATCATAGTAGCGAATTATTTAAATCAGAAAGAATTGAGTTGATTGTTCCATGTAATTATCTTCCATAGCAAAATAGGTAGGGAAGCTAAGGTGCAATTGACTTGGCAGGCGGTTTTTTGAATAAATTTAACTATTTATTTTCTGAGCATAATATATGTTTTCGAAAAATTACTTTGTATATCATAAAAAATGAACAGATCAGTCAATCTAGAAAATCTTGCGGGAAAAAGTAGACAAATTTATGTTCTTTTAGATATACTATTGTTGAATATATTGTATAAATGATATCATTATAAAAAAGCAAAAATCTTTTTTCAAAAATAGAAAAATGGCTATAANAGCTTCCTCCTATTCTGCTAGTGGAAGATAATTACATGGGACAATCAACTCATTCTTTGATTTAAATATTCGCTACTATTCGATACTAAAAGGATAGGTTTACTCGAATTCAGAATCAGAAAACATATATGCACGTCCAATCTTATTACGATCGATCAGATAGTTCCAGAATTATAACAGTATACGTACGCACGCATGCACGCACGCACGCACGCACGCACGCACGCACACACACACAGACAAAACTATCTGCACGGACATTTTATAAAACCATAAAAACTCACAAAATATACTAAACTTTAATTATCAAATTATACGGTTTAAAAAATAAATAATGTTCAGTCACACAGAGTATAGGGCAGGGTGAGAGTTAGAATTGAATCTTAATATATCTTTAAAATAAAAGGTTCAATAAGCTACAAATAACCTGCAGAAGTGATGAAAAGACAATCTTTCCTAAAATTTCAACTAATTTAAACCTTTTTACTCCCGTAATCGTACGA
>CM053171.1:8597290-8633738 GCA_012977825.3 Pteromalus puparum | reverse complement strand
ACACTAACAAGAAACAATTTGTTTTAGTTTTTTGATTTTTATCTGCAAAAACTAGTCGCGCAAAAACATTGCTTAAAATTTTTAGCAATCTAGGTATCATCGGTTGTTTTTTATCGTCCATGAATGTTTTCAAAACATTTAGACTATTTATTTTTGAGTTATATATGTTTTATCGAACAAAATTAGCCTTTTTATATCATATAAAACATGATACAGATCAGTCACATCTAAGAAAATCTGCGGAAAAGTAAGACAAATTTATGTTCCTTTTAGATAACACTATCGTTGAATAATAATTGATATAAACAAATCATTATTATAAAAAGCAAAATATATTGTTTCAAAATAGAAAAATGGCTATATATGGCCATAAATGGTCAGAAATGGCATAAAAACAAAAGTATGGACCTAAATTCAGAATTAGAAAAAATATATGCATGTCAAATTTTATTACGATCCGTCGCATGGTTCCAAAATTATGCGGTATACGTACATACACACACACACACACACACACACACACACACACACACACACACAGCCATCCGCACGGACATTTTCTAAAAACGTGTGATTCGTACTCCAAACACCTCCAAATGCGTTTCCACGAAGTATTAGCAAAACTGAAAATTTTACTATTACAAAGCTTCCTCTTGAGGAGGAAGCAATAAATGTCAATTTGCTCAAGAAAAGATTTGGGTCACGAAATTGGAAACAATATAATGAAACCACTGAATGATAATTTAGTGGCTATTAAGAAGTTTCCTATACCTAAAACAAAAAAACAAATTAGACAGTTGTTAGGTAAGATTAATTTCTATTTAGAGTTTATACCAAACCATGCTGCTTTACTGGATCCGTTGAGAAATTTGTTGAGGAAAAATGTGTTATTCGAATGGTCTGAAGAGTGTAAGAATAGTTTTAACTCGACAAAAGAATATTTATGTACATCATCAGCTTTAGCAGTTTTTGATCCGGAGTAACCAATATACATCTTTACTGATGCAAGTGTTGTAGAAGTTGGAGCAATATTGAAGCAACCACAAGAAGATAATTCTTTGAAGTCGGTGTTTTTCTTTTCCAGGAAATTGACAGAGGCTCAGAAAAAGAAGAAAGCTATTTTTATAGAATGTTTAGCTATTAAAGAGGCCATTTTATATTGGCAATTTCATTTGATAGGAAACAAGTTTATTGTATTTACAGACCGTAGACCATTGGAAAAATTTAATATAAAAAAAGGTAATGATGTGGAACTATTGCAGATTCTGAATTACATCTCACAATTTAATTTTGAAATTGTGTATAATCCTAGTAAAGATAATATTGAAGCTGATTGTTTGTCTAGAAATCCGGTTTTGGAATCACATGAGGATACAGATAATGATTCTACGATCAAAACTTCAAATCTATTGAAACTAAACGACATCGATGAAAATAAAAAATCGTTGAAAGTTGATGAAAAATGCATTATTAAAGATGATATAATCTATAAAATTTTAAATGATAGAGAGAAAATATGGAGAACTGAAGAATTTGGAAAATCTCTTATCAGAGATATACATGTTGATCAGGGTCATATAGGCACAAAACAGTTAATTCTAACCTTTGGGCAAAAATTTTATTTTAAAAATATGTATAAGCACATAAAATTAACTTGTAGATCTTGTGAAACTTAAAAACTCTTGTGAAGCATTAAAAATAAATCAAGAACAGGTTGTTTTAAAGCACCTTTATCTCAACTTGGTCCAGCAAAAGAACCTCTTGAAATAGTGTCCCTAGACACAATAGGAGGTTTCAAAAGTAATAAAAGTAAAAAGAAATATCTACATTTGGCGGTAGATCATTTTACAAGATTTGCATATAACTTCAAAAACCCAAGTTGCAAAGGATTTTATAAATTTAATTAAGAAAGTAGAAAAGGATGGAAGTATCAAATTGGTATTAACGGATCAATATCCTGGTATAAATTCAGCACAGTTTAAGCAATATCTAAATGAAAAGAAGATAGCATTGGTGTTTACAGCAGTGGATTGCGCGTTTTCTAATGGATTAAACGAAAGGGACAAATCAGACTTTGGTAAACAGAATACGATGTAAAATTTACGAGAATAGAAATAAATCATGGCCTCAGGTAGCAGAGGAATGTGTAAAAGATTATAACAATACAATTCACAGTTCAACTAGATTTACTCCTAATTATTTGCTGACAGGATTAAACAACTCATTCTTACCCGATGAATTAAATGACAACAATTTGACAAATTTGGAAGACAATAGAAAAATAGCTTTTAGGAAATCAAAAGAAATTCACAATCAGAATAAAGAATATTATGATAAGAATGTAAAACAGATTGATTTTAAGGTAGGAGATTTAGTTTATGTACACAGCGCTAATAAACTGAATAAAGATAAAATAGATCCAATTAGAGTAGGTCCTTTTAAAATTAAAGAGAAAATTTCTGATGTAATATTTTTGTTAGATAGTAGATCTAGAAAAAATGAGTCAAATATTTTTCATGCTAGTAAGCTTGTTCCTTACTCCGATGGAGTGCACCTTCGGTCATATAATGGGGGGATGTAAGCTTGTGGGTTACCAAGCTTGGTTTTGTCACTTCTTGACATGTGAGTGAGAGCCAGTATGTAATAAGACTTCAAGCCGTTAGGATCGTTGTAAGTGAGGTTATTGAAACTGATGTACTTAAAGGTTTGCTATCGGCAATTGTATAGATTCAGGTTAGTCTTAAGTTTATACGTTCACTGTAATATTTTTAGCCTTTACTAATTTGTACATATTATTAATATTACAGTTGTTTATACTACATCATACAGGTGTTGATTTCTAACCTAAAACTCCACTCCATTGAAATTACTTGAGCAGTGGCTTACATATATTATAGAATCTGTGGCATAGTACAGCACACGCTCACCCAACGGTTCAAGTTCGGAGAAAAGTTTCAGACGTGCAAGTGCTGTGGTGTAGGCTGCGATAACCACATTACACATCGGCGATGATTCAATTTTAGCATCATCATTATGAAATCAGCTGACGTAAAGCGTGTCATCATCGATCGGTAAAACAGTGTTGACAACAACAACTATCTCTGGGTTAGTTTAGAATTCAAATAATTTCTGCGGACCTGTCACTATTTCCGTTTTCGTCATGTTTTCGCGCTGACCAAACTTCCCCCACAATGAGTTAAGGCATAGCTTTGCGACAGACCTCAATCCAGCATTAAACGCTATTCGATTTTTATCTAGTTTTATACCCTTCTCCCGTTCAAAGTTTTCAATGTGACGATTAATGGCTTGCTCATCATTACCACACTCTAGCGGATAACCCGATGCATAAGTTTTTTCAGCGAAAAATTTACCTATGTATGCGTGAAAGAGCCCACCTTAACCGATATTTTTATCAAATCGTGTGACTTTATACGACCAAATCTCAAATATTTTTCTGATTTTGTAACCATACTCCACGGCTTTTTTCAACTCGTCAGCTACCCACGTTCTGACGAAAACACGATCATTAACATTTTCATGATGACAGTCTTGCTGACACATTGACTCGGTGCACGATTGACACAGTGGGAATAACAGTTTGTTATGCATTCTTACAGGTAAACTAGGATGATAGAGGTTTCTTGGTGGTAGTACCTCACACATTAACAAACCGTCAATACTACTTATGTCATTCTCGGGGCCAGCTAAACGCACGCATTCAGCCTCCCCAATATAGAGTTTAGGATGGCTAACCTGATAACGTCCGTATTTACAAATGTACGGGTATAGCGAACAGACATCTACATATTTAATTTTTTCGTCAGATTTAATATCGTATGATTTTATAGTGTTGCCTGTCCGACCTCCGAAAAATGCATCTCGTGGTTCAAGCGGTGTATGCCAATCCTTTGTTATCGCCTTTATGTATGTCATCATTCTTTCGTTTTGGCTATACTCGCGATCAAAATCACATTCCCACTTTTCAATCAGTCTATACCCATGTCTCCTAATTTTTTCCGACATTCTAATTGTTCTTTTGTACCGATCATTTAGACTCTCTCCCCCCTTAACCTCAGAAGAATCTCTGTTTATTGTATAACACCAGACACAACCATGCCAATAGCAATCGTGAAACTGTAGAACTACTTTATTCCCGTTTTCCATTTCGCAATACCCGTCTACCAAAGGGCCTTCAGGTAGTCTTTTTTAACGTGATCTCTCCGAGTGCTGTATCGGTCGGTTCATTTCATGTTCCATCCACACAAGCTACTGTATGGCTTTCAACGACTGTTTATTGATTTGTCTGTATCCGCCCTGTGGTATAATGCCTATCGTATTTGTTTTTTTAATTTCTTCCGATACGCACGCATACACGATGACGCTATTGTGGCTCACTCTAAAAATGAGTCTGTCGAACCGCACTCAATAAAGGTCTTTCTAAATGCGAGGCATGCTAATCTTAATATTTTAACATCCTGCTTACAATATTTCAGTATCTCTTCTCGAAAATTGAATACGTAACTCTGGTCACTTTTATCATTGTACCTTTGGTAAGGCGCTCAAATCCATGTGTAAGTAATTTAGACTATCAAGAAATTTTGCGTGTAAAATCTCTAATAAAATTATTTTTGAACCGTTGAGAATTACCGACGGTTTTTCATGTAAATCTTTCCGTTCGGTCAAGTGTTTTAAAATAAATTAACCGTCAAAACCTTGAGCATTATGAGCTATGCAAATATCTTTTTGAATATTTTGTCTGCGCTCCAAAGCGAGATCAACTAATTGTTATACCGGATCGACATTAAACACGTATTCGCGTAGTCCGCAAAAATCACAAGATTCCAAAATTTTTTCATTATCTAAACATACACTACATACTTGCTGTACTATACACAGATTTATTACATGTATATGTGTTTTATCATCACCCAGAATTGTCTCCGACTGCTGCGTCTCAAAGTCATAGAATAAATATAATACGTGTTTTCTACTTCTTTGCTGATGGCGATCATTTTCGTAATACATGATACGAAGAGTGTATCTGACAATGTTGCCAATATTATAAACGAATTCTGTACCATCGTATATTGGATTATCACCGTGTCCGAAACCCTGAAATAAGTATACTACTATAGAAATATCAAAACAAGCGTAATACTCTTGAAACAGCTGTATTTCTGGTATTCCGCAACCCGCTTCAGGTATAACTACCTTAGCAGATCTAACGAGTTTTAAAGCCTGCTCAGTTTGATATTTACCGTCACAGTTACGTATTTTGGCCCACTTTTTCTGTAAAAAACCTGTGCGAACGTGACCACGAATGACGTACATGTGTGTGCATACAAGTGCACGAGGTAAACAGAGATCATCTGTATTTTGGATATTTAAAATAGATCTTTTAAAGACAGTCGCAGATGTAAGTGCCACCCTTCAGGTACCGTTGCGGTATGTGCATTAATTCTCAATGTGTTGTCTATTTCGAAACCACCGTTGCTTTGTGCAACGCTCGATAATAAGTCTAATATATCTGATACACGTAATTCTTGAACACGCCTGAACGAAACCCACATTGGACCCTGTCTAAACTGATCCGAATTGATAGAAAACCCGATAAAATCAGTGGGTTCTGCATTATCACACACATAGCTGTAGAGAGCTTGTATAGCATTCTGCAACCATTCATCAACGTCTGCATCGCGTGTTGGTTGCGTTATAGTATCAGGGCGTCGCGGTCGACCAGACATAAACGCCTATAATATCTTCGCGACTGTCGTTGAACTACGATATACTCGATCTCTGACCTCTCAACACCAGCACCCTCCTGCAAATAAACAATTAAAGAATATACTTTTTTTAAATGGTTTTATGTATAATAGCAGTATGTATTGTAAATGATAAACTTACAATTGGCGTTGTCATCGTTTTCATCATGACTTTCACTACTGTAATCTGTTGTTATGTGTGTAGAACGGCCCGAGGTTGAGCAAGTCTCGTCATCTCCATCGGCAGACTCTTCACCTTCGAATCCCTCATCATCTTCATACTAAGTATCGCTGTTTCCCGATGTACCGCGTACAGCTTCTTACGTTTTGGCCAGCAATGTATTTCTCACATTGACCTCTAAACCAGCAGCAGTTTGGGTTATTTCACTCGACAAACTTGTGTCTTGCTCTGTTGGATTTGATACATTGTTTGATGTAGTTGCATCGATTATAAGCTCGTTCGGCATGCTTGGTGATGATTCCACAACTGTAACCATTTCTGGTATTACAGTCACGTGTTCAACCTCCATTACCTCTTCTTCTTGTATTTCAACCTCCTGCATTGTATCCATTAACTCCATGTTAGCAAGTATTTCATCCCCTTCTGTATCAGCCATCATTGTGTCAATGCCTAAAATTTTTAACAATAGATGATTTACGAAAATTTTATGCCTATTTATCTGTATAAAATATCTTACCGAGAATCAACTCATATTGCTGCATAATGGGTTTTACTCGCTCGTCATTCTGCATTCTACTACGCACAATACACTGCTCAAAAACACGGAGAATATCGACTTCATTTTCAAATACACCGCGATTAAATAGATATAATATGGTACGTAAGCTGCAGAGGCTTGTGAAATGCTCAAAATTTTCGCATTTCTACTTTCAGTAAACAATAAGTCAATCATATACAAATCAATGCTAACAATAGTCCCACTGAGTTATAGCGTAATTGAGGTAGCAAACGACGACAATAGTAAAAGATAAGGTAACCAAGCGGCTTAGATTCAAAACACTTGAACACAGAGACCGACAGGCAAGAGTAATGACTCACTTAAGGGGACAGGCCACTTTTAAACCCTGATAATAAATAAATATTCTTTAAACCCTGATGATAAATAAATATTCTAAAATTTTAGCCCAATCAAACCATGTGGTCACATGCAATGCCAAAATGCTCAAAACAGTATACGGAGAGTCACCATGGGTAAGTAGGTGCTAATATGGATTTACCATGGTAAAAATACAGATAATATAACCTAATATTAGTATAAAAATTATATAACAATTATAATTTATTTTTGCAATTATTTATAAGAATTTTATTTTTCAGTGTTTAAAAGTGGCTTGTCCCCTTAAACCCAATAAGTGAATTATGAATATATTATACATTTTTCCGAGAGAGATAAAGAAACGAGAGACGACGGAATCGAGAGAGACAATTTACGCGGAATTCAATTTCAACATTAATGAAAAACGCTATAATAATCACGCGAAGTCATAAATTAAATTAACAAATAACAGAATTATAAAACGATCAATCACAAACAAGCTCACGATATTTCACACGTACACCAGAAAGCACAACGCCCCATACCAACTACAAGCCAGTAGAACGAGCAACGAAATCACATTCTTCAAAATCGCCTCACAAAAAAAGGAGGAGAATCAAGCTAGTTACGAAATGACAATCGACCACATGTACGCACACGAACGAGGTGTCATAGCAGCAGATTTCAAACGATACAGCTCTATAATAAAATCGGAAAGCAAGACATGTAAATAAAAATAAAATTACATGTAATTTTCAATAAAAATTTTGTTGTGATGCAATTATCTCTGAGAGACTTTAGTCAATCAGGCTAAAAATTTTTTTGGGAACTCCTCTAATGATAGTAAGGTGCCGGTCCTATTTTGGACTTGATCCTGCACATATACGCAGAATACGGTCACCTTCAAAAATCTTTAGCTCTAACTCGAATTCTAAGCATTCTACAAAAAAAGTTAAATGGGAAAGTTGTAGATCTTTAAAAAATACAACTTTTTTCCATTTACATAAAATCATGAAAATGCTTAGAACTCGAGTTAACAGCCCAAAATCGATTTTTTACAGCTAAAAAAATAATTATTTGCCATAAAACTTTTCGGATTTACGTTTTACAAAAAAATGTTGAATGTAAAAGTTATAAACAATTTTAAAATATAACTTTTTACCGTGGCAAAGATATTTTTTAACACTTTTTGACATACAACATTCCTAGAAGCGATTTTTTGATACATAAATTCAATAATAACTTCGCTGCAACATGCCCCATCTGACCCAGTGCGAAAAATGTGTGAGATTCGATATTTCAGCCTGCTCTGAGAAGCCTGACACGTCCCTCTAAACTATGCTTTTATAACACATTTTCTAAATGAAACCCTATTACTAAATCAAATATTGATAAAATCTTGCATCTTCTGTTAACTATCTTCAAAATCCTCTTGAAAATCCTCTTGAGTCCTTCCATGTTAAATTGTTTTTTTTTTCACCTACAAGAAAAATAGAATTTAATTAATAAAACTAGAAAACAATGACTGTATAATTTAATTAACTGTTAAAGAAAAACCAGCCTCTAAAATATAGGATTATAGATATGTATAGTAGAATTATAGTAGTGCCATAGTCTTGAATGAAGTTACGTTGCAACTCCAAGATTTTGATAGCTCAGTTATCAATACCATCAGTATCCTTAGGTTGACTCCGGTAGACGCAGTAGACCATAGTCCAACAAATGCAGAGTTTTTATACACCTAGACATACAGAAAAATATTACAAAATCAAACTCATAAATAATTATTGAGAGATTCAGACCACTGATCTCTGCATAAAAATTTGAAACAAGGCAGCTTTTAAGTATGAATACCGTCAAACCACATGTCTCAGTCACATAATTCACATTTACAAACAGAAGATTATCATCATGAACACTGAAAAGGTATCCGCGAGCCATTAGACATCTGTTTACTGAACTTATCATAGGGGACAAAGCGTTTCAAGTTAAAACTTATTGAAGATACAATATAAATTCAACATACAGTTCAAGTTTATTCTAATATTTCCAAAATTACCTTGTCAGATAGTATAAATCCATATCCAGATTCGTATTAAAATAGTTGAAGTATCCAAGAACGCCAACCAATACTCCAAGACAGCATCAATTCAGTTGCAAGATCGTCTCAAGGTGATCCAATCAGCTGGCAATGCCAAACAGGACTGCCGGATAGTAGAAATAGAGCTCCAGGATCATTCGCAGGTGGTTGAGCCAGCTAGAAACGCCAACCAGCACTTGCAGAAAGTTCAAATGTAATTCTAAGGTTGTCTCCTGGTGATGACATCAGCCAGAGATGCCAAGCAACACGATCAGATACCATAAATCCAGCTCCAGAGTCGTATTGAGGCTGTTGAAGTACCTAGAAACGCCAACCAGCACCACCAGAGAGAGAAAGAGAGATATTGAATCCAGTCCAGGGTGATCTTGGGAGGCATCGGAATTACGACTCTAAAAAACAGATCTCAAAATTACACTGATTATACTGAACATAACAGAATAGATATCACAATAGATATAAACATAATCAACACAGGAAATAGAACAAAGGAAAACCAGTCGTAGATCTTAAGCGATAGTGAATCTTCATCCAAGCAGCATCTTGCAAGAAGAATGTATCAGCACATCAATAGAATGAGCAGGAGCAGCATTCGCAGGAGTACTCCAATTCAAAAAACAAAGGATAACTTCCAAGCAAAAACTCAAGTTTCTTATTGGAGCTACATGTCTTCCTATACTGCACCACTCCTTCATGAACTGACACTCACACTGCTCACACATCGCATCGTCGGTGCCATTCCGGGTGCATCACTTTTGAATACCTTTTGCACTGTCTTACAAAGCAACAACCGCGAGCAGCTGATCCGCGAGCGGGATCGCGGTGAGCAGATGTTGCTTGTAAACACGTATAGGCACCATAGCAGCACTTCTGTTCTGATTTTAAAACTACATATAACATTGCTGCATCGCGTCGTTGTTTCCGTTTTTTCACTACGCACTCACTTATATCGCCGAAAAGTTAAACAGAGCAAAACAAAACATTGGGGTTAGCGGAGGCTGGGGGGCAGCTTCAAAACGTCAAAACACACGGCAGACGGCTGCATGGGCATGTCGCCAACCAGTCGCCAGATCGATGCGCACAATGTATGCGCAGTGGTCGAGCTCGCTGCCTCGTCGGCTTTGCTTAGCTGATAATAAAACTATACTTTTTCTGTTAAATTATGTAATGGAAACAATCTTTTGCAGCAAAATTCACGACTTTAGGAAAGCGGATGTGAATTGTTAGTTAAGCGTGACGTCACAGCACAGCGTCATATAAATCAATGTAATAGGATAGTTCCGAATTTGGCCACCTTATGAAATTTCGCGTGTATAATTTGAATTCAAGTACTATAAAAAGATAATTTTTGCTTCCTCCTCAAGAGGAAGCTTTGTAATAGTAAAATTTTCAGTAATACTTCGTGGAAACGCATTTGAAGGTGTTTGGAGTAAGAATCATACGTTTTTAGAAAATGTCCGTGCGGATGGCTGTGTGTGTGTATAGTATGTGTTTTTTTTTTTTTTTTTTTTTTATTTATTCTGACGTTGCAGAGCCGAACTCTGTTCAGTGGCCCTACGACATCAGAACGCCACCGGCACCATCGCTAAACATCGCTACTTCCTCGTGGGCCGTCTTTCACAGCCGTTTGGCTTCTCTTTGGGGTTTTGAATTCCATACTTCCCCCGTCCACCGTGTGATTAGGAGGTCAGGATCAAACTCGTCCTGCTTCTTTACTGCAATGCGTCCGGCCCGTCTACTTCCTACAGCATCGTCCGGTCATCCTACTGGCAGTCTCAACCCTCGCCCTACTGTTCCTCTGCATCAGGCAGGGGAGTTGGGCTCCAGCTCAACCTAGCGTTCCTCTGACGGAGGAGCACTTGTATTAGAGCGCGGGCATTGCCTCGATCTTATTGGCTCAACCTTTAGTTACTGCAATTCTCAGCAGTCGATTGAAGGAGCAGATATACGGACCGGTAGTCTCATCGTCTCGCCGATTCCGTAATGCTGGCGTCTTCGTGTCGCTCACTTCTAAGTTTTTCTTACGTGGCCCGCGAACGAACGCACAGCCTTCCAGTTATTGCTGACTTGAGCATCAGCCTGACTAAAGTTCTCGGGCCGGTGACGGCTTCACTGACTTTCTATGGAGTTTCTCTATCTGCGCAAACCGTGGACAAATTGTCGTGATGTGTTGCGCATCTTTCGAGGCGATATCGGCAAGTTGGGCAAGTAGCTTCATTGTCCAACTTTGAAAAACGTTTTGCCAGTATCACTCTGAAGCAGCCATGCCCGTCAGTAAGTGAGTGAGGGATAAAAATCCAGATCGCCCATGTCGTCTGTTTGATCCATACTCCTATATTAGCATCAGACGTGGTCCATTTCCTTTTGGTGAGGCGTCATCTACGCATGCCATGCTTCCAGGTGCGTTGGTTTCCTCTTTTTAATTTGAGCCCTGTCGCGCTCATCTTCTTGATACCTTTCAAAGAGTCTTGGCCTTTCCTTCTGCTGCCAACGATCCATGGGCAGACTTCCCGCCAGGACTCGTAGCAACGCTAGAGGGTCGATCCTGGTTCTCGTAGTGATGGCGTAGACAGGCCCGACGGCTGTCTGATGTTACGCTCCTTCGTATACGACTCACCGTTGCTGCTTCATGCCAGACGGGCGGCGTACAGTTGTAATTGAGTATTAACGTGTGCCAGCAGTGTCTTTTGAGTTTGGCGCGGTAGCTGGATGCCGCGTCATGGTCAGTCCGCTAACGCATTGCCACCTGCGATGCTTGTCTTAACCGACTCTTATTAACGGTTTCGTCGAACCTAGCGGAGCGTGCGATTTGTACTCCTAGGTATCGTATGGAGGGCGCCGAGATCATACTCGGCTGTTCTAACGCCTTAAGGTTATTGTCTCTTTTCTCGGCTTGTCACCAGGACCGCCTCGTCTTGTGGTCAGCCAGTTGGAGACCAGCTGCGTGACTCCAGCTTCTGATGCTGAGATTGTGTCGTTTGCGTCTCGGTAATCTCCCCAATGTTTTACCGTCACTACTATCGCAATATCATGCCGCAATCCAATAACTTAATATGGGAGGTACGCGGAATCCTCAATACCCCGTCATACATGATGTTCCACAGTGTTGGGCCATGACTGACCCCTGTGGAACGCCTGCAGTTAACATCGTGTTTCACAATACCGTCGTCCCGTGCGATAATTTAGTGTCCTATTCTTAAGTAGCTGCCACTATTTCCCGAATATAATCTTGGCACCCTCAGTCTTCTAAGGCACTGATGATTTGGGGCCCAGCGTGCAGGTTAAAAGCATTTTAACGTCCAGGGTGACAATAGCGGCAGCTCACTTCTTAGCTCCTCGCTTCCATCTCTTGCCGCTAATTGCCTCGCGTGCTGTGTTATAGACTAGCATGATCGCGTCTGTGGGGATTTGGCTTTGCGAAAAGCCGAATTGACGTTCTGATAACCCTAAGGCCCTCGGTGAAATCTTGAAGTCGTCCCGACAATGATTTTTTCAAGAATCTTCCCTGGGTGTCTAACAAGCACCAGGCCTGTAGGACGACGGATCTTCTGGTGGTTTGTTCGCCTTTTGCAGCAGGACTAGCTTTGCAGTTTCCCAGCGTTGAGGAAAGATGCCCTCCTGAAGGCACGCTTCTCAAAACCCTTAGAAATACCTTTGGGTTACTTTTATTGGCCAGCTGATAGCCTGATTTGGGACGCCATCTGGCCAGTGCAGCTGCGTCGGCTGGTTTTGCACAGGCTCTCTTGAGTTCCTCTTCAGTTAGAGGTGGGATATTATCTGGTGATGGGGCTTCCAGTGACTCTGACATATGAATCTCCGGTAGGAAGTTAGAAAATCACCGCTATTAATTTAATGGACGCACTTCGAAGGAATTCCTCCGACTTCTAATCGAGCCGGGAGCGCAGGGTGCCGTAATTTGCCTTAGGCGGGCCGGACTTGAGCAACGTGGTAAGAGACGGGTTTCCCTCGATTGCTGCGGGCTCTTTGAGGCGAGTCTGGCGTGCTCGATGGATTTCTTGCGCCCAGTTCAGCAAATGGGGACCTGTCCAACGACAGCCTCATGTTCATTATGCCTTTTTTCGTGTTGTTCGGATGTGTCAGGATGCATTCACTGCCTGCTGTAACAGGTCCATACAAGATCGCCATGGAGTTGGGTGTTATCCGCATTGATTGTAGTGTGTGTGGTGTGTGTGTGTGTGTGTGGTTGTGTGTGTATGTACTATCGCCATAGATTGGAAGCCAATGCGACGGATCGTAATAAAAGGTTGACTATACATATAATTTATTTTCTAAAATAATCTGACATTTTAAGATCATTTTATTTGAGTATTTTGATGATTTCTGAACTTCATTTTATGGTCATATTATAGACATTTTTCTGATTCTTGTAAAAATTTTTTGCTTTCTTTCATAATGAATGATTTTATACAAAATACTTTATGGGCAACCGCCGAGGAGGGTAGATGGAGGTGCTAAGAAAGAACAAAATTTGTCTACTTTAATCCTCGCAGAAGATTTACGAAAGGTAGGATCTAATTCCTGTTCCTACTTCCTCAGTGCAGAAAATAGGAATTTCTTCGAGGGAAACTAAAATAATCCAAAGAAATAAGTTGTTAAATGTTTTCAAAAAATTATGACCAATAAGAACAATGATCCTACTAGTGTAAAATTATAAGCTAACTTGTTTTGCGACTGACTAGTTGGTTTGAGATAAGAATCAGAAAACCTAAAACAATGGTTTTTTTTTATGATCGACGCTATTACGGGTGAGATGTAACAAGTTTAAAATTTGCCGTTGAAATTCTGGAAAAGGATTGATCTTGTGATCACTTCGGCTAGGTTATTTTTGTAGCTTATGAAACCTTTTAGTGTAAGAGATATTAAGATTCAAATACTGTTCCGAATAACTCCCACCCTGTATATCGTAGTGACTGTACAACATATATTTTGTTAACGCAAAAAGATGATGATGAATTAAAGAGTCAGTTAATATTTTTGAGAGTTTTCGTGTTTTAATAAATGTCCGATGCAGATGGAGTGTTGTCTGTGTGTGTTGTGCGTGCGTAAAGCGTATACTGTATAATGGATTCCTGGAACAAATGCGGTGATCCGATCGTAATAGATTGGACATGCATATATGTTTTCTGATTCTGATATTCGAGTAAATTTTTTTTAAGATTTAGACTGTTTTATGACCATTTCATGGCCATTTTCGATTTTCTGAAAAATATTTTTGCTTTTATTATGAATGGGATTTATACAATACATTCAACAATAGTGTACCTAAAAGACTGCGTACCCACAAGGTTGAAATATTTCCGCTTCTCCGACGCCCGCGTCTCTCGTCTTAAAGAGAGCTTGGGGCTTCAGTCCCGAGCGGATCTCCGGTGAGACCACTCTCCCAGGAGCTATGGAATATAGAAAACTATTACTAGGGTCTAAAAGGCGACTGTAGGAGTACTGAAATGAGCTTTCAAATTTTAATAGGCGATTATGGGAATATAGAAAACAACTTCAAGGGTCTGAATGGTGGCTGTGGGTATGTAGAAATCTACTGCAAATGTCAAAAAGGCGACTGTGGGAATACAGAAAACGATTACGATGGTCTAAAATGCGACTGTGGGAGTGCTGAAATGAGCTTTAAAATTTTAAAAGACGATTATGGGAGTATAGAAAACAACGTCAAGGGTATGAAAGGCGGCTGTGGGTATGTATAAATCGTGAAAAATAATTTTTTTGTGAAAAAGTTATTTTTCACAAAAAAATGAAGCCACCCGTAATTTTGTAACTTGCAGTTGTTAACGTTATTAACGATTCCGCAATTACTGGTATTTTTTTTATTACGATATATGTAAGTTATTTTAGGAGTTCACGGAGCTCTATCCTTTTGATATCCACCTTAACCCCCACTCCCCTGATACCCCTCCCCTACAAGTGTCTTCCTAACCTATCCTTTTAGTATCGAATAGTAGCGAATATTTAAATCAAAGAATGAGTTGATTGTCCCATGTAATTATCTTCCACTAGCAGAATAGGAGGAAGCTGAGTGCCAATGACTTGGCAGCGGTTTTTCTAATCTTACGGAATGAAAAAGGGTTTTTAATTATTTCGTTGCAATAAGAGAATGCATGTTAAAATTTATATGAATGTCTATTCGAAAATCAACAATATTAAAAATCATAAGTCAAAAACTAAAATATTTGTTAAAACTTTGAAGCTATGTATGGCCAACACATTTTTTAATTGTATACGAAAAAAGGATGAATAATCAATGTTTTTTCATTGATTTTTTTTCTAATAATTAGATTAAGTAGTAAGGTTAAACAACGAGCGCGAAGCGCGAGCGTCGGCGGTCGTGCCTTATGCGCAAAACGCGAAGCGCGAGCGTTTTGCGTGCCTTGCATCGCGAAGCGATGCAAGGCGGCAAGCCACATAGCGGCCGAAGGCCGCGTTGTGGCGCGCTAGTTTAAATTGAAATTTAGAAAAGATTTGACGCATTATTCGAAATTGCTGAAAACGACTTAAAACAGAATAAAAATTGATAAGTAAAATACCGATTGAAAAATCAAGCTCGAGTCAAAGTTAAATAAATTCAAGAATCTATGTATCGCATAAAAAATTAAACAAGAAAGACTGAATTTAAGTAAATAACAGATATTTAAAAATGAAATTTATATTAACAAATAAGTATGTCGAGTAGTGACGAGTCCCGCGATTCCGAATTTATTGAAAAAATCCACGTAAATAAGACCCGAGGGACCAAACAAATTGACTTTGACGATAGCCTTTTAAGTGCTTACCTGGAATACAAAGAAAAGTACGATAAGTTGCAAGAAAAATCGTCAGAAAAATCTTGAGTGCAAAATTCGAAAACGAAGTACGCCAAAGCTTTAAAATACTGGATAAAAGCCTCGCGAAACATCATATAGACAATCCGTATCCCAGCCCTTCGAAAGCATTAAAAAACATCAACCACGTTCAAAATAAAATTAAAAATTCGTTTAATACATATAGAGTTCAAAAAAATGACGAAGCCTTAGAAAATTTAACTATATGTACGGCGAATTCAACTACTAACCTCATAAATAAGCCAATAATAAAGAAAGCTGTCGTTATAAAACCTCCTCGTCTTAATATTGGTCAAACGACAACAGAGAAACCCAATTTAACAAGTACCACAGTAATTTCAACCGCTACACTACCTCCCGTCAGAGAGGAAATAGTTTGCTCCAACGACATAGCAGGGAGTCTAACATTGTCAAACGAACGGCCGACGAGCCCGACAACTCGATTGAATTCGAACGCTACTTCTACGCCCGCGCTTTTTCCTCAAAGTTTAAAATCACATTCAACGACTGCCAATTCAGAAACGCTTATAGAAAATCCGATTAATCACGAGTCTGATAATCAAACTGTCAGAACTTCAGAAAAAAACGCGGAGACCTCAGACAACGCTGAGAATATCATAAAGGAATCAAGTTGCGCAAATTGGAAGACGCCAAAGACCGCGATAAGGATATACCCAACCGAGGATAATCTTATCGACGAGAACAAAGATTTAGATACAGTAATAAGAGCAACCGCGGAAGAAGTCAGGAATCTGGAAAATCAATTTACGATCAAACTCAAGGAAGGCCCAATAGTAAAACGGGAAACTTTAGACGAATATTTGGGAAATCCAGAAAACGTAGAAGCGCTCAGTGCAAAAATCAAAAGAGGAATCGGATTTCCACAGATTTACAAATACATAAAACAAAGATTATCTAGTGTTCAAGGGAATCTCCATACAGATACTACCCCGATAAAACCAGCCGACAATACAAGCTCACGCGACGTTTTTTCTACGTCGAAGAAGACGACATGGCGCCTCAAATCAAAGGAATTTCGCTAAAAGACGCGATAGACATTATTCCAAGATTCAATGGCGCGAATGAACCTCTTACGTTATTTACCGACGGCTGTATGCGAGCCAAAGCGATGTTGCCGGAGTCTGCCTATCCAGAACTAGCTCGTCTGATTCATATGCGACTTTTTGGCGACGCGTTGATATGCGCAGGAGGACATACATTTACGACAATGGAGGAAATTATCGAATTTTTTGAAAGTAATTTCGGGTCATCCAAAACTTATCACGATATCACCGGAGAGTTAGCAAAAGCGAAGAAACGCTCGCCGGAGAGTGTAGTTGTATATGCGAATCGAATTTTTGAAATTAAAAAAGAATTGGAAAAAGCAGCATCACGCGAGAAACGGAAAATAGATACAGAACTTGAGAAAGATTGCATAAAATTCTTTATTAGAGGGTTTCGATGGGAAATACAGGCGAGAATGGGGATTCCGAGTACGTTAGAGAAAGCACGTGACCGCCATAGAAATAGAGAGAGACTTTGCTTATACTGGGGAAGGGGAAGAGGAGACAAAGCGAGATGATTCACGGTAAATTGTTTAAAATTCTGTCTACAATTACAAAATCATGACTCGACACCGAGATGGAGCAACAATAACAATTTCAACAACAGACCACAGCCAAGAATTAATAATTTTAATGGGCAAGGTCAAAGGTTTAACGATACAAATAGGAATTTGAGCCCGAATTATCAAAATAGTGCGCGTCCTAACGTACCACGCGACGGCAATACTTATTTCCAACAACGAGAACGGAATAACGATCCGCGTTATAATAATCACAATAATCAAAATGGATCAGAGCAACCGAGATATCGTCCGAACAATTATAATAACGGCAATAACAATAATAATAATAATAATCGTTTTAACAACAATGGTCAAAACAATGGCTATGCTGCTAATAGAGAATTCAATAATCAAGGTTTTAATCCAAATAATAACAGAAATAATCAGGGCCCGAATAATAATAGGCCGCTGATTATTTGTTACTATTGTCAACAACCGGGGCACATGAAGAGAGAATGAAATAAATGGACAGCCGATACGCTTGGAGGAGTTTTGCCTGCGGGTAACGGCCGCGGTTATCCTCAGCCGGGCAATGGGGAAGCCAACACGAGCGCCTGCCCGAACTCTGGGACTCAAGAGGGGAATACGGCCTCTGCGAGACCACTGTCCACTTAAACCAATCAAACTGCACCCCAAATATTGAAATCGATATAAAGGAATTAACGCGACCCGCAATTTTCATGCTAGATACTGGCTCATCACCGAACTTACTAAAAATATCACACGTTCCAATTTATTTACCAATAAACACACAACAAATTCTTGTCTTAAAGGGAATCACACCAGCGTCGATAAAAACGCTAGGAACAATTACAGTTAATTACGATGGGATAGATATTTATTTTCACATTGTATCTGATAACTTTCCTATAAGAGAAGCGGGAATATTAGGCAACGATTTTTTCAAACAAACGAGTGCAAAGATATGTTACGAGCAAAATTGCCTTATTCTAGGTAACGTAGAAATTCCTTTCCTCGATAAACATTTACAAATTTTGCTGGAAGACGAGTACGATTGCGAACCAGAGTACTCGCTACGAAATACGTCACAGAAAGTCGTGTCGGAGAGGCTTTCTCAAGGTGGTATAAAATTGAGAGGATATTCGGTATATTCGGGAAATGAAGATACATTTATAGATGACAATCAAAAGTCAAGACACGATACTCATAGAACGGACTCCATTGAAACCAACGGTGTAGACACACAATAAGAGGGAGGGGCTCATAGCTGTGTGTACACACAACAGGCACAGGTAGCAACTTCCGAACCCCTGCCACGTCGCGAGAAAAGAATGAAAAGAGATGCAACGGAATTTAAGCTTGAAAGTTGGGATATTGAAAATGAAATTAATAAAAAGAGTTTAGTTAAGAATAAACAAATAATGAAGAGTTATAACTCGAAGAGAGACGTGTGTGAGCAAGGATGCTCAGGAAATAATGTTGAAAATTTTGACTGTACTAATGAGAATTTATACGCACCAGAAATTGTAAAGAAGTCCGAAGAATATTGTGAATTCCGCGAACCCACACGCCAGGAGAGCGACAAGTTCAGGGTGGAGATAATTAATGAAATCAAGAGAATCGAAAGTCGCGCGCTTGCACGCCAGGAGAGCGATATACAAGGTGCAGGGATAATAGAAAAACTCCGCGCGCTTACATGCCGAGAGAGCGATGTAGAGAGCGCGAGAGAAGTGAATGAAGCTAAAGTTGAATTTTGTACGCTTACACGCCTAGAGAACGTTGGTGAAGGCACGACAAATATTGAAGGATCTAATGAAATTAATAATGTTACTGTCAAGAGAATAATAATTGTCACATGTCAAGAGAATAACATTAATATTGAAAATAAGACGGATACGGACGAGTCGGGTGAAGAATTTAGAGAAATTTCGACAATCAAAGAAGACAGATTCGGGACGAGTTAATTAAATGAAGAAATAGATAAAGAAATTATTGATAATGAGTCAACTGAATACATAGTGGTGCAACCAAAGGATGACAACGAGAGTACGAGTTCAAGCGATTAAGGAGAAGTTTATATTATTGAATCAGATAGCAAAGGGGAGATAAAAGAGTATTTTCGTAATAGAGACGGAAGTTTACCTGCTTTCATTAATAAACGAGAACAGCCCGAAAACCCGAATATTACGCTCAGATCGGCAATGAAAACTCAGAATAATGAAAAACCTAAAAGAAAAGTCCAATTTCGTGATGAGGAATTATGCGAAGTCCGTAAATTTGAGTCGAGTTTATAAGATACTAGAGATAAAGGGAATGGCGCAGAACAAGTCAAGGAGTGTGAGGTAATCATTTCTAATAAACGAAAGAATAACGATTTAACTAAAAGTTCACTCGGAAAGAAATTTAAGTCGCAATCTAGATTGGGAACGCACCAATCACGTCATGATAAAGCGAAAGTCGTTGTTTTAGCCAAAAGGTACGTTGAAGTGATGACACCAATGAGTAATAATTACGAAGATTTTACGAATATTTTTATGAGAGCAAAATCCAAAAGGCCCAAGAGTCTAGTTGAAAATAGACTTGAAAATTATAACTTTGATGCAATGAATGAAGCGTTAGATAGTGTGGCAATCGCAGAAAACGAACAAAATTCCGAACAACAATATTTACAAGAGTGCGAAAAAATAGAAAGACTGCTAGAAAATTCTCAAAACCCGTACATAAAGCTGGATGACGAAGCGAGGGGGCTATGCATTATAAACAGTACGCCGATCCGTGAATACACCGGTGAAATTTTAGAATACGTCCTGCTTGTCGATTCTATAGAAATCGAGGTCCCTCGACCAGAGAGAGTCAAGGCCCTTTTACGACTTAGCCATCTCGAGCCCAACGAGAGGGAGACAATTGAGGGTCTTATTGATATTTACCATGAGCAGTTTCATTTACCTGGAGAGAAACTTACAGTCACACATTTATTACAACAGCGTATTCCCACCATAAATAATCAACCTGTTAACGTTAAACAATATCGACCTCCGAATGTACACCGAAAACCAATCGCAGATAGAATTAAAGAATTCTTAGACAGCGGACTCATTGTTCCTTCTAGTTCTGATTACAATAGCCCACATTGGTGTTTACGCAAAAAGGACGATAGTCACGGCAATCCAAGATATAGAATCGTGCTAGATTTCCGCAAATTAAATGAAGTAACATTATCAGACAACTATCCTTTACCGAATATACAAGATATTTTTGATCAACTTGGCGGGTCAAAATATTTTACCATCCTAGATCTTGCGTCCGGATTTTATCAAATACCATTACACCTGGATGACCGACACAAAACCGCATTCATTGTGTACGGCGAAGGACAATACAAGTGGTGCCGTGCGCCGCAAGGCCTGAAGTCGAGCCCTGCAGTATTTATGCGCTGCATTAATAGCATACTTCACAATACGCCTATGAAAGAGGAAAGCACGAGTTCCCAAAACATCTCTCCCGAAGATAAGCAAGAATTAAATTCCGGACCTTTAAATGTATGCGTATATCTCGATGACATCATCGTATACGCTAAGACCGTAGAAGAACATAATGATAAATTTGCTAAATTATTGAGAAGATTAAAAGCCGCAAATGTCAAATTACAGCCTGACAAATGTGACTTCTTGCGTCGTGAAGTAAGTTATTTAGGGCATGTTATCAGTGAAGAGGGAGTACGTCCTGATCCGAAAAAGGTAGTGTTGAAATATAGTGTACTGTATAGAAAGTGTAGCCAGTAAGGTATAGTGTGTAGCGCGTTAGAATGAGTAAGCGCGCTAACGAGTGTGCGAAGGGACGCACACATGCGGGTATCCCCTCTCGCGGTATGCGTGTGTTACATGACTACTAGCGGTGCCGAGACTATACGAGTCTTGCACACCGTTCTCTTGGGTTCGAGCCGTCGCCGAATATACATTGTGTGTGCGACGCATAGTTGTATACGTAGAAGACTTAGAATAAATTCACATTGTTATTAATGATAATCCTCTGCTTTACCTCATTTCTAAACAGGTAGAAGCAGTAAGAAACTTTCCTCGCCCAAGGACTGTTAAAAATGTACGACAAAACCATTCAGTTACTTACTTAAACAAACTGTACCTTTTGTATGGGATGACCGAGCGCAAGAAGCTTTCGATATTTTAAGGGAAAAATTATGCGAAGAACCCATATCTATTTATCTTGATTTTACAAAACCATTTGTACTTACTACCGACGCTAGCCAGACATGTGTCGGGGCCGTGTTATCCCAAGGCCATATAGGCCAAGATCGACCGGTAGCTTATGCCTTACGTGTACTTAATGACGCAGAGACGCGCTACGACACTTATTCACGAGAAGCGCTCGCCATGGTTTTCGGGATAAGACACTTCAGACATTATTTGCTAGGTACGAAATTTACAATATGCACTGATCACTTGACATTGTGCTGGTGGAAAGATTTGCGAGATTCGAATTCACGTGCAACTCGTTTAAGACTAAAATAACAAAAACAGAATGCGATTTCGACATCGTGTACAAACCGGGTCGAATTAATTTAAATGCTGATGCACTTTCGCGCAATCCGATCGAAGAATCTCCCGAAACCGTAATGCACATCTCGCGAGGAGAAACGGACGAGAGAAACTGCATAGCCCACATAGCACGAAAGTTTGCCAACGAAAGTTTCAAGAAAGATTCCCACAGAAGCTGCCTGTAAGAACTTTAAAATTTAAATAAATCTTTCTGGAATCTTACTTAGAAGTCTTACTTCAAAATCTTCCTGCAAGATTAACAGAAGATAACAACGATAGATTCCATTTATCATTTTTTGAAACATGACATAGAATCTTAAAAGAAGATTTTAAAAAGCTTTCTTTGAAAGATTCCGTGCAATATTTCGTGAACCTTTCTCGAAAGATTTTCGTTAGCATTTCTAATAGCTAACCGTAATACATCATCGAAGGTTTCAGGATGAATCACCGCAATTTCTCTGTAAGCTTCATATAAGATTAAAAAAATGTTCGACTCTGAACGTGACAGTGAATATACCAAAAGCTTCCAGTAACCATTCAAAAACGATTCCGTACAATATTTCTTAAACCTCTCCGGAAAGATTTCCGTTAGCATTTCTAATAGCTATCCATAATATGAAACCATATTTATGCAAAAAATATGTAATTTAATGATTTTATTAGAGAAAAGCAGTGAATGTTTACTAGTCTGTGTCGTCTTTCTGACAGCAGACTAAATAGAATGATTTTATTTAATATGAATATGATTTAGTCAGGTCCGGGATACGAGGTAGTGGAAATTAACACAATAATAAGACTATAATTTTAACAACATAAATATATTCAAATAGAATTGAGAATATTGCCTTGATTATTGCATATATTCAATATCACAAAATGAAATAAAATAATAAATCCGCTTTTGATTTTTACAAACGAAAATATAAACAGATACGCTTTATTTGCGTTATTTGATGATTCGAAGTTTTACAAATGTTTGGTACTTGGTAAAATTTGTTGAAGTCTAGGACGGATACGCGTTAAATTGCGATATCGTGCCTGACTAGATAGTTTTTATAAATATAAGAGTATTCGAAAATTTCTCTAAGTCTTTTGAAAGGAACTGAAATGTTTCTAAGTCTAAGACTGATACGCTTAAATTGCGATATCTTTGCTTGACTAGAAAAATGTATAAGTCCTTTAAAAGTGAGAAAATATTCTAAGTCTTTTTACTACCAAGGCTTAATGGTTGCTCTTAGTAGGACTAGTGCGCTGATAATTGTGCTGGAGCTAGAGACTGGCCATAGGCCGCGCAGGTCCTTATATAGGCTACGGAGAGAGCGGGACTCGAGCCGCCGCAAAAAACCTTAAGCACACAAAATTATATTCATCACAAACATTCACACAGGTATATAGCGCAAACAAACGCACCATTCATAGCAAGTATAAGCGAGATGCGCGCGCGCCGCACGCCCGAGCCGCTACTGAGCTCTTCCCCACTCCTCAGGCTGTGTAGCCCGACTATACGCCTCGCTGCGCTACATGTGATAGGGATATAGCGCACAGCTGCGTTTCGCCGCTGAGTATTGAGGACTACTGATCGCGACCTCGAGCCGCGCGCGCGCGCGTGGTACTCCGCTGCCCCGCTACTGCCTATGGCGCTGCTGTTGTTTGGCAGCTGGCTGATCAGCTGTGGCCCGTAGCGTCGAGTGAGAAAAGTGGGAGAGTACGCTGAATTGCGTGGCAATTTTTTAAACAAACAAGTCGCGAGACTTTAGTTTTTTATAGTTTTAAGTTGAAAAACCCTCGCGAGCCGGTGTGGGGTGTTCAATATTACATGGAAGGTTCCAGGAAAAGTCACGGCAATCTTTCTGTAAGCTTCATATAAAATTTAAAAAATTTTCAACTCTGAACGTGATAGTGAATCTTTCAAAAGCTTCGAATAACCTTTCAGGAAAGATTTCGTGCAATATTTCTTAAACCTCTCCAGAAAGATTTCCGTTACCATTTCTAATAGCTATCCATAATATTACAAAGAAGGTTCCAGGAAGAATCACTACAATCTTTCCGCAAGCTTCATATAAGATTAAAAAAATGTTCGACTCTGAACGTGACAGTGAATATACCAAAAGCTTCCAGTAACCATTCAGGAAAGATTTAATAGAATATTTCTTAAACCTCTCCAGAAAGATTTCCGTTAGCATTTCTAATAGCTATCCATAATATTACATGGAAGGTTCCAGGAAAAGTCACGGCAATCTTTCTGTAAGCTTCATATAAAATTAAAAAATTTTTTAACTCTGAACGTGATAGTGAATCTTTCAAAAGCTTCTAATAATCTTTCAGGAAAGATTTCGTGCAATATTTCTTAAACCTTTTCATAAAGATTCCCGTTCGTATTTCATATGTAATTCAGATTATTTATCTTCATGAAAGTTAATTCGTGGACACCATTCGCTGTGGACACATATACCAGCATCGAGTTCGCTCCGCATCTCTCTCTCTCAGCCTGTCCCAGACCGACGCGAGCGCGCTCGAGCGTCTATATCACGCTGTCTTTCTCACTCAAGGAAAGCAACATGGCGCCCGCCTGTGTTAACGGCTCGTCCTTCACGCGCGTTCTCGCGCACTCGCATACCGCCATCTTGATGACGTCGAAAAACAACCGACGCCACATGCCGATATGCACGTCCGAACCTGCTGCTCAACCGCGCGCGATTTCTTGGAACTTGGCAACGCTATGCTCATGTTCCAACAAAAATTTCGACGAGGCGATTGCACACGAAAACGAACACAATTTTCCTGCAACACTCGCGATCGCGCACTTTTCAGAAATCTTGATTATTGGAGCTTTTACCTGACTAAAATATCACAAAACTACTCGAGCTGTTGGCCATTTTTAACATTGTCGAACTTAGAATCGAGCTGGGTTGAACGAGATCTCGAACTAGAGAAAATGCCACGCCGGTACTCTCCACAGCAAACTCCGTCCTCGTCGAGACGCTGTCCACGTTGAACGTAGTACTTCGAACTGACAAACTAACTAACACTTACAACACTTTTTACTCGCGAGTTATTTCAACCAAGCATACAAAAGTCCAGTAAAGTCGCAGCGCGCAGTGGAAGCGTGCTGGGCCCATAACCTGTTGAGACTTTAACGTGCTCGGACCATGCATGCTTGGGGAGAAATAATGTGTACACAGGATTTCACAATAAAACACTATTTATTGATAACACCTCAAGCTAATCATCCATTGATGATACAACGTAGTCGAGCTATTATATGAGACTATAATTAGTATAACAAAAGTAATCGAACAGACCGAGATCGAGAAAGCGCGTGTTGACCGCTCGAGTACACAAGGCGAAGTGAAGCGCCGCCGTCGCACAGCGACGTCGGCGGTGACCGTCTCGCGGCATAGAGAGGGGAGAGTTGAGTCGCGTAGCTCTGCGTTGGGCCTGCCGTCTCTAGCAAGCAGACATCTGCTCGCTTATATCCAACAGTTTTTGAGTAATATTACAGTAATGTTGTTAGCAACCTTCCTGACAGTGATTTGAAGCGGACATTCTCAGCATCCAGGAAGATTCCATGGAATATTCTTGTAAGGTTTCTACACTTTCAAGGAAGCTTCCTGAAAGCTTTCAAAAAAAGCTTTGAACCGCAAGACGAAGGTCAAGCGTGCGAACCAATAGACACAGAAAATTTCACTAATTCAGAGAATACTGCATAATTGAACACGCCACTGCCAGGGAGAATGACCCGAACACGCGCGGGCAAAATAGAACGACCGAATTTCAAAGACACTCGAAGTAAGGCTCCTAACAATACGAGGGATAAGAATGAACGCAGAGGGAAGGTAAAAGCCACGCAGGTTTACGACACACCTACACTTTCGCAACAGGCAAACAACGCGTTCGGGGAAGAGTCGCATGAAGCGATCACGCCATCGACAGAGACAGAAACGGCACACGTAGACCACACCGAACTTGGAGAAATTTATAGCGGTATAGAACCACCGGAAGAGACAGAAATTAACAATTATCAAAAGTGTTTCCAGAGCCCAGAGGGGAAATGCAAAGCGACTCTACGAAACAGCGCTCCCGCAGCTATGGAAAAATGTTTGTCGAGTGTAAGGAACAACTATTCATGCGTAAAGATAATTGCCTATATTTCTTAACTTCCAAAGGCACACCATGTGACAATGGTGCGCGCTTGCTGGAAGCACGCCACGAGCTACCTCGGTTACATAACTTAACGATAGGCGAGTTAAGAATTATGCCTAAAAGTGATAAACATCATCTTATAATAATATTACGAGGCGAGCAGGGCGAAAGCATGTCTACGATAATCGAGAATTTAACGAGCGGATTGAAACAATTGAAAGCGTTCATAATAAAAGAAGGATTACAATCAATTAGCATTGCTTAAAGCTGTTCTATAGAAAACGTCTGGTGGGACGACATAGCCAATAAAATCAGGACGATCTTACGAGGACTCACAACGAAAATCATTTGTCGAGGAACCATTGTTTATGACTTTCGAACGAACGCGTGACGATTATCGAAGAAGCACATTGTTCAGCCATTGGCGGACATAAAGACGTATAAGCGTATCAAGCAGAGGTACTATTGGGAGAACATGAAAATAGATGTACAGATGTACATCCGTAAATGTCTGCCCTGTCAATTAAAAAAGCTCGTTAGAGTCAAAACTGAAAATCCCATGGTAATTACCGATACACCTGTATAACGCTTTGAAAAAATTGCTCTTGACCTGGTGGGACCATTCAAAAGGACAGAGGAAAGGCACGATAATATATTAACAATACAATGTTGTTTAACAAAATATTCGCCGGAAATCGCGCTCAAAGACGCTACAGCACGATCAGTTGCGGACGCTTTAATCAAACGTTTTATTCGTACGTTCGGAGCTCCTATTGCAATTCTCACCGATCAAGGAACAAACTTTTTAAGTAATTTAATGAAACGTGTGGCAAAATGATTTCGTATTACGCAATTTAAAACTACCGCTTTTCACCCACAGTCGAACGGCTCTCTAGAAAGAAGTCATCACGTGCTTAGCGAATATTTAAAACAATTTATTTCGCAAGACGAGCAATGGAATCAATGGCCAGAAATGGCCGCATTTTCATATAATACATCCGTGCACGAGGCTACGCAGCACACGCCGTACGAATTATTATTCGGGAGAATAGCCCGCACCCCGTCGAGTGATCCGCTCGAAGTCGAGGATAGACTTCCCACATATTTCGATTACATTATTGAATTAACGACTAGATTGAATAAAATACAGGAAATTGCGAGAAAAGTTAATTGCCGTGAAGTGGCGTGCGAAATATTATTATGATAGAAGCGCGAATCCGCAAAATTTTAAAGTTGGCGATTATATTTGGCTTTTAAAAGGCGGAAAAATTCATAAATTAAGCGACCAATACGAAGGTCCTTATTTAGTAGTAGATATTTTACGTAATGGTAATATTAAGATACAGATAGGCCAAAATAAGTATAAAGTAGTGCACATGAACAGAGTGCGCATATCTTATATTGAGCTCCCAGATAAATAATGATATTAACATATAATGATTCAAGAAAATGAGAAAATTACGTAAGAAGAGGAAAATTAGTCATAAGTTGCGACATAGAGCCGATAGATAAGTAAGAAAGCTAGGATAAATAGTCTGAAACACTCCGACCGAGCTCGTATATTTTATTTTATATTTTTGTGGTCCGGGACGTCATGGTATTTGAATTCATTCTCTTATAAAGATTTTGTAATTTATATTTCTCTTATTTATGATATTTCGATCTTGGCTGACTCATTGCAGTCAAGTCTAATCTACCTAAAAAGAACTTATGTTGGAATTTTTTTTAAAAAGAAAATGTTTCAAGAAATTATTTTGAACAGACGTACTGCTGTTCAAAATACTCTTCTTATAGAACTTTCTCCAAAAACGTAATGCCTCGAAAATGTTCTATTTAAAATTAAAAATGTGTATAGTTAACCTTCAGAGGACGTATTGCCTTTGAAGTAGTACTATACGAAAAGCTGAAAAGTAAAAAATACAAGAAAACGATATATATATATATATATATATATATTATATGTGAACAAATAGTTTATTGTTCCTACGTTTATGTACAACTGAAATTTATTTACTTTAAGAACGCTGAGTACAAGACAACGGACATATTGCCGAAGTCTCGACTCGCGCGCCAAAAAAAAGTAGCTACGAGAAATTTCTATTTAGTGCTCCTTCCTGTTCGAGCTCTCTCGAGCGAATGACGCCGGGAGCTGCGCGAGCCGCCCTTTTAAGCTGTGGCGCGCACCTGAGTCGAAGCGCTGCTGTTTCTTCCCCCTCCGGTCCGCCACTGCTGCTGCTCGCTGATTGGTTTGGCGCTGATCCGCGTTTTGAACTACTCCCGTTTCTCAAACTTTCTTAGCGCTTCAGTTCGTCTTCGACGTCCGCGCTTGAACTTATACTTTTATAATTATTTTTTGTTTTACCCTTGCTTCAGGGTCGTTACAAGTCACACATGTGCGAGGATAGAGTTGCCTCTGATAAGTCCTACCGAAGGAATGGTATAAAGGTAAAGTGAAAGAGGAAGACTATAGTCAGTCTTTGTACAATCTACTCGCTGTACGCACGTAAGAAATTAGCCGTATAAAATTTAAAAAAGTGGAATCTTAGTCAACCGCGAGTGAGACACCTACTTGAACGCACAATTTTAAGATTGTTAAAATCAATAGGGACATCATGTACTTCAAATTTACGGGAACAGCCGAAGCCTCTCCTCCACCTTCACGGGAGACACCAGACGACACAACACACGTACGACGCGGTTACACGAAGAGCGGAAGAAGGGCCCACTTTTCGACCACGCAAGAGAGGCAAGCCGACCCAAGGAAAAGAATATAAAGTAGCCTTGCTTTGGGCATACTCTGAGGAGATGGAACTAATACTGCGAAAGCATGATCCCGATCGACAACAAAAGACATTACACATATTCGAAACACCGACGCTAAAAGCCACACTTGAAGAATATAAGACGAATAAGAAAGTGCAAAGCATAGTGAAAACCCGGTGCATAGATGTCTTCCATGCGCGAATGAGGATGAAGAACGACAATAAGGATATGCAGCACCATTATCAAATCAGACCGAATAAATATAATATAAATGAAGTAAGTTTGGAGGAACAGCTTGAGGAGGCACAAGCCGAAGCCTGTGAGTATAGAAGATTCTGCGAAAAAAGGGAGGATTGCATACGATTTTGGCAGACGAAAGATAGAGAATACACGTACCGATATTTGCTGCAATTGTATTCGTACGGCGGTAAAGGGTTCGGAGACCAACGCTATCACCTTGAGTGCTACACCTGCAAGAAAAAGCTAGAGGTCTGGAGAAAGAGGAAGTTCGCAAAAACCGTTGAGAGAGAGAAAGTATCTCAGAGACGACAACGACGCGAATCAACATCCCGATTATCTCCGGGACACTGCTAATTATGACTTGCTTCTCGACAACGTTGAATATTAGGGTGACGATGAAAAGAAGCGAAGATCGCAAAATCAGGTTATCAGGGAGAGAGTACGATATGCAGTACTTAGGATAATGGAGCAGGAAGATCAAGGAGTTACTTATGGAGACAATTTAGAATGCCTCAACTATGGGCAGAATCGATAAAGAATACAGATGTATGTTTTTCAGCAAAAAAAAAAAAAACGTAATCATAATATTAAATAAAATAAAGAAAGATATACACATACACCACACACACACCCCCCATACACATACATATCATTAAACAAAAACACGCCAACACTCGTAAAATTAAAACCTAAAAATACATACACACCCACAAGACACACACACACACACACACACACACACACACACACACACACACACACACACACATATATATATATATATACACACACACACATACACACACCACACACACACATAGTGGAAGCACTACGCAGAGAGTCACACAGGTGATGATCTATCAATGGTAAATGAGACGGTGGTAAAGTCACTGCGGAAAGCATATGGCGACACGCAGACTGCCGTCATTCAAATGCCAGTAAAGATGGCACGAAAGATGATAGCCAAGCAGAAAATTAAAATCGGCTGGGTGGCTGCCAGAATATAGGGAAGTGGTAAAAAACGCAAGTCACTTAGATGCTACAAGTGCCTCGGTTTTGGCCATATCGGCAGGAAACTGGCACAGTAACTGTTAGAATAGGAGTGGGCTCTGCTATAAGTGTGGAATAGACGGGCACAAAGCGAAGGAGTGTAAGAATAAACCCAACTGTGTACTCTGCAAAAAAAGGAGACACAGGGGGAAATAAAGACCATGCAGCTGGTAGCTACGCATGCCCAGCTTACCGTGCTGCAGTAGAAGCCAATGAAAAACGAAGAAAATGAAACTAGTGCAGTTAAACTTCAATCACTGTGAGATAGCGCAAAACCTACTAAATCAGTATGTCCGCGAGACAGAAGTTGACGTAGCAATTGTATGCGAACAATACAGGGACCTAGACGAACCAACGTGGGATATGGACGCTACTGGCAAGGCAGCGATCTGGGCATGCGGTAACGCTGCTTTCCAGAGCAGAATGATGGCCCGCGAAGAAGGATTTGTGCGCGTGAAGGTAGCAGGCGTACATATTTACAGCTGCTACGCTCCTCCCAACGCACCAATCGAGCAGTTTCAACAACTGCTAGACTGGCTTGTACAAGATGCGATAGGAAGAAAACCGGTACTGATCGCAGGCGACTTCAATGCCTGGGCTGTAGAGTGGGGCAGCCTAAGGACAAACCAAAGAGGACGGGTGCTCCTTGAAGCATTCGCTCTCCTGGACTTGGTCCTCGTCAACCAAGGATGCACTCACACCTATAGAAGAGGAGAAACAGGGTCTATTGTAGATCTAACGTTTGTTAGCAGCGGCCTTGCCGGTTCAGTTAGCTCGTGGAGGGTGAGTGAACACTACACACATAGTGACCACCAGGCCATAATAATGGAGGTAGGTAAACCAAAGCAGGGATCCAGTGCGAGTACAACGACCAATAGAGTCGGCTGGAAAACAAAGAATTATGATAAGGAAATGTTCCTGTTATCACTAGAGGAACTGCAACTGTCTGGAACGGCGAACAACAAGGCAGAACAGATGATGGAAAACATTGCCCGAGCCTGCGACGCCGCTATGCCTCGAATAGTGGCAAATAATAGACGGCCGCCAGTATACTGGTAGAATGATGATATTGCTACGGCCCGTAGTGAATGCCATCAGACTAGGAGACGGGAACAGCGAGCTAGGAAAAAACTCTACAGAACTGGAAGAGGCCAGGAAGTAGTGGACGCTTGCGACCAGGAAGTGAAGGAGGCTAAACGTAAGCTGAAAAAGGCAATACGCGACAGTAAGCTGCGTTGCTTAAAGGAGCTACAGGACGAGGTAGACCAAGATCCCTGGGGTCGACCATATAAAATTGTTATGACGAAAATTAAGGGAGGTCGTGTACCCCCTCCCAAGTGCCCGGAATTCTTAAACCGGGTCGTGACTACACTGTTCCCCGGACAATGGGATGAGACAGGTGTTACTGAAGCATGGACAAACCAAGAAGATATCCCCAAGATAACGACGGAGGAGCTGCCGGCAAAAGAGTAGGAAACAACAAGGCTCCGGGGCTGGATGGCATACCCAATATTGAACTGAAGCATGCTATACACGCACACCTGGAGACCTTCGTAGACTTGTACAATACATGTATCGAGGAAGGGATATTTCCCACTAACTGGAAGAAACAGCGCCTAGTGCTATTGCCAAAGGGAAAGAAGGCACCTGACGACGCTACGTCATACAGACCACTCTGCATGCTGGACACCCCGGGCAAGATCCTGGAACGTATAATCTGCGTCAGAATGGATCAAGCTATAGAAATATCAGAAGGACTTTCAGAACACCAGTACGGATTCCGGAGGCAACGCTCTACACTGGACGCAGTTAGCCTAGCGATTCACACTGCCCGAAAAGCGGTGGAGGGAACAAGATGGAAAGGAGGCAAAAAGGAGTACTGCGCTATTGCTACACTGGACGTAAAAAATGCGTTCAACTCGGCTAAATGGAGCAAAATACATGAGGCACTCCGAAAGAAAGATGTACCTTTGTACATAAGGAGGATGATGTCCGACTACCTAAAGGACAGAATCTTGCTGTATGATACTGAGAACGGCACTAAGTCCTATAAAGTCACAGGAGGCGTCCCCCAAGGTTCGGTACTTGGTCCACCGCTTTGGAACATCATGTACGATGGAGTACTACGCCTACCACTACCCCAAGGGGCAATGGTCATAGGATTCGCGGACGACATAGCAGTAGTAGTTGTAGCGAAACACATCGAAGATGTGAAAGAAATAGCGGACGAGGCAATTCGTATAATACACGAATGGCTAATAGAAACAGGCCTAGAGCTAGCCAGCCACAAGACCGAAGCTATCCTTATCACCTCTAGGAAAAAACTAGAGTCAATAACATTGACAGTAGATGGGCATGAGATTGTCTCCCAACAAACGATCAAATATCTAGGCATAACCATCGATGCGAGACTTACCTTCAAGCAGCATTTGGAAGCAGTGAGCGATAAGGCAGCAAATGTTGGCGCTGCTTTATCGCGATTGATGCCAAACGTAGGAGGGCCAACTCAAAAACGAAGGTTGCTTCTAGCCAGTGTGACCACGTCAATTATGTTGTACGGAGCCCCAATATGGGCAGACGCCATGAAGGTGGAAAGCTACGCGCGGAGCATATCGGCAGTGTACCGGAGAAGTGCACTAAGGGTTGCGTCTGCTTACCGTACGGTATCGGATGAGGCGGTGTGCATTATAGCAGGCATGCATCCCATTGACCTCCTAGTGGTGGAAAGGAAGGAGACCTATGAGGTAAAGCAAAGAAGAAATGACGCCACATGGCCAGAAAACTGGAACAACGCGCGGAAACGGACAATGGATGAGTGGCAACAAAGATGGGATGCTAGCAGGAAAGGGCGATGGACACATCGCCTTATACCAAAAATAGGGGATTGGATTGAAAGGAGACACGGGGAAGTAGACTTTTACCTCACACAGTTTCTTAGCGGGCATGGATGCTTCCGAGCGTACCTGCACCGATTTAAAATAGACGACCGTCCAAACTGCCCAGTATGTTTGGATGCGAACGAAGACGCGGAGCATGTCTTCTGCGACTGCTCGCGCTATCAACAAGAGCGAGAAGAACTCGAGTGCTACCTCCAGACAAGAGTGACGCCGGAGTCAATGATGGCAGCTATGCTGACGTCGGAGGCCGGATGGTACGCAATAAAGACATACGTGAAGACCATCCTCAAAAAAGTCAGAAAGAATGAAGAGAAAAGAAGGGAAAGACAAGGCGAGACAATCGAGTAAAAAGTTGCAAGTCGAAGGCCACTAAGTCGTAAATACGAAACGCTCCTCGGACTGATGCAAAGGAACGTAGGTCACAGAGTTGAGCTATCACTCCCCTGCCCGATGCAGAGGAACGTAGGAGCGAGGGTTGAGTGCCTATAAGTGCTCCTCAGACCGATGCTGAGGAACGTAGGTAACTGAGTTGGAGCCCAGACTCCCTCACCCGATGCAGAGGAACGTAGGTGTCGGGGTTGAGTCTGTCCAGAGGATGACCGGATGATGCTGCACGAAATAGACGACCGGACGATGCTGCCGGAAGAAGACGGTTGGATGAGGCAGAAAGAAAAAGACGAGATAAAAGACTACATCAACAGATGTGGGCAGTAGCCAAGCGCCCCACGCGAAGCAATACTCAACGGTGTTACCGCGGGGAGGCCATATCGGAGTAAGAGCCAGGTCTAACTTACCTAGGGTCGGTAAGGAGGACGGAGAGGATTCGTTGCTGTTAGAAGTTAAAAACTAACAGTGGCGAAGGGTTTAGTGGGTGAGAGTCCCACACAGGTGGTACCAGTCGGTGCCATATCGTCCATAATGGATTTGCCTTTAACCTCTCTCCCTCTATAAAGGAAAAAAAAACACACACACACACATACATACATACTATTGAACAAAATCACACAAACATTCATCTACAAAAATCCACAACCCACAAAAACCTACACGCATACACACACACACACACACACACACACACACACACACACACACACACACACACACACAAGCACAGCGCACATTACCTATATATAATTATTGTTAGATAAATGAGGGTAAAGCAGAGAGGTAATATGTTTATAACAATGTGGATTTATTGTTGCTCCTTCTATGTACAGCTGTGCGTGCACACACCTTGTGTATTGCGGCGAGCGGCTCGTTCCCATAGAGAAGGCGAATGCTGGGAGACTCGTTTATGTCTCGACACCGCAAGTAGTCATGTGAATCACAGCTCATTACGCGAGAGGGGATACTTGCATGTGTGGCGTTTCGCCTCAGCACACTCGTTAAACGCGCTCACGTCATTCTAGCAGGTGACTATACTGGTACATACAGATCAAATGTACTATATTCTCATACGCTCATTACAATTTGTACTGTAGCATTATATTTTACATTTGAACAATGTCTGAATTTTCAAATTTTTCTGCTACAGAGAGCTTTTGTAAATGCCGCACATTTTCATTAGTATCAATGTTTAAAACTTGCATCAATTTTCTTAGCTTTGATGTACAGTATGATAATCGGAATTTCAAATATGGCTTAGAATTTTTCGTAAATTACTGTATTTGCAATGTTTTATTGCACTGTTGTTGAATTGTCTTCATTAAATTCTTAATCGGTTTGCAATATTTTTTCCGAATTCTTTTACCAACTCTCTGATGTATTCTAGTTCGCTTACAGATTCGGATAGGGCTACATATTCTGCGTATGTCGGACGCTTTAGTTCAATTTTTGTTTTCTTGACTTCCATAATTACATTTGCGAACATGTTCTTATAACATAACTGTCGTAGATTTTCTATCATAATGATCACCAGCACCATGCTGCCATCCACTATTTAGCAGTCGATTATATTATTACATTTTCTTTCCTTTTTAGTAATTTAAACATAAGTCTTTCGTAAATACAAATATCGTTAGTACTCTAAAGCATACTTCCAAATGAGTCTGGTCTACGAGATTCTGAATACCTACTTAAGTAATTTAGCGCTAAAACTTATATCCTGGTCTCGTATTCGAACTATATACAAAAAGCACCTATCACAGTTTCTATTAACTTATATTGACATCGATTTTTCAGACTTCTCAGTTTCAAGTTTGTAATCCATAGGAGTTGTATATATTTAGCTATTTTCTATTTGATATTTTTACATGGGTTAGTGAACTCTATTGTATTGTATTTGGCTTAAGTTCCAGGTTTTTACATCGTTATAATCATATTCTATAGTTTATCCCTAAATAATCCTTTTATTTCTCCTAGGTCGATTTTAATTTATTCATTAGCACTTTCTTCAGACTTTGAATTTTTTTCTTGGCTTTTACAAACAGATCAATATATCATCTACATATAACAAAAGATATAAAACATCATTTCTCCTTTACATAGTATGAGCAAGCAATTATGCAGGCATTGCTTCTTAAGATTTTAATTTCGTTAAGTATTCATGCAGCATTCGTACCATTTTCTGGACGGCACGGCTCTGCTAACCCTGTTAGAAATGAGGATAAGGCGCTAGAGAGGATTATTGTTTAAGATATAAATAACATGGAGTTTTCTTAATATATAATGAATCGTGGTTGGGCTAAATACGATTTTTCAAATATGTTGCAGCAGCTAATTAATTTGGGCATATTTTTATCTACTTGTGCCTCATCTAATAAACAACGTGCCAATATCATTATTGTTCGTATTTATAATCTTTCAGCAGTATCATGTAACTCATGTAACGTAACGCTGACAATTGTTATATAAATACGCGCTTTCTTTCGCAATTGTATAAAATCGATTATTTTAAGGTATTCTGTAGCCATTTGTCGTATCATATTGTTTTTTACTCTTTTTCCGGTTTACAGTTTTTCTACTTCATTTACATAGCTTTATCATACAACATATACTTTATGCCTTTGTTTTAATGGCAGAAATTTCTGGCTATTTGCTGTAATCGTCGATAAAATCGAAACAAAATATTTTTCACCACGGTTTGGAACCGGGGTCTTGTAAGGCTAGTACCAACAAACGTGCAGTGTGTATTAACCTCTAAGATATCTTTCGGCTCTTGTTCTGTTAATTTTTAAACGGTAAATTATGGCATTTTATTCTCTATGCAAATTTTTGCATTTTAATATTTCCGCGATTCAAGACTCATGGAATGCCGCGTCACCAATTGTTTTCTACTTAAATAATTTAGAATAGGCCAAAATTCACATGCCCTAAGCATTCTATGGCCACTTTTCTTTTATCTCTTGTTACCGATTGAATATAGGCTGAGCATTGTTTACAATTTTTGTTGCAAATTTCCATATCTACTCGTAATTTTATATGTACGATTTTCTTTATCGCTACT
>CM053171.1:8551652-8596068 GCA_012977825.3 Pteromalus puparum | reverse complement strand
TCTTACACTTTATCTTAATTTGTAGAACATTCGTTTATTCTTTTATTCACATCTTAATCTCTCCTCAACACGCTATTAGCAAATTCTTTCGTCTCATTTTGTCTCCTGAAACTCGATTCTGCTTCTTTCAGAATTCTCTTCATCTAGGGTTTCTCGAACGTCTCCTTTGCGTTCATGACATCTTCCTCTTTATTTTCTTCTTTTCGGGTCTCTTCGGTTTTCATGCACTCTTCACGGTTCTCAAATGTACTTTTTAATCGCGCTGCATCACACTTTTTCGATTTTTCCAAAGATCTTCTCTTTCTACTAATCAATAGTCCTTTTGTTTAGCTATTTATTCTCACTTGTATTTTTCTTCTTATATTATTGAAACACTTTGATTTTTCACTTTGAAAAATTTCTTCAACACGTGGCTTTTAACCTCACTTGTATTTCACTAAATATCTCTCATATGACTCATATGAGTACATATGCGGGATAAAATACAATACTTAACCACGCTCTGCTACCATGTTAGATAAATGAGGTAAAGCAGAGGATTAATGTTTATAACAATGTGGATTTATTGTTCTCCTTCTATGTACAGCTATGCGTCGCACACACCTTGTGTATTCGGCGACGGCTCGTTCCCAAGAGAGCGATGTGCGAGACTCGTTTAGTCTCGACACCGCAAGTAGTCATGTGACTCACACTCATACGCGAGAGGGAATACTTGCATGTGTGCGTTCCCTCACACACTCGTTAACGCGCTCAATCATTCTAGCACGAACTATACTGTACATACAGTCAAATGTACTATATTCTCAATGTTTATTGAACAAAATACACCAACACACACAAAATCAACCCTCAAGATCAGGCTTATACGAAACGGTTCAGATAATAATAAATGAACAACTATACATATAAGGATATCAACGCACGAGATTTTCATGGCAACACAGCGTTAATGATCGCGTACTGGAATAACGACCATAAAGTAATGAGTCTACTACTAGAAAGAGGCGCGGAAATATATCTTCACGATAGCTTCGACCATTACATCCGCATGCATTATTTACCTTATCGAACGGCCATGTTTCTAGCAATATGCATAGCACGTGAAGAGACGGAAAAAAGAAGAGTGAATCAAGAAGATTTATTAAATTCAAGAATATACTACCCGAAGGTATATTATTTGTACGAAAGAGCAAGAATCGAATGGGGAAACTTAACTCGAACTATTTTCGTGCGAAATTACACCTATAGGGATTTGATAGAAAGCCCGATAAACGCATTCTTACATGTATCAAGATCTGTCGAACTTCGCGCTAAAGAGAAGGAAGATCACAGTTTAAAATTTCCCATGGCGTAACAATTAATAACGCACTAAGAATAATTGATGCGAAGAGAACAGAATGGATGGACAAAGAAGACGATTTGGCAGAAATTATAGCAGGAAGCCTACCTGATTTATTCACGGAACACATCGCGTATTACTTATGTTTAAATTGGAAAGATTGACCCAAATAAATTTTATTAATTGGAAGATAATTATCGCGATGAAAAATCATTAATTAAGAGGTCAATTCACACGCACGAAAATTTCACATTTAATTACTCTGGACAAACATATTAAATCGATATGGAAGAGAATTGATTACGCGAGTCGAGTAGAGTCTTAAGAGGATCCGCCTGCTTTGGAGAACCCTCACATGGATGCACATAAAATAGAAACCTATACAATATCTCAATCATTAGGTATCTACAAAATACTTATAGGCTATTACTATTAATTATACGAAAGAAATCGTGAGTGATCGCGTTAATAGTTTCTTTTCGATCGTACGAACTGAAAATAACAATTAAATTCCTAGACCTTGAACCGTAACACTTAATACACTTAGCCGCGAGTCGAAATAAATTATTAACGTCGTAACCAGAGTCCTCGAGGCTAGTATAAACTAGATAAGCTTGTCAAATGCCAATTTCAAAAGGAAAAAAGAAAGAGGAAAATAAAGGAGATTGTATGTATCGAACAGGGAAATTGTGCCAGATGGGCTTTTAGAAACAACAGATTGACGCGGATTAGATTATCAAAGTGCGGAATGTTCAGAGAAGTAATTAGGAAGGCAAATAGAAAAAAAGGAATAATTATTTTCATAATCTATTATTCAAATTTAAAAAACCCAAATACTTATACAAAAAAAATCAGGATGCACAGAGGTTCTCCCGGGCGGAGTTCTCGTGTCCTAAATCAAAACGATATATCCAAGGCTGGACCAAAAAGAAGGACAGGAGATAAGTATGAAATAAAACCGCTGCCAAGTCATTGGCACTTAGCTTCCTCCTATTCTGCTAGTGGAAGATAATTACATGGAACAATCAACTCATTCTTTAATTTAAATATTTGCTACTATTCGATACTAAAAGGAGGGTCAGCCAGGGGGAGATCCACCAGACGTTAGAATAGCTCCTGGGAGAGAGGTCTCACCGGAGATCCGCTCGGGACTGAACCCCCGAGCTCTCTTAAGACGAGAGAGCGCGGGCGTCTGAGAAGGGGGAAAATATTCCAACCTTGTGGGTAGCAGTCTTTTAGGTACACTATTGTTGAATATATTGTATAAATCATATCGTAATAAAAAGCAAAAATATTTTTTCAAAAATCGAAAAATGGCCATGAAATGGTCATAAAATAGTCTAAATTTTAAAAGAAAATTTACTCGAATTCAGAATCAGAAAACATATATGCACGTCCAATCTTATTACGATCGATCACGTAGTTCCAGAATTATAACACTATACGTACGCACGCATGCACGCACAGCCGCAAGACCCTCGAAACAAGACAAAACTATCTGCACGGACATTTTATAAAACCATGTGAAAACTCACAAAATATACTAAGCTTTAATTATCAAATTATATGGTTTAACAAAAATAATAATGTTCAGTCACACAGAGTATACAGGGTGAGAGTTGAAGAATTTGAATCTTAATATCTTTTAAAATAAAAGGTTTCATAAGCTACAAAAAGAACCTAGCGAAGTGATCAAGACTCAATCTTTTCCTAAAATTTCAACTCAATTAAACCTTTTTCTCCCGTATCGTACGACATAAAAAAACATTTTTTTTAGTTTTGATTTTTATTCAAAAACTAGTCGCCAAATTGCTTAAAAATTTTACAACTAGTTAGATATCGTTGTTTTTTATTGTCATGAATTTTTTCAAAACATTTAACTATTTATTTTTTGAGTTATATATGTTTATCGAAAAATTACCTTTTATATCATAAAAAATGAACAGATTCAATCAATCTAGAAAATCTGCGGGAAAAAAGTAGACATTTTTGTTCTTTAGATACACTATTGTTGAATATATTGTATAAATCATATCATTATAAAAAAGCAAAAATTTTTTCAAAAATAGAAAATGGCTATAATATGTCCATAAAATGGTCAGAATCATAAAACAAAATATGACCATAATTCAGAATTAGAAAAATATATGGATGTCAAATTTATTTACGATCCGTCGTGGTTCCAAAATTATGGCGGTATACGCACACACACACACGCGCGCACGCGCACACCACACCCACACACACACACACACACACACTTGAGACGGCCCGCATCACCTACACGGTAAAGGACCGACAACGATAAGTTACCGACAGCGGTCGGTTACCACGCGACGCGTCATTATAAGTAAGTAAACCCGACACAGATGGCGTGCGCGCATGATGTATTGCGTAGAGGGGCAAACTCGAGTATATAAGGAGCTCCGCGAGCAGCAGCTAGTCACTCTTCTCTGCTCGTCGACTGGCTCTCATTCCAGAAACTCTCAACGCTGATCATACTACTCAGCTGCGAGCTTCGACTACCCGAGCGTTTAGTATGTACACATGCATAAAGATACGTATGAAGGATACCTCGATTTGTCGTCCCTCCTTTTGTTGATCAATATGCAGAGAAGTCTAAATAAATATTAGTAAATGCATAATACCTTTATTGTGTCAAATCATTCTTCCTTACCCCACCGAATCACCTCTCGTAAGCGGGTAAATATCCCCCGTGACTATCTAGAGTGAGCTCGTCTCAGACTCGACCAAGACGCCTCTGATACACCTTCGACGTCTGTCTAGCTGCAGCAGTCTATGTTTGGATCTAGGGGAATATAGCCCCCCGTTACGGATCAGTAGACATGACTCTCAGCACTCTCATTATGGCTACATTGCTTTCGTAGTCGGATGAGAGTAGGGAAATTCCGAATCAGCGCAACCTGTCACACGCTGATCACGGATCTTTGGCCGACTTCTAGCGCATGTACCCCATTTCGATTCACTCGGGTTTTCTTTATCTCTCGGTCTCGCGGTTTCTCATTGGAAGCAGTTAGGACCGTTTCATTGGCGCTCGGACAGGGACCTGAGTCGCGATTTGATCGTACATTGACAGCCAAAGATTTTTTTTTCTCAAGCAAATGATCTCCACTATCTCCTGCTCACTTGTTGAGCTACAAATACATAATCGCATCAGCGAGTTACAATCAGTCGTTGATCATTTGCTCGAACTAAATAAACAAAAGGACAACGAAATAAACGACTCAAACGATTCCGTGGAATGGCTAATGGAAAGAGAAGAGATCCGTACTAAACAAATAGACATTATTAACAAAAACCTTAGTGTATTCAATGATAATGCCTTGTTGGAAGGATTTGGGAGTCGCTAAACAGGATTTTGACAATGCTGCAAAAACTTTTAAAAACACAATAAAAAATATACAAAAAGCCTGTCAGTCTATCCAAACCCGAAACAACTCGAGGCTAAACACAGTAGAATCACGTCTTGAAAAGTTAGAAATTCAAATCGAATATATAACGGCCGGGATTCAAAACCGTCGTATTTAAATTTCTTTTTCTCTTCTTTTCTTTTTTCTCCTCCTAGCGTCCTCAGAGAGATACATCTGTTAAAAACTTATATATGCACAGTCAAAAAGCACGATGGCTGACTTAAATAAACGTCGCTCTGCGGTCATAATGGAAAGAATCCAAGACCCTGATGCAGACGACAAAAGTAACGATGTGATTGAATGGCAAAAGGCAGTTGTTAATGAATTGTCTCTCTTGGACACTAGGCAAGATGCGCTAGAAGGTCGGGTAGATAAATTAGAAGACGAAGGAACTTCACGATTTCCGGGAATTTCTGTTAGTGAAAAAACACCTAGACTCCGCGATGTACGGGTAACAGGCCTCGACGAAAAAGTCGATGCATTGGCAGAGCAACTCGGTAAAGTTAAAATTGACTATAATAACCTCCACCATCGAGTAGTACTATTAGAGACAGAAAATGACACACTTATTTCACGAAATACACAACTGAGAATAGACATTGACGAACTTAAGGAAAAAATAGAAGCAAACGTAACAAAAGGCATACTTCATGACGAAATAAAAAAGATCCTCGAAAAACAATCGAAAGATTTCAAAACATTAGAAAATAAAATACAATCGAAGAGAGTCGCGGAGCAATCGGACGCAACGACTGATGTAACGCGACGACTAAAAATAACAATTCCTAAATTTAAAGGTCTGACCGGTGAAAGACCCATAAGATTCTTGACAGAATTACAAAATTACATAGCTCTAATGAATCCGGATAACCAAGAGCTAAAGTGTATCATTTCGCAAGCACTCGAAGGCGAAGCCCAGAATTGGTGGTACTTATTACAAGCTAGCATAGACAATTTCGAGACCTTTATAGAAAATTTTAAAGAACGATTTTGGAATAAAAACATTCAAAACTATAACGCTAGAAAAATTGAGTACGGGCAATTCACACCGGGAACTAGAAATCGGGTAAGCTATGCTACCTATATGTTTGGTCTTGCCCGCGAGCTAGAACTGAATTTAGATGAGCACGAGCTCGTGAAACGGATTGCCGAACATTTCGAGAGAGAAATTCGACGGACTGTGACAGGCCACAAAATTCAGAGAATAAACGAATTTCTAGAAATACTGGCCGACTTTGATATCGACGACAGTTCAAAGAAGAAAGAAATACCTACAACTAACAAAATAACGCCCAAAGTAGATACTAACATAAAGCCGACTAATACGACAAACGTCACGAACCAGGGCAAATCAGACCCACACAAAACATACACAAACACACACACATGGCCGCAGAAACCTAAAATAACAGAACATAAAATACAAACACTGCAGTCCACGGACGCAAAAACACATAATAACAATACACAGACTCTACGGGGGGCAACAAAAAAGATAAGCTTTTTCCAAGACCCGGTAGACATATACAAATTCGAAGATGACTCGGGAAACGAAAAGTAGTTGCGCCAGGAGATGCGCTTCTAAGTGTACCGAAGAAAGACGCAACTACTAAAACAATGGCATCTATCATGGAAGATCCGCGTAAAGACTTGCTATACGATATAGACCCGGGCGGTCAAGAAGTAGAAATCTCACATTGCCCAGAAATTCAAATCTCTCTAGAAAACGTCCAAGTAAAAGCACTTATTGACACCGGGAGCGAGGTAACAGCTATATCGGAAGAATTCTATTACCAGAATCACGACGTATTTAAAACTTGCCCAACACTACCCATCAGTGGTAAAATAGTCAAAGGTGCTACCGGTAGCAAATCGGCTCGATTAAAATTTCAAGTACGGTTAAATACTAAATTCAATAAAACAACAATGCAAATCATATATATAGTAATTCCAAAACTAATAAAACCATGTATCATAGGCTTCGATACAGTCAAACTATTAAAAATGCTTATTGACACTAGAAAAGAGCAAATTCTTTTCTCAATAGGTAAGATCGACGGCGTGATATCGTACGTAGACAAAATTGTACCGCGGAACGAATTCACATCACTCGCGATCGCCCAAACAAGTAGGATCACCGAAGAAGGGGTTCTCTCTAACCTCGATAGCCTTTACGAAGACTACGAGAACAATTATGAAAATCCTTACGAAATCTCTATAGGAGAAATCGAGGAAAAAGTTAACACTTGCGAAAACCTCAATGAGGCGCAAAAAGAAAAATTAAAACAAATACTAATAAAAAACAAAGAAGTCTTTGAAAAGAAGCCCGGATTACTAACTACTTATGAGCATGAACTAATACTAACAGATACTACTCCATGGTTCTGTAGACCCTATCCGATCCCGATAGCAGACAGACCAGACGCATTAAAAGAAATTAATCGAATGCTTGATTTGAATATTATAAGACGTTCAAATAGCGTCTATATTAATCCAATCAAGATAGTCAGAAAGAAAGATAATTCTGTCAGACCGTGCCTAAATGCACAAAAACTAAACAAAGTTCTCCAAGATAACTTTGAGGGACCTCCCGGCATCGACGAGGTTCTTCAAAGGTGTACAGATAAGCCTATAATGAGCGTATCTGATTTTACATCTAGCTACTGGCAAGTAAAACTTGCAGAAAACTCACGCAAATTCACCGCGTTCAAAATAGACAGTCATGTCTACGAATTCAACGTTGTTTNACAGATAAGCCCATAACGAGCGTATCTGATTTTACATCTAGCTACTGGCAAGTAAAACTTGCAGAAAACTCACGTAAATTCACCGCGTTCAAAATAGACAGTCATGTCTACGAATTCAACGTCGTTCCATTCGGAATCAAAACCAGTGGAGCAGCCTTGATTCGAGGACTGGCGGAAGCAACATACGATTTCGATGACTTTTTAGTCCTTTTTGTGGACGATCTTATGATAAGATCACGAGACATCGAAGAACACTTATCGCATCTCGATAAGCTGTACGAACGTCTCATACAATACAATTTAAGATTAAATTTAAAAAAATCTAAATTCTTTTGTGAAGAAGTGGAATTTCTCGGACACTTTATATCCTCAAAAGGAATAAGGCCGGATCCGGATAAAATTCGCGCTATTAAAAATTTTAGTACACCTCGAAATTTGAAACAGTTACAAAGTTTCCTCGGGTTTGTTAATTTTTACTCTAAATTCACGCGAAATTACGCGGAGTCAATAGTCCCATTGTTGGACTTAGTAAAAAAGAATGTCGCGTTTCTATGGACAGAAACTCACCAAGCGGCATTCGAAAATATAAAAACATTATTTGACAAAAACATATTTCTCAGGTATGCTGATCCAAAGAAACCCTACATTCTAACTACAGACGCATCTGATCACACATGCGCTGCAGCCTTATCACAATTAAATAACGAAGAAGAAGAAGAAATTGTCTGCTTTGTCAGTAGAACATTTAAAGGCAGCGAATGCGCCTATTTCACAACAGAAAAAGAAATGCTCGCGTTAGTATGGTATCTGAAAAAGCTAGACACATTTCTAAGGGGGGCAAAAGAAATCATAGTCCGTACGGATCACGAGGCTCTGACATTTTTACAAGCATGTAAATTTAATAACCAGCGATTACAAAGATGGAACCTCGCGATCCAGGATTATAATTTAGTACCGATGCACATTCCGGGAAAAAATAACGCCGTTGCCGACTATCTTAGTCGTATTGACGATGATGTAAGAACAAAAGCAGAGAGTCAAGCAGAAATAATAATCTCTTCTCTTGTTCAAAAACCAAGTAATGAACTTATAAACATATGTAAAAATATAAAAACAAACCAAAATAAGGACCAATATACGAAATCGTTAATTGATAAAATCAAAAATAATGATTATAAAACAAAAAAGCGTTTTGAACTTATCAATGACAATCTGTACAAAAAAGCGAACGACAGACCAAAGCTTGTAATTCCAAAAATAATATTAAATGATTTTGTCGAAGAAACACACATAACTTACGGCCATATCGGGGCACGTAAGATATACAAAATGATAAGAGAACATTTTTTTACAAAGGGATTACGTAGACGGATAGCGGAAATTTTAAAAAGTTGTGATAACTGTCAAAAAACCAAATATTTAACCATTAAATATAAAGAAATATCACAACCTATCCTGACACGAAGGCCCAATGAACTACTATCTATAGACTTTTATGGGCCTCTACCTACCTCTGCAGGGGGCGTTAAGTATATACTGACAACTATATACCGACATACGGTAAACCAGACGCGATAATTTCAGATCAGGGAACTCAGTTCACGAGTGAGAAATACACTAACGCGTTAAAAAATGAAAACATTAAAATATTATTCTCTTCAATACGTCATCCGCAATCTAATGTAATTGAACGAGTACATAGAGAATTAGGACGTTTTTTCCGTACTTTTTTAAAAGAAAACCACAAAGGTTGGTCGCGCTATATCAAAATAATACAAAACATTATGAATGAAACACACCACGAAACAACAAGTTTCACACCGATTGAATTACACTTCGGCAAAAAAACCCATACGCGTTTGGGAGAAATACTTACTAATACCACCAGAAAATCACGCATACACACACGAAAAGCGGATATCTTTAGCGTGCGAACAATCACATAAAATCGCTCAGCAAAGAAAAACACACACACTAAACACCACACATTTAAAACAGGCGATAAAGTATTAGTAAAAGCATTAAATGTATCAGACACAGAAAAGGGCAAAATAGCGAAATTCTTTAACGTCTACGAAGGCCCATACGAAATCAAAGACAATGTAGGCATAGACACATACTTGTTAATAGATATAGGCACGAAAAAAGAGCGCGGAAAGTTCCACCTAAATAATCTAAAGTCATATTTCGAAAGTGAGCGTCAGTGCATAAGTACATAGAAAAAACGAGAACGTAAATTCCTGGTGAGAGAGCACTAGAGTCACACGCGCGCGGTTCAAAATAAAAACAAACCTTTTGACCGGCAAACAGCGGCCAACAGCCGCCGAATAAATTCCTTAAAATCGAAAAACGAAAATTGGAGCGAGCCAGAGCTCAGTTCAAGTCTAGCTACTACCATGAGCACACCTATCGAGATACTCAAGGAAAAGGCGTCTTCCTGGACCCAGACGGAGAGGCTCTCCGTCTGCCACCAGGGAACGCAAGCAGACGAATAGGAGATTGCGCACCGTCGCGTCGCGGACAGTGCTGGATGGACCGCATAGAAATTTGCCATCAGCGACGAATAGAAGGAGTCGCGGGGCGGTTCAAGCCAGGACAGGGCCTGTACAAACGGGGCTGGTTCTACCAGACCCCGAAGACACCCACACGAAACGCTACCACGCAGACGCTGCGCCACCCCCCGAAACCAGCAACCGGCAGGATAACACTCCGCGTCTGGAGAGGAGCCGAGATTAGCCTGCAGCAAGTATACACCAAGTGCACACTGCAGCGGCCGATCCCGGTACCTCCCAAGAAGGTCCAGGAGGTAGAAAGGCCGAGGAAGCGGACGCTTCCCGCACCTGTATGGCGCCAGGCACCACCACCGAAAAAGCCCGCAACAGTCACGGCCACAACAACCGAGGCACCGCCACCAGAAAGCAGCGAGGAGGAATACGTCCCTCTATCCCTGGTCGAGACCAGAGAAAGAAAGAAAGCCTGGGAGGGAGCAGTACGCCAGCAAATCGGAGCCAGAAAGGAGGCGGCAATATCCATAGAGGAGATCTTCGCCGAAATAAGGCGACCCGACACCAGCCGCCTCGAGGAGTTTGAGGAGTTCACGGAAGAAACCGTGATTTTTCTTTGAACTGTTTTATATTTTTCTAGTCATAATTGTTTTTTTTTTTTTGTAACATGCACTGACGCAATTTTTAGTTCTTTAAATTGTTCATATTTTTTTTATTATTGTTATAAGCATTGACGCTCTCTTATGTTAGAAACTTTTTGTATATAATGTTTTAAAATATATTTTTTTTATATATATAAAAAACAACTTGTGGGTTGTCGATCCTTTCTCCCTAGGCCTTTCTAGCAAATAAAAAATTTTTTTTTCTTTTCTTTTCTTGGACCAAGTGAAAACAAAAAATTTTTTTTCTTTTCTTTTCTTGGACCAAGTGAAAACAAAAATATTTTTTTGGGGGGGCAATGAGACGGCCGCACCACCTACACGGTAAAGGACCGACAACCGATAAGTTACCGACAGCGGTCGGTTACCACGCGAGCGTCATTATAGTAAGTAAACCCGACACAGATGGCGTGCGCGCATGATGTATTGCGTAGAGGGGCAAACTCGAGTATATAAGGAGCTCCGCGAGCAGCAGCTAGTCACTCTTCTCTGCTCGTCGACTGGCTCTCATTCCAGAAACTCTCAACGCTGATCATACTACTCAGCTGCGAGCTTCGACTACCCGAGCGTTTAGTATGTACACATGCCATAAGCATACGTATGAAGGATACTCGAGTTTGTCGTCCCCTCCTTTTGTTGATCAATATGCAGAGAAGTTCTAAATAAATATTAGTAAATGCATAATACCTTTATTGTGTCAAATCATTCCTTCCTTACCCCCACCGAATCACCTCTAGTAAAGCGGGTAATATGCCCCCCGTGACTATCTAGAGTGAGCTCGGTCTCAGACACACCAAGAAGGCACTCTGATACACCTTCGACGTCTGTCTAGCTGCAGCAGTCTATGTTTGGATCTAGGGGAATATAGCCCCCCGTTACGGATCAGTAGACATGACTCTCAGCACTCTCATTACGGCTACATTGCTTTCGTAGTCGGATGAGAGTAGGGAAATTCTGAATCAGCGCAACCTGTCACACGCTGATCACGGATCTTTGGCCGACTTCTAGCGCATGTACCCGCATTTCGATTCACTGGGGTTTTCTTTATCTCTCGGTCTCGCGGTTTCTCATTGGAAGCAGTTAGTACCGTTTCAACACACACACACACACACACACACACGCGCGCGCGCGCGCGCACACACACACACACAGCCATCCGCACGGACATTTTCTAAAAACGTATGATTCGTACTCCAAACACCTCTAAATGCGTTTCCACGAAGTATTAGCAAAACTGAAAATTTTACTATTACAAAGCTTCCTCTTGAGGAGGAAGCAATAAGGGGACAAGCCACTTTTAAACCCTGAAAAATAAAATTCTTATNTCAACGCATCAAAAGAAATTTGTGAACGTCAGAGGCGTGCCTCAGAACGTTCATCCTAGGGGGAAGGTGTGAAATGCTCAGTTTTCGCATTTAAACAAAGTCAAGCAGGAAGACATTTAAATGGGTCAAATTCAAAATATAGGTCAATGACCTTCCCTATAGGATGACACGAAAGAGAGAGCAAGCGCCGGGCCTAAGAACAGGTAGTCGAGACCACACAATTGGTCATAAGGAAAATTCTAAAGCGCAGCCGCTTGAATAAATTAAGGAAATAAGAGAAAGAGAGCCGACGACACGAGCAACGAAAACAAATAATATACAAAGGGTATATAACACGTAAATAATTATCACGCGAAAAATCGAATATCAAAATAATAGTGAACGTCTGATAAGCAAATTAAATCCAGACATAAGGAGTAGAGTAACGTCGTGAGTTTATCATTAAGAGACTATGGAAAATACGTATCATAAAATTAAAATCACGCGAGACTGATCCGCATAAATTCGGGCAAACGAGCTACACTGGCAACAATGAATACACATACATTGCCAATAAGCACACTAGTAGGAGAATTGCAAAAAGTATGTATCAAAAAGAAGGAGATGCGTATCCAAACAGCGAGTACACGTGTATAAATATATCATCAGAAAGAGAGCCTTGTGCAAATCTGCCGAAGAAAGAACCACGCTTCCGAACTGCGAGCGCCTGCACACCTGCAACACCAGCAGGAGGGCTTCGTCTTAAAATCTACGAGAATATTATGAAGGAGAAGGCAAGCGTTCGAACAGCAAGCGCACGTGCACTCCCAACACCAATGAGAAGACTACACCGAGGTCGTGAGTGCAGAAGAAGACGAGAGCATACGTGAATTTCGTCGTCGCTACAAGAAGACGGCATATTAATGAGCAGAAATAGGAATCCTAGACCACTTGCACTCGTGTATAGATATACGAAGTCAACGGCGGCGACTCTATCCACAAAAGAGGAAATACACTCTACAGGGGAGCGAGGGAAAAAACCCATCGTCGCTACAAGCACAAAGGAATGCCTTTCAAAAAATGCCTACAACAACAAGCCTAGAGAGACCATAGAAGGAAATATGCAGCGTTTAAGCTCTCTGATTAGATGTACTATTCACGAATGTTCACTACTACCTATGTGCGTAAAGGGTATCGGTTTCGAGGGCGATTTCGAGTATATAAGGCCCTCGTCTGCCGGGCTAAAAAACAGTCTCTCTTACAAGTTCGCCACGCGAAAGCTCTGCCCAGAGCCTAAGGTTCACACCGAGCACAAAGGATGCGCGAAAGCTCTGCCAGCAGAGTCCGGGTTCGCAGATTTAGTAAAACTTAGAGTCCGATATATACCGATGAATAAATTTTAGAGTTTGTAAATGTTGAGTCACTATACTAGTTCCTCTGTACGGACAGAGTCGGGTCTGCATAACGGTCGGGACAATAGAGTCGGGAATCAAGAGTCAGGTAACTGCAGTCGCGACTCCGCTTCTTTTCCGCGCTCATTTACATAGAAGACGACAAAATTTTGGAAAGGGCCAACACAAAGACGAATAATATTAATTAGTACTCGAGCCATATCCGCGCAAGGAGCAGAGCTCAGTCTAGTTCGAACAGTTGCTCGAATAGTCACCTCTCTTCCTCTGAAATTCCAGTGTGCATCGTCCGATTCTTTTTTTATAGAGTATAAAGTATTCTCATCGTTAGAAATTACGAGTCATAGTGCGTGATAAAATTCTATTTAATTAATTGAATAAATGCACCGCTTTATGAAAATCGAGTGTTCAGTGTTATTCAAAAGAAAAGTCATCACTCCATCCACCCAATCCTACTACAAGCGAATACCCAAGGGATTCCGTAGCAAAAGAGAGAATTAACTGCGTTCTAAAATATTCATACACATATTCATATAACGACTCCGACTTGAAGGAAGGAAGAAAGGGAGCTTTATCCTCATCTAGTGACGGCAGTTGCATTCATCAAAAGGTAAGTTCCTTTAATTACAATCGTAAATACAGAATAGGGCTCTCTCTTTCTCTCTCTCGCATATCTCTTCACAAATAAATTACCGGCACTTATTATTCTGCATTGCACTTAATGCTTATATTAACGAGTCGCCCCTTTCATACTTTCTATCCCTCGCTCAGCAATTGCTATGCTCTCCCCGTTAAGATCAGAATAGTTTCTCGGCGTCTACTGGAGGCCGTTTCCAGAAAGGAATCGCGAAAGTAGGCAGGTACCTACGGCGCTAAGCTTGTGGTATCGAGCTTTGTCTCCGCCCGTACTTATAAAGATTACAACCGTAGAGTTACTGTCCGCTGACAACTATCAATAGTTAGGACATAACATTACCTGTATTTTTACCATGGTAAATCCATATTAGCACCTACTTATCCATGGTGACTCTCCGTATACTGTTTTGAGCATTTTGGTACTCCCGTAGGATTCCATGTGACCACATGGTTTGATTGGGCTAAAATTTTGGAGGGCATGCTTTGTACACTTATACTTTTGGTATGAATGAAGGGAGTTTTGATTTAAATGCTTAGAAAATCTTTTATGAAAAAAATGTGGCATAAAAAGGTTAAAAAAGGCCAAAAATTAAGTATTTTCATTGTTAAACATTTTCTAGTGCCAAAATGCTCAAAACAGTATACAGAGAGTCACTATGGGTAAATAGGTGCAAATATGGATTCACCATGGTGAAAATACAGGTAATAGAACCTAATATTAGTATAAAAATTATATAACAATTATGATTTATTTTTGTAATTATTTATAAGAATTTTATTTTTCAGGGTTTAAAAGTGGCTTGTCCCCTTAAAATGAGTAATTATATCTAATCAAGAAGGAAAGGTTATGAAAGTTTCATACCTGAATCACGTTTCCTTTCGGTATCAAACGACACTGCGACGGTGCCGTCGTCGACTCATGGCAAATACGGCGTCGAGGACCTTCAGATTTCGCCGTGTGGCACGGACCCGGATAGCGTCGCTAAAATAAGATGCAATTAAATATAACAATTAATAAAGATTGATTTAAAATAATTTACTTACTCGCTCCAGCCATGACCAAGGGATGTTGGTAAAGTGATTATGTAGAACCAGAGTGGACTTGGGCGTCTGCATTTCACGAGGGTAATTGGAAGAAGTGACGTGAAATTGCAATCGGCACTCTCAAGATACAACTATCACTAAGAGCAGTAAGATCCACCAGAACAGTCAGCGTGTTTACAATTGACGAAACTCCACACTAATCAACACAAGCACTGCGACAGAGAAACTTTCACCTACAAGAAGTATGACGTGACTGACGAACTGCAACGCACGCGCACGAGACCAGAACTCTGACTTTAAGAGCCGTTTACGCGTAACCTCGCCCAAGCGTAAAAGTTAGGAAGGGATAGATTGAGGCCCAGGTAAATTTCATGTAGTAGGGATGAGTCGATGAGAGTGCAGCGAAAGCCATTGTACCTGTCGGAGTTCGGCAAGATAGGCGGAGCTTTCGGAAAGGGAGGGAGACCCTAAGAATCAACCCAAGTTTAAACGCAAGAACTCAGTTGCAAGCAAAGTCCTGATTTAACAAATAAACATTGTTGAAGCTAGGAAAAAATTCTGATTCAGCCACTACTATTCTGTCCCACAGCTGAAGAATGCATGCTTACCTGTGGAAAACAATTAGCCAAACACTAGCCACCATGATCCCAAGATACAAGGAAAAAGTACAAATTATTCGCGATATGGTGTCACAACATCAAGGGTACCAGGTTAGGGACTTAATACGCAAATGGGCTATACTCATGACTCCTGAAGAAATAGGCTCGATTTTACAAGCTACTATACGGGTATGCCTGGAATCTTACCCCAGGACGCGAGAACTGGCTTTAGCAGAAATATTAGAAGTATCTGTGCGCGAGAACCAAGAATTAACAATCGAATATTTACTACGCGAATTGGTCTTTATCGCGGCAAATGGTCGGCAAACCTCCGATAATAACGGCTCTAGAATACGCGCGATTAGATATACTGGAAAGATTGTTAAAATTAGAGAAAATAAGTAGAAGGGTGAGTCGCTATTGGGGCTCTAGTGCTTTAAACATGGTAATAGACCATCCTTGTCTGCGTTATTTAGAATTATTGTTAGAAAACGGGATCCCTGTCGATTCTGCAAACATTTGCCGCTCGTCCTCGCTGCAATACGCTATAACTCGGAAAAACTATAAAGCGACGAAAATGCTACTAGAAGCCGAAGCTAATCCGAATAATCTTAAGCACTTCGAGCAAACGCCATTGGAAAAAGCATGCAGAGGTAGCACCGAAATATTAAAAATAGTATTGGAGTATGCACGAAAGACGCAATGTCCTCTGAAGACGCAAACACACCTGCTCGAGAAAGCCGCTTCGGCTCCATATATGTATGCAAACTCGAACGTAGAGTTACTTTTGGCAGAAGGGATTTTTGTATCGCTCGACGGCAGGTGTCCCGTCGTGATGGCTATAGTGCATCACCATGAGGAAGTGTTGCAAACGCTGATAAATCACAAAATTGATTTAAAAGCCACCTCAAAACCAGGTGAAAATGCGTTGCATGTAGCCGCTGGTTATCGGAACGTCACATTCGTTTCGTATAATTTTGGAAACAGGAGAATATCCGCTTGATGACAGGAATTTCATTGGCAAGACCGCCTTAAAAATAGCATTCAAGGTTGATGCATACGAAAAGATGGATCAACTGATTAAAAAGGGTGCTCAGTTATACCCACCAGGAGAGGAAGAAGTAGAGTATATAAATGACGAACCACTGCCATGGCTCACGCCTACGTTATATATTTGACTATTAGCGAAAGAGAGAGTGGAAGGACGAATTCGAAATGTAAAAGATAAAATCACTTTTAGAAAATATCATCCAATAATATATAGCGAATTTCAAGACGCGTGTCTTGAGTGGCAACGCATGATCGAAACAAGATTCGTGCGAGAGTTTACTTTCAGGGATCTAGTGCCAAAGCCCATTGAACGTCTACTAGAAACGGCAAGAACATTTCCATTCAGGCAACAAGAAGGAGAATTCTATTACAATAGGTTCCCTACGTACGGACCAATGATTTTGACAGCTATAAGAAAGCTTACAAACATAAGACGAGCATGGGAAAAACACGAAGACAATCTGAAAAAGATAACGTACGAATCCGTTCCGGATACTATACTCGAGACAGTAGCGTTTTATTTAAGTATAGAATAAGATAAACTATTATCAAACAAAAATTAAAAAAAAAATATATATATAAGAAAAACCACTACACGCATTGATCAAGGGTATTTCTTATAGCAGTTGCAACGACACTCCAGAGCCATCATGGATCGCTTACGGAACAATGACCAAGGAGCCAATCCGGGAAGTTCAGAAATCACACTACGGCGGTTGAGAGAGGGAACAGTGCGGAATAAGAAGAATAGATACATTCGTAGTATAGCTAATCGAGAAGTTATAAAGATAAAAACAGCAAGGACACTAGCTGAAACCGACGGTGCAACGTTTGTCATCGAATACATTTGATTATTAAAAAGTAACCAACCAACGAAAGTACTACAGTATAACTGCGCGCCAAGACGATCATGGCGAAACATTGATTTTTTAGGCAGTTCGAGCCGGATCTGCCAGATCAGTATGGTTCCTTTTGAAAAATAGTCGCAATAAATTAACAACTAATAAAGAGGGAGATGACATATTCTGCGAAGCGATTTACAGAGGGCAGGAAGACGTATTAAAGACAATCATATCCTCCGAAATAAAACCCGCTACAAAGAAGTGCTTGTACACTGTCGCGATCAATAATAAGGCAAGTCACCTAATACCGCTGTTAGCGGCTGGCAAATTAAAACCGATAGATATAGTTGCAGCCCTACGGTTAGCCATCAAGGAAGCGAAGTCGGATCCTTGGCGAACGAAGCCGTACGCCAAGGATCCGACGTAAAGGTAGTCGACAACTCATAGAATCCGGTCACAATATAGAGGCCCGAACTCAGAATGGGAGGACTGCACTACAAATTGCTATCGCAGCGCAACATCACTGCCTGACTATATACTTAGTCGGGTCCAGGGCCAACTTACGAGCCCGTATGGATGAAGTAGGAGAAAGCAGTTTATATCTCGCCATACGTACGCGAAATTTGTTAGCGGCGGTACTACCTACTGATACAAAAGGGTGTCTCAATAAAGGAGAAAGAAAAAGACGATTGTACTATGGTCGAACTCTCCGCCCTAGACAACGATAGCGACGCGCTGACGATATTATGGAGCCTAGAAGCCCCATTGTATGATGAATTAGGAGAAAGCCTTTTAAATGATCATGTTGGCGGCGTGGCGAAGGAATATCTGGTGAGAAGGATGGCTGTTTATAGTATGTATAGAGCGACTCGCGTTCGAGCGGTTAGTTCGTGCCGCCGCCGCTAGGCGGCTACTCGTTTGCTTCTCCCGTACTAGAAGTAGGCGTCCGGGAGGGATATAGGCGAGCGATCGCATTCTCTTATTGCGCGTTCTCACACATAATGACTAGAGCGGGAGGCCAAGTCATTGTGTCGTGAGCGTTCCCTTACTGTCGACAACCTGTGCGGGAGGCCGAGTTGCCGAGCAGTAAGTTCGCTCGAAAACCTTCGTGCGTCGCGTACGCTAACGATTTCCATCGTGAAATGTTATAATTCACCCGTATAAAAGACGGAAGTTAAGTTCATTTTGTTTGTTTGTCGGCACGCATCGTTCCTGCGGATATAGTGCGTCGCGTACGCATCAGTATTGTAATTCGCTCGGGCGACAGCGAACAAAGCCATTTTTTATTTTTGTATTATTAGCGTACTCAAGGAAGTAACTGATAATTAAACATTTAAGTCAGCGCATTGTTGAACTTGGTTATACAACAATTGAAAGAATTATTGTTAAGTTTAATAAACGGTATATTTTTATATTATTTTCAATCACAAATAATTGAGTTGTAACTTGAGAAACCCTATCCTTTCATCCATATCGAGTAGCCTTTTAAATAAAATCAGCGGTGTTTCAAGTTTGGCACGTAAAATACAAACAATGGCATTGATAAACCACCTGCGCGGAGATATACACCCAGCCGATCATCAGCTTATAAACCAGAACCCACATTTATTGCTCACGTACCATGAAAGTAGGAAAGTTCTCGAGAATATGCATGTAGATGAGAAGAAAAAGGAGAGAGGAGAGGCCTGTATAGCTTACTTGTAGGACCTAGGCGCAACGCCGTATACGAGCAAGCCAAAAGGGGAAACTTCTTAAAATTTCAAGATCAAGTATTGCAAATAAAAAACATATACAAAAAAGAATTGCTTGCAAACTTAAAATTAACTATCGCAGAGTTACGATTAAACCAATCAGTCGAAGAACTCTATGCAGGGCAAGAATATCCGATCACCGAAGAAAGGGTGTATAGACATTTATATAAAGAATGCGCGATTGATCAATGTGTATCTATTTAAATTAATAATTAAGAATAAGCAACAGAAATTATTACAAAAATATACAAGGAAAATTTTGTAACCTTCTTCAAAGGGAAACAAAAAGAATACGATAAATTAATGCGCGAAAACTAATTGTAATAATTAACGCATAAAATTAACGCGTTCAAGCAATAAGAAGAAAAGTCGATTTAAGTAAGATTGTTATCATTAATTGTTAAGAGAAAGTAACCCTAATTTAAATTAAAGCACTGCTTCATTGCACTAATAGTTATGCTATCTATGCACACATGTACACACCTATTTAGTTAATATTAAAAGTTAGTAAAAAAACAATATAATAAAAAATCCTAAGAGTTTCAGACCTCACTAAGGGATATCTTTCTCTTTTCAGTATTCAAGAACAATGGACTCCGGACTCTATTTTCTCCTCTTGACCTGCGCAGGTATATTGCAGATCCAGGAGTATACATGCCCCGCCGTTACTGAAAGGGTCGATCGAAATGCGGGCCTATATTTTGAGAAATTAACTGAATTGCGGCTTATTCAAGACAACTGGACCTACCTGATTTATTTAAACTTGAACACTGAATTATATAACGAGTCAATGACAGTACAACTACTAACGATACTAGAAACCAGCTGTGTACCTCGGAAATATTGCAGTAAGCATGAAAACCAAATAGAGGATCTAATGCGCCGTCTAGAGAAAACAAATCAATATTACAATAACTTAATAACGCTTTTAGACGAGATTACAGACGATATGAGTGCCACAGAGTTACATACATACTCTTACCTACTTATATGAATTTGAAAATTTAGGACTTCCATACGCGCATGTAAAAGAAGAAAAAATCCACATAATCAGAAGTAGCCTCGGCTGGTTCAAAGGGCTAGCAAACGCAGACGCGCTTAATTCCTTGAAAAATGAAACAGAGTTATTGATATCTAGCAGAGGCGACCCTAACCATTTAAAGGTTACGGAAAAACTAATACGAAATGTAGAACGCCACATAACATTATATACGGACTTATTTCTTTGAACACGAATCCACATCAACACCGATGCGATCTGAGAGAAGTACTAGAGGGACACTTCCAGCGAGTAGCAAGAGAAAGACAGCTACAACGAGCAGAAGTCCTAGATTTCCTCAAATACATAGAAGGAACAGCGGACGACGATCCTTATGAACTAATTAACTTATTTCAATAAGACGAAGAAAAGTCAAAATGAAAAAAAAAATATATATATATATAATAAATCATTGAACAATTATAATGTATGTTATCAATTACAGAATGGCAACCCCAAATAATTAAGCATCAGATCAGGCTAAAATGCTAGCATCTCTGAACATATGTCAGCGGCCTTTTGATCCAACCCACCCGTAGTATAGGCACTATGCGAAGCGACTATCCACCTTCAGACACTGGCAAAGCGAGTCAAGTCACAAACCAGAAGCTCTAGCAGAAATGGGGGTCTACTATGATCAAGAGAGGAGAAAAATTTTCTGCTACTACATCACTCCGAGAAGGAGAAGATTTATGGACCAAACACGCACTACTCACATTTAACTGTAATCACCTTAGGAACCAAATGGGAGAAAGAGCCATCAGAAAAGCCCGAAAGGAGATACAATCAAACGAAAAAATACTTACTGTAACCGATAATTATAAATCAGAAAGAGAAGAAAACGAAGAAAGGTGTTGGAATTGCTAGTTTTTACGTTTCAAAAACAAATCCTAAACAGATGTAGAAAGCTGAGGCGGGGAAAGTAAATCCGTTTCCCGATTTTTAGTTTTATGAGTGGTTCGGGTTTGCGATGCGACGCGCTGCGACGCGTCGCTCGTCTCCGATTTTATGGAGAGCTTAGCCATCTGGAGCCCGCATGCAGTTATAAAAACGGGACCATTGTTTTAGGCTTAAGCAGCAGACGGAGCAGCGGAATGCATTCCCTTGCATTACCGATAGCTTGCCGGTCACTCTAGCCCTCAGCAGCCCTCAGTCTCTGGCAGCTCCTTGTAGCAATCGGACGTGCCTATTTCTCTGTGCTCTCAGAATAAATTCAAAGTTCAATTAAAATATTCTGAGTTTCGTTTCATTTTATTCACCCATTTCTAATAAAAGGTCAATTTCATTAGAATGTAAGATTTGTTTTGTAAGAAAAATGAGGATACTTTTTCTACCGTGTCTGCATTTAGCTAGTTGTGCTCAATGTGTTGTGTAGCGTAGCTCTTAAGCTGTATATCAACAAGTTGTTATCCCGCAAAATTATTTGGTTAATAGTTTCGAAGTTATAAACGATCGATTGATTAATCGATTTTCAAAAATTACTATATCGACTCGCAACTCATCTCGTTATGAAGCTCTCGGTGTATACACAAAAATGCGGCTGTCTCGGGGACAGCCGATAGAAGTAAATACTTAAATAGATGGAGTGGAATTTTGGAAAATTTTAAATAGTTTCTATGCCAGAGAATCAAATGTATACGAAGTGAGAAATGTATTACTTAGTCTTCGCAGCGGGACTGCAAATGTACTATATGTATATCTTCGACGCAAGAGTTTAAAATATATATACTACAGTCTTCCCGGCAAAACTGAAATGATTTAGTCTTCGACGCAAATTCAAATGCGTCTTTGTTGTGTGCAAAGTAGTAATATAATCTATAAGGATAAATTAAATTGTGACAAACATAACTGATGTCAAGTAATTGTTTTTCATATTTTTCAGGTATACGCATGCGGACACATTATTTTATAAAATGAAATATTTTTTACTTAAATTCTTACTGTATAGTAGTTTGGATTCATAAGTAAAATTTCAAATTACTCTTCTTCCTTGGCATTTCCAAAAGTATATTTAATCATATACTTTTAATCCATAGTTCAGTAGTTATTAGAAAAATTTTAAAAATATTGAAATCTTGAGTCGTATTTCCAATGTAATATTGGTTTTAATTATTTAAATAGCTTCTGAACTATGGATTAAAAGTATATGATTAAATATACTTTTGGAAATGCCAAGGAAGAAGAGTAATTTTAAATTTTACTTATGAATCCAAACTACTATACAGTAAGAATTTAAGTAAAAAATATTTTATTTTATAAAATAATGTGTCCGCATGCGTATACCTGAAAAATATGAAAAACAATTACTTGACATCAGTTATGTTTGTTTTTGGGATATCACGAATTTTGTAAAGAAATTTTTATTCGCCAATATTTTACCTTTTAAAAAGGTTTTTTTTATAGAATATCGATTTTTCGTCAATATCTCGAAAACCGTGAGTGCTACACAAAAACAGACAAAATTTTGTGAAAGCACATCTACTAGAGATCAGATTACATGTTGTGCAAGGCGATGGTTGATATCCCAAATCGATTGATTTATCGATTTTCAAAAATTATCGTATTGGTTTGCGACCAGTTGTGTTGCATTGCTCTTGGGTGTACATAAAAACTTGTTATGCTGCGAAAGCCAGAAAGTAATAATTTTGGAGATTTGGCCCCCCTAATTTCAGAGATTTACGCCTCACACATATTAGGATCGTAGAAGGTCGAGGAGGTGCACTATAAATTATTTTTCAAAGGCCATTATGTCGTGTGGTGAGAGAGAAAACGCCATTACTACCCTGGACTAGAAGGCGTTTTTACTTCGCTTCGGATTAGGTTTCGCTAACCACTTAGCGCTTAGGAGGTATGTGATAAGACCCGCCTCGCTGCAGCTGCAATATGATAAGGCCCGCCTCGCTGCAGTTGGATCTTCTTTCGTATACCTTCTTTCGTCACCTCTTCTGCGCACATATTGTCCTAATACAATGCGACTGTTTTGTTGTTTATTTTTGTCAATTAAAATGCATTATCGATCGGTTTACCGATTGAAATGTTCTGTACTTAGAATGTACATACTGGATAATGTCATAATAAAATTTTAAATTAGATGAAAGAGAGAGACAGAGGGAGAGAGAGAGAGAGAGAGAAAGAGAGAGAGAGAGATTGATTGATTGATAAACCATTTTATTAACGCCGTGGCCTAAGGGCCGAAGGGCGTGAGGCAAGAATATACAACATAGCACAGTAAAATAAAATATATCATAACAGCAAATCATTGGCAATCATACGGTAGAAAGTAACAGTTTAGAGGTAATATGCAACTTAAAAGTAAATAATAAAGAAAACAATGCACATATTATAACTAAATTAATAACAAAATATGGAATGTTACTCCAAGGAGTACAATAACGCTTATTACGCCTTCTGAAGGCGGTGTAGAAAAATAATGACAAGATTTGTAACATGCGGTAGCAGCATCCTAATATAATAAAACTAAATTAATAATGCACATATGTTTGTGGTAATCTTAATAAATAATCATAGAGATTCTATTTGAACACAGCCAGCGAGATACTTAGTCTAATCGGAACAGGGATAGAATCCCAAAAGCGCATACCGTTGACAGTGAACGAATTTCGATAAATCTCGGTTCGAGTGTACGCTTAGGGACACTCGATGGTGATTGTCAGACCATACGTTCCAGGTCAGAATTGGTGATGATCGTAATTATTTCTGAACCATCAGTTTTCCTGACTAGAATTTTGTCGTCGCGAACCCAGACATCTTTGTAGCCTAAAGCGGATGCACGAGTTTTGGTAGCAAGACGCAGATTATGTAAAAAAGGTGACAACATTTCGTGCATCTCGATCGCAGAATCGCACCCACCCTGCACAATATCGCTGAACTTATCGCTGAACTTCAGAGTGCCAAATGTCCGCTTCGCTCGCAAAACATCATCACGCACGCAGACGCTCTTGAAGCGAATACAAAAAACAAGCGAGCGAGGTGTACGCTGAGACTGCGGTTGAGAGCCAGTAGTAGCATTCAGCTGAGGGCGACTAATAATTGCGCGAACACTCCTAACATCAGCGAGATCATCAGCAACGTTTAATTTAGCAAAGATCAGTTTCGTGATATCAGCTAGAGAGGCTTGGCATGAGGACGGAATCCCTGAAACTTTGATCTCTGCATATTTACAGCCCTTGTCACAACGCTCCTTTAGGCTCGCAACTTCCTTCGCTAGTTTGGCATTATCCAGTTCAAGCACCGCAACTCTACTCTCCTGATTATCAACCTTAGCAGTTAGCGTATCGAGCTTACTTGTGAGGGTCGCATTGCTAACAGTCATAAGGTTGAAGAGTTCGCCAAGCTTGTCATCAACAGAAAACGCATTCCAGTTAGAAGGTCGCGACATCGTTGCAGTAGGCGGAAGAGAAATCAAAGTACAATTGTCAGACCGATTTTCCTGAATATTCGTCGATAGTTGGAGTTATCGTTAATCGTTTAAGTTATCGTTAAAGTCGGCGTTAAAGGTTATCTCCGAACTATGGCTAGCACTACTCAAAGCGCTGATATCAAGAAGAGATGCTACCTCAAGGTCACGGCTAGCGTCAAAACGAGAGTCACGTTCAGTGCGGCTTGCAAGTGGAGAGAAATCAGGCGGTGAGATTAGAGCCTTGTAGGTTTTAAGGCAACAACTGTTACACGTCTTGGATCCCGCGAAACGCGCTAAACACCCTTAATGGAAATCAAGCCCACACTGAAGGCACGAGATGACTTTGGAGACAGCGTTACAGCCGCACTTCCTACACACAGGCATTAATACACAATGATAGAATAATCGAAACTTCGAGCTAATAAATAAATAAGAGCGCAAAACTAATCTAAAACTAACTAGCGCGCCACAACGCGGCCTTCGGCTTCACGCTTCGCGTTTTGCGCATAAGGCACGACCGCCGACGCTCGCGCTTCGCGCTCGCCATGCAGGACCAGGCTCAAACAGCAAAGATGACAATGCCTGAATATTATATCCAACGAGAGCCAACAAGGTCCTACACCGCCTGAAATATAGCAAAGCTCGCACCGTAGTGCAAAAACTAGGTAAATAGCGAGTTTCACAGAGCAACTACGGAGGTGCATCCCCACTACTTACGGTAGAGCGAAAGGGAGAGAGAGAGAGAGAGAGAGAGAAGGAGAGAGAGAGAGAGAGAGAGAGAGAGAGAGAGAGAGAGAGAGAGAGAGAGAAGGAGAGAGAGAGAGAGAGAGAGAGAGAAGGAGAGAGAGAGAGAGAGAGACAGAGAGAGTGAGAGAGAGAGAGAGAGAGAGAGAGAGAGCATATGCTGACGTTGATTTTGCGATTTTGATTCTGCGGAAAAAATACTGTTCTCACGTAAACGTGAGATTAGTTTTTGATCTTCTACTTATTCTGGAGATCTAATGTTTATAAATTTAACTCTTTTTTAATATATCTGAGATGCAACCAGATGTAACATTAGGCAGAGAGAGCAACTTGATAATTTTTGTCTCACGAGTAGTCAAAATGTCAAGCTTGCATCTTCATATATCAGAAAAGTGGTGGAAAAAGTGCGACGGAGGGAGCGCGGCTTTCGTTAATCCTTGATTAACTCCCGAGCTGTCGAAATCGTCTCTAAAATGTTCTAAGTTCAAAGAAGATGCGCGTACTCGGGGTGATCGAGATTAACGCTCAAGTGGCCGAGCTCGTGGATGTTGAACAGCCGATCGCTGTCGCTGCCGCCGCCGGTCACGCATCGCCACCTGTTTTACCGGAGAATATGTGGGATGACATCGATATCGATGAACCTCTCGAGCCAGCTGACTTGATGAATTATGTGGAAAATGGCCATCCTTTTTTCTTGAATGATCTTGGAGAGATCAATGAAGAAGAAGACGCGTCTTTCCGGCGACTTCTAAGAGACGCTGAGGAAGACTCCGTCGGACGAGGAAGCTGAAGCGAGGCCGAATGAGGAAGAGGTTGCGGATTTTCGGTAGTTGATGGATGCCGAAGAAGAGCTGAAGGAAGAGTCGGATGCTGAGGTGGATACAGCGATCGAAGAAGACGAGGAGTCCATGGGCGGTGATTCAGGCATCGAATCGATAGGCTCTGTTGATTCTGAAGCTACCACCATCCGGAACGAGCCAGATATCAACGTTGAGTCACCGATGGATGAGGAGATGTCGATGGAGGAGGAGGATCTCCTAAATGTCGATCGTGAGACGCTCGAGAGGGCTGAAGTACGTCTCCGTCACCGGCGCGCCTTAAAAGTAAGATATTTGAACGGCGTTACACAATGGCAATACAAGTGCGGCTTGTCAAGAAACAAGCAGTGCACGCGATTAAGCGACGCTTAAATCGTGTAAATAGTCGCCGCGCTATGATGGCCCGTGAAAGTGCGCGTAGTCGAGAAAATCGAGATCTACCGCGCCAGCGTCGCGACATGTGATTTGCTATGCCCGGATGGTAATGAACAACCGGAGCATTGCCAAAATGAAGATATTTTAAATGATTTATAAAAACATTTAAAATAATAATGTAAATAGTGTAAATAATAACTATGATCTAAAAAACAGTTCGTGTAGTATAATAATAGGATAAATTAATTTAGTGCAACAATGTACCAGTGGAAAAAAAGGTGCCAGCAAAAAATGTAAGTAAATTTTTTTATTGATATTGTATGTGTGTGTGAGAGAGGAAGAGTATGTATATAAAACTTATGTGCGTGTGTATATGTATGTGTGTGTGCGTGTGCGCGCATGTGTGTGCGTATGTGTGAGTGTGTGCGCGAACACGCATGTTTTATAAGATAGTGGCGGGGAAAAGAAACCATCAGTCCTCTGCTATCCGTCGGCGCGCGAGTATCTACTAAGTATCACCTGTGTGCATGTTTTTTATCCAAAGTGACTCTTAAAATCAGAGTCACTTTGGACAGTATAAAAACTGGCTGATGACATCGCCAAAGTACCCCAGGGTACCATAGTGAGGTACACGCACACACACACACATACGATACATACGTATACACACATACATGCACACATACACACGAAAAAAGTAGTGTGTCTGGTGGTGGAGTCTGAATGAGTAAGACACAGAAGTTTATCGTAGATTCGGGTGCAACTGACCATATGACAAATTTCAAACTCATTCTGACACAATTGCATGAAAAGGCAGAGTGCGGAATAGGTTGTGCAAATAAAGACAAAAGATCTAGTATAATGTCAACGAATCGAGGTCGAGTGAAGTTTGAATTGTTAAATGGTAAAGTAATAAGTCTAGACAAAGTAATATACGCGGAAAATTTGAGTAAAAACCTGCTGTCACTCAAACGGTTCACAGATCAGGGTCTATGTGTGTATCTGGACAATAAAACCATAAATGTTTATGAACCAAACACAAAAGTAAAGATCCTAGAGGGAAAGTTTAAAGATCCGTTTGGGAAGATTGATTTAAAATTAAAAGCTGATAAAAGTCAAGTGATACACACAGTTGCAGTGATCTCTCATAAAAACGACAAAAGTGTTATCAAGAAATCAGTAACATTTAAAGATGAAAAGGAAAGGGCAGTTTCGACGAGTCAAGGCGATAGCAATACAGATAAGTCGACAAATGTGATAAACATCATGAATTTGCGGCACATTAAGTTATGACACACGTCTCTGAATAAAGTAAAAGTTTTAGGAAAGTTGTACCCGAATATTAAGGACTTTCGGGAGAATGACCATGGAGTGTGTCTAAAAGATTGCGAGATATGTAAGGTAGCGAAAATGTATACACTAAAGTTCGATACGAAAAGGAAATTGCGAAGAAACCGTTGCAAAGAGTCAGCGCTGACGCAATGGGGCCTATTACACCGGCTACACACCCTAAAAGCTGTAGGTTTATAGTGTTGGTAGATAATTATTCACGCTTTGCAATGGCCTACCCAGTGAAGCATAAGTCAGACGCCGCTGAGTGTATCGACGATTTCGTAGCGAAGTGTCGAAATATATGCGGAAAGGACGATAAATTCTGTTCCCTAGACTGCGATCAAAGCACTGAATTTACCAGCGAAAAGACTAAGGAGGTATTGGACAAATATGGTGCGGAACTGAGAACAGTTTGCCCATACACATTGCAGCTAAAGGACATCGTGGAACGCTACAATTAGACAATTCAGAAAATTACAAGAGCTCTGAAGTATGATGCAAGACTGCCAGCAAATGCCTGGATCTAGCACTGAAAGCTGTACAATCCGATGCCTCATAAGTCTCTTGATACAAGTTACTTGTTGCTGAACCCAGAAGACGGTAAAGTGTACGAAAGTCGAAGTGTACAGTTTATTGAAAGCAAGGTTTTAGGAGACGTCTACAAGCCCGATATAAAGAATTGAACAATAACTAATGACGATCTGAACCAAGAGTCATGGTCATACGAATTTGAAGAAGAAAGTTCAGATCAACTGGAAGAAGTGGTACCAGTACCCAAAAAGACAGGCAGGCCACGAAAGGAGATCCAAAAGGCAGCATCTAAGTCAAATCCAAAGGTGATACACAGACACATTACTCGAAAGCAGACACAGAGTAAAGACGCTGCGCCTGCAGTCGATGCACAGGATGAAATCGAAGGCCCAAGTGCATATGGCTTATATGCATTTGGGCTCCCATGTTTGTTTGTATATACTGAAAATAACGGCTGTATAATAATTGTGTTGTACGTCGACGACATATTGCTGACAGGCAATAACGAGCCTAAGATGAGAGAAAAATAAAACGAATTAAGTAAGAAATTCGACATGAAATTTCTGGGTGTGCACAAGCTAAAAGTCAACCAACTCTCATGGTAACGAATGAAGTACTTAACAAGCAAAGGAAGTAACGAGAGAATGAACCAACTGATGATTAAGTCATAAACCAATGATAATACCGAGAAGTTGTGAGTTCTCTGATGTATCTCGTATCAGGTACAAGACCAGAGCTGGCCTACGCCGTCAACGTTCTGAGTAAACATCAGTAGAAGCCAACCGAAAACGAATGGAAAATGGTTACCAGACTGTTCAAGTATATCGTCTACTCTGCGAGTTGGCGACTGACGTACAAAGGTTTAAAAAAGGGAATCGAGTCCTTTTCAGACGCAAGCTTTGCAGATTGCAAGGACTCACTTACTACTAGCTGTCATGTAGTTACGTTATACGGAGAATCGATAGTACGGAGAACGCACAAACAGACCTATGTAGCCCTATCAACATGCCAAGCCGAGTATGTAGCTATCAGTGATACCTGCAGTGATTAATGTACTTATCACTGAAAGTACTTCCAGGCATGATATACTTTCCTTACACCTTGTGGTGGGATGACAAAGCAGCAGTAGCTTGCACACAGATGGATGGAAGTAATGAACTCAGGCATATGTCAGGGATATGTGAGGAATACGTTAATCAATGTTCTCAACTGGGATATGTTAAGATAGAACGGGTTAAATCAAAGGAGGAAAGGGCAGACATCTTCACTAAACTTTGGCCTCTGATAGCCATAATAGACTAATTAAACTATTGCTGAGGAATTGACATACTTTTATGTTTCAGAGTAACTCCATAGACATGACCGTGTGCAGAGGCGCAATGTCGAGTGTAATTAGGAGGGAGTGTCAGAATATATGCGCTAACATCCGACATCTAGCTAGCTCCGCAGCGCCCTCGCAAGCAGCCACGTCCACGTGATCCACCGCTGCGTTCATCGGCATGCTTCGCTCGCCGCCTCACTTCGTGTGCGCTCCTCGAGCCAGCCACACGCTTTCTCAGTCACGCCAAGTTTCTTTTCTCACCTTATCCCTATTATTTGCGACCGCACATAGCTTATATACCGGCAATATGCAATATACACTATCATAAAAAGTTGACTTTTAAGGAAAGGAAAATAGGGAATATGTAAAACATTTTGTTCTTATAGAATATTTATTATAGTACAATGAAAACTCAGTTTAATTCAAACTATTTTTACTTGTATTTACATAGATTATTTATTTTAAATAATTATAAAAAAATTTTTTATTCGAGTTAAATCAATTTATATTATTTTATAGCAGCATATTGTATATTCTTACTGTATTGCGAATGTTCTTGTAAAATTATGACGTCTGTTATGCTTTGCTTGTTCCATTAAAAGTTACTGTATTGCTATATTATTTACAGTATAAGATGCACGTCCAGTCGTATATCAAATTATAGTTCTTTTTTTTTCTGCTTAGGCATTATGCCGTCAATTTGATCTGTTTTCAAAGAAATTATTTGAGCTGAAATATTAAAAAAGTAATTTAATGAATATCTTTTTGTAAGCAAATGATTAGAATATTGTGCAACTAGATGTGAGGGAACGGCTATATAAAAAATTTTAGAAATTGCCCTCTCCCCCTTTTTACACATTGTGTTTTTTATAACAATCGCAGGGGAAGGCCCTTTTCTATGTATGTAGAGTAAATGGAACATTTCGCATTTTGAGTCGCTCACAACTTTTTCCAAATTTTAATAATAATAACATATTCAAAAAATTAAAAAAAACTGCTGCCAATTCTGTTGGAAAGGATGCGTGGAATAATAAACAAGGCAGTGAGGTTTAACTTATAATAATTGATGATTTATTGATAAATGGAATCAGCCATAGTCGATAGTGCATCCGCTCAGCTTGGAGTCTTACAGGCAAGAGAGAGTGTGGAGTACTGTACAGTATAGTCTTACTCCACGAAGTATAGTATGTGCTTAGAGTATATACGCGAGGCATGTGCACTATGCTCGTGTTCGCTCGAGCTTGTCTCGTTGTACGAAATCGTCGTCAACCAGTAGATGGCGCGACTAGTACCATTTTGTGTATTACGACTATTATAAATTCACATATTACAACAAATTCATTGGCACGTAGCTTCCTCTAACTCAATTTATAGTTTAATTAATGAAGTATTGTTTTAATATATAGTAGTATGTTAATGCTTTTTTAAAATGTTTCCAAATGAATTTTCTATATGTAAACTTAGAAAAATACGTAGCCTAATTACGTTTTATAAGGTTTAACAAAAACAGTAATTTTCAGTTATACAGGGTGAGAGACAAAAAATTTGAATCTTAATATCTTTTAAACTAATCAATCTTATAAGCTGCAAAAAAACTTAGCTTAAGTAAGCAAAGCACATATCTTTTCTTAAAATCTCAACTTAATCAAAGCCTTTTTACTCTCGTAACCGTACGACATAGAAAACCTGATTTTTTTAGTTTTTGATTTTTAGCTTAAGAACTATATAAATAAGCTTTAAGTTCTTACAGCGAGTAGATATTATCGTTTTCTATAATCATTTTTTTTTTCAGAACGTTTGACCATTTAGTTTCAAAGATATGAACTTAAAAAAAACACTTTTTTATCTTAAAAATTAAACGGAACGATCAATCTAGAAAATCTTGCAGGAAAAAGTAGGAAATTTTATGCTCATTTAGATACACTATTGTTAAATATATTGTATAAATCATATCATTAAAAAAAAACCGCTGCCAAGTCATTGGCACTTAGCTTCCTCCTATTCTGATAGTGGAAGATAATTACATGGGACAATCAACTCATTCTTTGATTTAAATATTCGCTACTATTCGATACTAAAAGGATAGGTTAGGAAGACACTTGCAAGGGAGGGGTATCAGGGGAGTGGGGGTTAAGGTGGATATCAAAAGGATAGAGCTCCGTGAACTCCTAAAATAACTTACATATATCGTAATAAAAAAAAAAATCAGTAATTGCGGAATCGATAATAACGTTAACAACTGCAAGTTACAAAATTGCGGGTGGCTTCCATTTTTTTTTTTGTGAAAAATAACTTTTTCACAAAAAAATTATTCTTCACGATTTCTACATACCCACAGCCGCCTTTCAGACCCTTGACGTTGTTTTCTATATTCCCATAATCGCCTATTAAAATTTAAAAGCTCATTTCAGTACTCCCACAGTCGCCTTTTAGACCCTCGTAATAGTTTTCTATATTCCATAGCTCCTGGGAGAGTGGTCTCACCGGAGATCCGCTCGGGACTGAAGCCCCGAGCTCTCTTAAGACGAGAGAGCGTGGGCGTCGGAGAAGGGGGAAAATATTCCAACCTTGTGGGTAGCAGTCTTTTAGGTACACTATTGTTGAATATATTGTATAAATCATATCATAATAAAAAGCAAAAATATTTTTTCAAAAATCGAAAAATGGCCATGAAATGGTCATAAAACAGTCTAAATCTTAAAAGAAAATTTACTCAAATTCAGAATCAGAAAACATATATGCACGTCCAATCTTATTACGATCGATCACGTAGTTCCAGAATTATAACAGTATACGTACGCACGCATGCACGCACGCACGCACGCACGCACACAAACACACACACAAAACCATCCGCACGGACATTTTCTAAAAACGTATGATTCGTACTCCAAACACCTCCAAATGCGTTTCCACGAAGTATTAGCAAAACTGAAAATTTTACTATTACGAAGCTTCCTCTTGAGGAGGAAGCAATATATATTTTTTCAAAAATCGAAAAATGACTATAATATATTCAGAATCAGAAAACATATATGCATGTTTTTATTACGATCGGTCGCGTGGTTTTAGAATCATGATGGGATACATACCTATACACACATACAAACACACACACACACACACACACACACACACACACACACACACACACACACACACACACACACACACAGTCTTATTATATCCGCGCAAGGAGCCTGTAACTCCGTAAGCGGCGCGTCTCCCGGGCTGTGGATGGGGGAGTGCTCGCCGGGGCGCCAGTCCTGGAGGGTAGAGCAGAAATAAAATATGCTTCGTGGACCAACAGACCGCCGTGTTTGCCGTGTGGTGCGACCCGTGAGCTGCCAAAAAGAGATCCTGGTTAGGGAGGCGATCCGATATTGCGCGCCGAAGTGACCTGAACTATCTTTGGCTTCTGCTGACGGCAAGACGGGAGGCCGGTTACCTAGCTAGTACCGGTCAATCGGCTTGAGCAAGTGTGTGCTGTCGTGTGACGCCTGCCGGAAACTCTCCAGAGAGCCCACCACTTTGGTTCGGAGTGAAGGGCTCGAGAGATCAGAAATGGGCTAGTGCGACAGCGCGTGCTATATCCTGGTATGATGTACCCAGTCTGGCACCGCCTTCAGTCAGGGACCGGGGCCATGTCAACTGCCTCCGAAGACGGGGGGATCCAGGGGGTCGGACACATGCCGGGATGAAGAACACTGTTTGCAACATGGAGAAGAAAAACGAACTCGAAGAGAAGACAAAGGAGGACCTGGAAGGGTACACACTAAAAGTGCCAAAATCGCACGATCGTGGATTTGCAGTCAACAAAACAAGCAGCAACATCAGTGTATGTAGCGCCGTAAGTGCTGCTGATTACCAGGATGAGAGCTATAAATTGGAAGGCAAACAGCAGGTCGCAGGAAGTAGCAATATGCCAGGTGATGTGGATGAGGAAAAGAGGATGCTTGAGACCTGGAATAGAATCCGGGCAGCAGCGGATATCGAGTAAAAGCTGCTGGAGACAATCGAAGGGTACTTGGAAAGCGCATATGAAGTTGCGTACACCGCACACAATTTTCACAAGTGCGTGAAAAACCTGCAACAGGGACCTGCAACAGGTTCAGCGGAGCATGAAACGCCTTAGTAGCGTAAGAGAAGGCACAAAAAAATGATGGATAGCTTTGGGCTGATGGTACAGAACAAGAGCGCAGATAGGAAAAGCAAAGAACGTTCACCTGGACAAGAGTTTTTCTTAAAAAAGAAGAAGGACGAGGAACAGAGACTTGCGTCCCAACAGGAGAGAAAGACAGCGAAGTCCAGCGAGTCACAACTACTAGTGCCCAAGCCGACCACGCAGACTGGCTGACAAACGGTGAAAACAAGGCGTACGAGGGGAAAAAAGAGAGAAGAAGAAGGCAATGCTGAAGAGGCAAGGAAAAGAAGTAAGCCACCACGGTCGAGACCAACCCGACCTGATGCCCTTATCATAACAGCTGCTCAAGGGATCTCATATGCAGAAATCTTAAAAAAGATGAAGGCAGAGCCTAGGCTGAAGATACTAGGAGACAATGTGAACAGAGTACGCAGGACGGCGGCTGGTGACCTGCTTTTGGAACTCCAGCGCTCTGCCGAAGGAAAGGCAACGGAACTTCGGCAAGTGGCGCAAGAAGTACTAGAAGAAGGTACTATGATAAGAACACTGCAAGATACCGAGGTCTATGAAATAAAGGACCTCGATGTATTAACCACTAAGGAGGACATCTTAGAAGCACTGCAAAGGGAGTCCCGAGATTGCAGTGAAACTGCTGTGAACGAGACGGCAGTAAAGTCGATGCGGAAGGCATATGGTGATCCGCAGACCGCGGTCATCCAAATACTAGCACAAATGGCTAAACAGATGATAGCAAAACAAAAAATCAAGATAGGATGGGTAGTTTGTAGAATACGGGAGGTACAACGAGGGTCGCGACCATGTATGTGCTATAAATGCCTAGGCTTTGGTCATATCGCCAAGAAATGCACAGTAGCACTAGACCGAAGTAAGGGCTGCTATAGGTGTGGGAGCAGTGAACATAAAGTGAAAGACTGCAACAACGAGCCGAATTGTATACTCTGTCGCGAAAGAGGCGTGCAAGGAGAAAATGACCATGCAGCTGGTAGCTATACATGCCCAGTCTACCTAGCCGCATTGGAAGACCTAAAGAAACAACGAAAATGAAGATAGTGCAGTTAAATCTAAACCACTGTGAGACAGCACAAGACCTACTGAACCAGTACGTCCGCGAGAAAAAGGTAGATATCGCCATTGTGTGTGAACAATATAAGGATCTAGACGAATCATCGTGGGAAATGGACATCACGGGTAAGGCAGCGATCTGGGCATGTGGAGACGTTGCTTTCCGTGGAAAAATGAAGACCTGCGAATTAAGATTTGTATGGACTAAGGTAGCGGGTGTCACTATTTACAGCTGCTACGCTTCCCCTAACGCTCCAATCGAGCAGTTCGAGCAAATGCTAGATCGGCTTGTACAAGACGCAGCGGAGAAGAAACCGGTACTAATTGCAGGCGATTTCAATGCGTGGGCGGTGGAGTGGGGCAGCATAAGGACTAACCACAGAGGACGAGTACTTCTAGAAGCATTTGCCCTTTTGGATATGGTCCTGGTCAACTAAGGATGTACCCACACCTTTAGAAGAGGAGACGCAGGGTCTATTGCCTTATTGGCCCAGTTGACACATGGACAGTAAGTAAGCACTACACACATAGTAATCACCAGGCCATAATAATGGAGATAGGAATATCAAAACAGGTACCCAGAACGAGTACAACGACCAATAGAGTTAGCTGGAAAACGAAGGATTATGTTAAGGAGATGTTCCTTTTAGCACTAGAGGAAATGCAACTGTCTGGATCGGCGAGCAGCAAGGCGGCGCAGCTAACGGTAAACATCACCCGAGCATGTGACGCTGCTATGCCTCGAAGAGTGGCAAACAGTAGACGACCACCAGTGTACTGGTGGGACAAGGAGATTGCGAGTGTTCGTAAAGAATGCCAGCGGACCAGAAGACGGGAACAACGGGCAAGAAAGAAATACTATAAAACTGGTATAGGCCAGGAAATAGTAGATGCCCTCGGACAAGAAATGAAGGACGCTAAAAGGAGTCTTAAGAGAAAAATCCTCGAAAACAAACGACGGTGCCTTAAGGAGCTACAGGACGAGGTCGAACAGGACCCTTGGGGTTGACCGTATAAAACAGTAATGAAGAAGATTAAAGGAAGCTACGTGCGCCCTCCAAAATGCCCAGAACTATTACACCAGGTGGTGACCACACTGTTCCCCAGGCAACTGGAAGAGCCAAGTGTCATCGAAGAAGGTGTGAATGAAGGCTGTTCCACCGATCACGATTGAGGAACTGCTAGCCGCCTGCAGAAGGGTTGGAAACAACAAGGCTCCATGACTGGATGGCATTCCCAATATTGCATTGAAGTATGCCATTTACGCTCACTCAAGGTCTTCGTAGACTTGTACAATGCATGTCTAGAAGAGGGAACATTCCCCACAAACTGGAAGAAACAGCGACTCGTACTTCTGCCAAAAGGAAAGAAGCCACCCGAGGAGGCCTCATCAGACAGACCGCTCTGCGTGTTGAATACCCCGGGCAAGATTCTGGAACGCATAATTTGCGCCAGAATGGATCATTTCATAGAAGGATATCGTGGATTAGCAGAACATCAATACGGCTTCAGGAAGAATCGTTCAACCCTGGATGCAGTTAGCTTAGTAGTCGACACTGCGCAAACAGCGATAGAGGGGAAAAGATTGATTGATGATTGATTGAATGGGCTTTATTCGCCATTACGGCAAAATAGAAAATACATATAATAGATGTGAACGAGACAGTGCAAGTTAAACATCATACAAGAAAATTAAATACATAAATAAATAGATACAATATACATAAATAAGAAAATACACAATTATCACAGTTTTTATCACAGTAGTCGGGTAGTTATCACTAGCTTATCACTAACATTTTTAAAACAATTTCGTCTTAATAGCCCCATGAGAGTGATAACACCTCCGTCATAGTATTAAGTGGCAAATATAAAATATAAAATATTTGCACAATAGATCTTTGGCTTCGTCAATAGTGAATAGATATAACTTCAAAATNATATCGACACATCGCACCCTTAAATGCCTTAAGCGACGGCTGGTGGCGCACGGAGGGAGGGAGAGAGTTCCAGAGCCGAGCACCCTGAACCTGGAAGGATCCGTCGCTCGCTCTAGGGATGTTAAGCTCCTGCGGCACTCCCCTAGCCGTCGGTCTGGGTTTATGCTTCGTGAATAGATCAGCGAGGTAACACGGCTCTCGCATGTTGATGATTTTATACATTAAAAGGGCTGTAAAGTACAGCCTGCGAGAGTCGGAACGAAGCCAGCCCAGACGTTTCCTGTAAGGAGTGATATGTTCATCCCTCCTAACCCCGTAGATGTACCTCACACATGCATTGCTGAGTCTCTGTAATCGAGTACGCTGTTCGTTAGTCGCGTCCAAACACACCACTGAGCAGTAGTCGAGATGGGGTTGTACTAGAGTCTCGATGGAAAGATGGGAGGGAGGAAAAAATAAATACTGCGCCATTGTTACAATTCGGCAAAATGGAGTAAAATACACGAAGCACTCCGGAAGCAGGATGTGCCCTTATATATAAGAAGGATGATGTCCGACTACTTGAAGGACAGAATCCTATTATATGACACTGAGGACGGTACCAAGGCCTATAAAGTTACAGGAGGCGTCCCTCAAGGGTCAGTACTTGGCCCACCTACATGGAACATCATGTACGACGGGGTATTAAGGCTACAATTACCGGAACGAGCAACAGTCGTGGGATTCGCTGACGACATAGCAGTAGTGGTAGTAGCGAAACATAAAGAGGAGGTGATCGACATAGCTGAAGAAGCTACCCGTATAATACACGAATGGCTAATGGAAACGGGTCTGGAACTAGCCAGTCATAAAACGGAAGTTATTCTTATTACTAGTAGGAAGAAGATAGAGAAAATCACACTGACGGTGGATAGACATGAGATCGCTTCTCAACCAACCATCAAATACTTGGGCATCACCATAGATGCAAGACTGAGTTTTAAACAACATCTGGAAATAGTCAGTGATAAAGCAGCAAAAGTTGGCGCTGTAGGAGGGCCAACTCAGAAGCGAAGGTTTGAAACGGTCACGACTTTTCTAGGTCCTGGGTGCTTTTATTTAAATAGCAATTATTGATTTTAATTTAGAAAAGTAGTGCACATTTACTGCTCTGCGTCATGATTCCGACGACTGGCCAAATATAATGATTTTATAATGATTTTAAATGTTATTGATAATTTATATAAATAATAATTATTATAATATAGGTCCGGGATACGAGGTAGTGGAAATCAACACAATAATAAGAATTTTTTCTTTGTAACAAATTAAATATATTCAAGATTAATTTTAGGAATTAGAATATTGCCTTAATTGTTGCATATATTCAATATCACAAGATGAAATAAATTATTAAATCCGCTTTGATTTTTACAAACAAAAATATAAACGGGTACGCGTTAAATTGCGTTATCTGATTATAATGATAATACTATAGTTTAACAGATTATATATATATATATATATATATATAATTGCTACATATACATGTATATAGATATATAGGGTGTAAACTTTTTCGCAAGCCACATATAAAAAAAAATTTTTCTTCAGTCTTAACAAGTGTACCTTAATTTATTTTAATTGCTATCTTGGTATTGTATTTCAAATATCGGAGTGAGTGTATTTAATTAGTAGTTCAATTGTGAAAACCTTATTTGTATCATCGGATCTTAAAATTTGTAAGTATTTTAATATTATAATATTTGTCTTGAAAATCGTACTAGCCGTTTCCTTATTTCTTTGATTTAAATATGTACTTGTATGTATATGTTACTTATTCTATACTCAGACTAACTAAAATTCACTAAAAACTTTGAGTACTCGAATATTATGCATTTTTAAAACAGTTCTTCTAAATTATCTGTCTATTTATAGTCATAATTTGAATATTAAACATTAATTACTTTATCGTAATAGCTTTTTTCATAAGTCTTTTTATCTTTATTTCACGTACATTTTGCAAACAATGTAATTTTTTTACACTTTTTATGTAGAAGATTTATAGTTAAACCGTAAATTTATATTATGGGTGGAGCAAAAAAAAAAAGAAAAAGTAAGTCAAAAAACGTAGGAAGGTCTCGCAAAAAAAAGAATTGATAATAATACTAATACAGGCAGAAGACGAAAAAATATATTTAACCCTGATGAACAAGTTTCGTACAAAACGTTACAGAGAAGAGCTTCTGATTTCGCCAAACAATGTAATAATAATATACAACTATTAGAATTAGCGTTGAAAGCTGCTAAAAAAGCAACAGAAACTCCTGAAGAATGTGATTCGAAAATAGTTGAAAAGGAATTTAATTTGATACACACAAGAGAATCTGCATTAGCATTTCATTTAGAATATAATTTTAGCGAATACCAATATAGAGGTTTGCAGATGGATATAAAAGCAAAAAATTCGTCAATTTACCCTAGTTATTGGGAAATACTTAAAGCAAAAAAAGAAATTACCTGCGAGATTGCACATATGAGTGAAACAGAGGTTCGAGTATCTCTGCAGAGTATATTAAATAAAACAAGCGAACGGTTATCTGAAGCAGTTGCTTTGAAATGGGACGAAGATAAACTTCGGAATCTAGAGATGTCTGTCTCTCTTGGATTTGATAGCTCTGCAGGACACTTGAGTCTACATCAAAAATCGAAGCAACAGGATGAAGATTTTGCAACTGCACAACAATCACTATTTACGACAAGTTTCACTGTAATTCAACTAGCCAGCTACTCCGACGATAATTGTGTATGGCTTAACCCCTCTAAGTGTGCGTTTTACGAGACCATTACGAATGAGTTTCGAGAAAGAAGACGATAATGCGATTATCTCAGGAAATGCACGTTTGGACGAAGAAATAAAATTTCTGAATAAACACCGGTTTCAATTGAGCAACGGCAAACATGTTCGGGTAAAATATGTAGTGACCAAAACGTTATTTGATGGTAAATGCGTCAATCCTAGACCGGAAATCCAGCCACGTCAAGATGTCCAATATGTTTGCATACTGCTCACCAATTTGGCAATCTTGAAAACGATTTTACTCCAAATTAAGATGCTCTTTCTTATGGGTTGGGACTGTTTAAAGAATATTTCTTACCGGTTACCTCTTCAAAAATGGGATGTTACAGCTAATTTAAAAGGTAAGGTATATCTAAATTATTATGCCCGGTGGGCTTTATTGGGTTTTTTTTCTATGGATCACATCATTTTTTTCGATATCATGTTACATGTTATATACATGTTATATACAATTTTCTTTGAATTTCGTCTCCATGAAATTTAAAGCAAATTGAAAATTGAACTATTACAAAAATTCCAGTATAAGAAAGCAAAAACTCCAGATACATGTATAATTGTTTAAACATCTAACTGTACTGCGCGTAACTAAAAATTGACTGTGNAAGCACTATGTAAAGAAAAGTTTGTAAAATTTAGAGAATTGTTAAATGTAAAATCATAATGTACAGTACAAATGTAAGGAGGCGTGTTAGAATATGCATAGTACATTTGTCTGTACACTATATCATAGCATCTGTAGATAGGATGCGCAGAAGCGCTGTGCGCAACTACCCGACAGTGAGTCTCGTCTCGTTGCGCACCGTAGGTACTATATATAGTCAATGTTCGACTACGGCTGGGTTCACTCGTTGCTGTACGCTCTTAGAGAGCTCACGCATGCTCGGCATGCTCTGTATATATAAATAAACTCTATCATTATTATAACTAATCCTCTCCGTGTCAATCTCATTTCAACATGGTAGCAGAGCGTTGGAGCCTCTTGTTATCAATTTTACATTAATCTTCGGAGAGATGTAAAATTGAGGGGGGTGATAAAGTGAGGTCAAAATCCACGTGGCGTTTAAAATTTTCGAAGTGAAAAATTTAAGTGCAAGCAGAGAACATTTAAGTTTATGGACAACGGTGAGACATCGGAAGTCGTGAAAATTGAAAAGAAAGATTCCGAACACGAAGGAACGTTCGAGAACATAGAAGAAGTTGAAGAAAATCCCGAAGTTAAAGAAAAATTTGAGTTTCAAGTAGACGAAATGGAGAAAAGAGAATTGGCTATACCAGTGTTCGGCGGAGAGGATTACAGCATGTGGAAAAAAAGAATAACGATGTTTCTAAAATTAAAAAAGTGTCATGAAGTAATAGACAAAGAAAAGCCATCAACAGAGACAGGCACAACATGGGATGATAATGATCTAAAAGCGATAAACATTATTTATTGTGCGATTTCAAATAAACAATTGGAGTTTGTTTGTGAAGAAACAACAGCCTATGGCATAATGAAGAAACTAGACAGTATGTACTTGAAAGAATCTACAGCACTGCAGATTGTTTGTAGAAACAAGTTGGAAAAACTAAGATTAGAAAAATACAGCGACACTGCTACATTTTTCAGTGATTTTGAAAAATCAGTAAACAAATTAAAAAATCCGGTGCAAAGATAACTGAAAAAGAAAAACTAAATTACATGTTGAACACGTTGCCATTACAATATAGTTATATCGGAGACTTAATAGATACACTCAAAGAAGAAGATCAAACAGCAGAATACGTGAAAAATAAAATTCAAATAGCTGAAATGAAGAACGGAAAAGAAGACTCAGAAAGAAAGTCAAACGCCTTCGTCACAAGAAAAGAAAAATGCTTCAAGTGCGGAAAAACCGGGCATTTTGCAAGAGAGTGCCAAGATGGCGGCCAAGCGGGACAAAGCAGCGCAACATGGCGAGGTTCAACACGTGGCCGAGGCCACGACAGCAGAGGAAGAAGAGGCAACTACACCAGAGGGCGCGGTAACTTCCGCCATCACCATCACCAACAGCAGGGGGCCAGCACTACACACGAGCAGAGCAGCTCAGGAGCCAACGCCTGGATAGCAACGGTACACGCGGCGAAGAACGATGAAGCGAGGTTAGGTAATGAAATTCAGTGGCTACTAGATAGCGGGTGCTCCGATCACATTATCAATGATGAGAAGTATTTTGAAAATTGTATAGAATTAAAGAAACCTGTAAATATTTATCTCGGTGATAATAGTCCGGTAAAAGCAACAAAAATTGGCAATGTTGTAAGTTATTTTGATGCATTTGGCAAAAAGAGTAAAGTAAATATGAGTAACGTTTATTATGCCAAAGAAATGAATATGAATTTGATTAGTTTCGGTAAACTAACTGATAATAATACAATTATTTCGAAATATATTATTGCAAAAATCATCGATAAAGATAATAATTTAATAGCTGTTGCCTATAATGATAATAGAACTTACAAGCTGACTAGTAAGTTAAATTTCAAAGAAAAGATTGTAAACAGAGCAGTTAGGAGTAACAATAATAATATGAGTTTGAAAGAGAGATGGCATAGAATGTTAGGTCATGTAAACTTTAGCTATTTGAATACACTGTGTAAACAACAGTATTAGATGGTATTCCAAATGAACTTAAATCAGAATGTATGAAGTGCAAAACTTGTATTGAAAATAAAATGCACAATCTGTCGTTCAACAATAATAGAACAAAGGCAAATGATATATTAGAAATTATACACACGGATGTGTGCGGTAGTTTTAAAACCGCTGGTTTAAATGGAGAAAAATATTTCGTTTCGTTTATTGACGATTATAGTAAAATAGCTAGAGTTTACTGTATTAAAACTAAAGATGAAGTTTTTGATTGCATGGTTCAGTATATTAATGAAACTGAAAATTTAACGGGAAAAAGAGTAAAGAAAATTCGATGCGATAATGGTAAGGAATATTTAAATAATCGATTTTATAAATATGCTAAAGAAAAGGGTATTTTTATAAATAATTGTCCAGCATTTGTACATGAACTTAACGGTACAGCGGAAAGATTTAATAGAACAATAATGGACATGGCACGTTGTTTGTTAGAAGAAGCGCAAGTAGATAAAAAATATTGGCCTGAAATCATATGCGCAGCAACGTATTTAAAAAATCGCACGTTAACAAACACAATTGAAAGAAAAACTCCTTATGAAATATTTTTTAAAAAAAGGCCAAATGTAGAACACTTAAAATTGTACGGTAGTAGAGTCTTTGTTAGAAAACCGGAACAGAAAAGAATATCTAAATGGGATAAGAAAGCGGATATGGGAATTCTGTTAGGATACAGCGAAGTCGGCTATAGAGTACTAATAAATAATAAGATAACTGTTGCGAGACATGTTGATGTTGTCGAAAAATATGAAAAATGTATAGGTTTTGATGATAGTGAATCTGAATATTCAAGTAGGGGAAAAGAAACCGATATTGAAAGTGATCTCGAAGATAATGTTTTTGAAAGTGCAGATGAGAGTGATAAAGCACAAAATATTACAAAGAAAAATGAGAATGTAAATTTGAAGTCAAGCACTCCACGTAGATCTACGCGTTTAAGAAAGAGTCCGATAAGGTATCCAAATACTGCTACGCCTTCATTTATAAATCAATCTTCGGAAAAGTTTATAAATAACAGTAATAAAAATATTTCAGTACATTATTGTAGAGTAGATGCACCTTGTACGTTTGAGGAGGCGTTGAATAGTAATGATAGTGAAAATTGGCAAAAAGCCATGAATCAAGAAATAGAGTGTATAAATAAAAATAAAACTTGGAAATTAGTAGATAAAGTAAAAGATAAAAAAGTCTTGGACGTTAAATGGGTTTATACGAGAAAATCAGATAATAGATATAAGGCTAGGTTAGTTGTGCGAGGATTTCAACAAACTGATGTAATTGATGACATATACGCTCCAGTTGCAAAGAATCAGACATTAAAAATTTTGTTTTCTTATTGTTGCCAAAACGGTTTAAAGATTGAGCAAATGGATGTAGAAACCGCATTTTTAAATGGCAAAATAAATTCAGAGGTATATGTCTATCAACCAAAAGGTTACGAAGATGGAACAAACAAAGTATACAAATTGTCAAAAGCGTTGTATGGATTGAGAGAAAGTCCTAGAGACTGGTATGAATGCTTTGATGAGTGCATTATAAAATTAGGATTTAAGAGAAGTAATGCAGATCTCTGTTTATACAAAAAAGGAAAAGGAAACGATGAAATTTATATTTTGATTTACGTAGATGATTTGTTAATTTGTAGTAAAAGCAAAGAAAAGATAAAAAGAATTAAGGATCTCTTATCAGATAAATTTAAAATGAAAGATTTAGGAAAAATTAAAGAGTATCTTGGAATAAATATTGAATATGACTGCAACAGTCGTGAAATGAAACTAAGTCGAACAAAGTACATTGGGTCACTAGCTGATAAATATAAAATAATAGATAGTAGATTGTACAGTACTCCT